>JBBPDB010000108.1:25684443-25702975 GCA_037974465.1 Brachypetersius altus | reverse complement strand
AGAGGAAGAATTTCGTGCTGTTCACACTGTGTGCAGTGGTGTGTTCACGTATGACCGAATGATCACTTTCACTTTTTTTTCACTAGATAGGATTATGGGACACATATGACTGAAGCTTGCAACTTCAATGTCTGTATGAGTTTCTAACACCTGCTTCCACCTTTTATACCTGACGTGCAGTCATTTCCGGTTCCCTTTGACTGCACGTGACCTGGTGTGCGTGACAGTTCCCTTATGTTTGTAAACAAATAAAAGCAAATCAGCATATATATGTTTTGAGCAGGTCCTTTGCTTTTTCTTCCAGGAATCATCATTTCAAGTGGTTTTGATTTCTGGTCACAATTTTTCCTTTGTGCTGATGAATTATGGGGACATTGCACAAACAAACTACATTGTGGAGGTAAAATAGTCTAAACACTATCTCTGTAGTATAAATGTTTTGTCTGTAATCTCTAACACATTTGTTCATTTTTGGGCTGTATGGTTAGGCTGGGTATGGGACATACTCCACGGATTACTCTGTAATTGTGTCGTCGGATGGCAATTTCGCAGTTCCGAAGCTCAGTTATTCAAGTAACGTGAATATCCCAGGACGATGGGCCTTTTTGGTAAATCAACCTACTGATGCAGTTACACAAGGTAATTAAGTGGTGCCTCTTATAGTAAACATGCTTTCTGCTGCTCTGTCTACAACTGGTTCTCTGTAACTGGCGTTAACTAAAGAAACTTTCTACAGGTAATGTTCTGGCAGCACGGCTAAGAGTGAAAACAACCTCTAACTTGACAAACACTGATAATCAACAGATCTTTTTGCAGCAGGTAAGTTGATGTCTTTTGTCTTTTACTAATATAACAATCATAATAGACTGGATCATCACAGTGATTGAACTCAAGGAAAATGAAATGATATCATGCACTTGATTTTTTGTCAGCTTCAAAATGAGCTGAGGAGTATGGGGATGCCATCCACTGTGAGACTGAAAGTGAAGAGAGTTCAGAAGACAAGCCCATGATTGGTTGTTTCAGCCTCCCAGCAGAATGCGGTTATGCCTGATTGTCAGCCCAGAACAAATCTTTATCTTGTACTTTATACAGTTGTAAACAAGTGTTTAGGCACCACTGGCCAAGCGGCCTATTTTGAAAACGTCTCTAACCATATAAGGTGATTGTGGAAATATTTGAATATTTTTTTGTGTTCATGGAATCGGCTATAGCACTAACAGAAATAAACAGGATGTAAAAGGGAATCTGATCAAGGGTCAAGATTATATCAACAATAGCACATTCAAGGTTCAAACAGAAGAACACCCCAAGGAGCAAAGCAAGGACAAGGAGCAATCCCAGGAATACCCCAATGAATAAAGCAAATATGGTGAATTAAGGATTCAAACCCAAAAATACCCAAACAAGGAACAAGTCTAAATACCCAAACACCTCAAATAATAAAATCTAATGAATTCAGAATTAATTCATTGTTTAAAATACCAGTCAAGGCAGGAATTTGCATTGGTTTGACCAGCAACAGAATAATCAAGAAGGCAAAAGAGAAGTGAAATCTAACAAAGAATAGAGCAGCTAGGTAAGAATTAGTAAGAAGAATAATGGAACAGAAGAACAATGGGACAGAGAGCATAGACTAGGATATATTCTTTTAGTTTCAGCAAATTTGACGGATCCGTATGTTTTGTCCTATCTACATTTTTCCAAACGGATCTTCAGAGTTATGACGTTGTTAAGGAGTCAAACTATGAGCAAGCCATCACTGGGGTCTGCTGGTTTGTTGGCATGATTCTCACAATTGTCCCTCTCATCTACAAGCTGTCTCCTTCAACTAAGCATATCTCGGTCAATGTTTAATATGGCTTTGAATAATAAGCCAAAAATGAAAGAGTTCAAGAGATGAAGAACTGGCACTTGCAGTGATTATGCAAAAGTTGAAATCACATTGCAAATCAAACGGCAAAAAGGTCAGAGTAAAAAGTGCCGTATTTTTGCACAGGGCACATTTTTCTTTATGCTTTTGTTTTTTCCCAATATGTTAAATTCAAAAAACTGTTCAGAAGTTCTGTATCATCTCCTCCTCTACTAGTCTGCCTTTTTTTAAATATTTGCACTTTTACTGTTCTTTTATGTATTCTTTTACTTGTTTTATCCCTCTCATTATATGTATCTTTATTTTATTTTCCATGCTGTAAAGCACATTGAACAATCTACTGTATATGATAATGTGCTATATAAATAAAATTGAACTTGAACTTGAACTATACTACTTTAATCCATCTATAACTGCAAATCTCCAACCAGCAGATAAATTGTTGTTGCATGTATTGTTAATGTAGAATTACACCGTTTTTGAAGACACTTAATATAAGGTGGGAAGTAGGGACCGAGTTTATTCTGTTTTTTCCTAGGTGATAATAAATAATGTTTACATGTAATGCTTTATTATTTTTTGTTAATGCATAGTAATTGTCTAACTACACGGTTATTAAACACATTGTGAAACCTGTATAATGATTTTCATGGCAAAATAAATGTTTAATTTCCATGTGTGCAATGCTGTCAGTTTTCCTGATTACATGATTACCAGGTTTCTCACACAAGATTTGTGTGCCCTCCACTTTTCCAGTGTAATCTTAACTAGTTTTAGTCTCCAAATTAAACAGTTACATGTCAAGATCTGAAGTATTAGACAAGGCCGGCTTCTTCCACTGCTTCATGGTCCAGGTCTGATGCTCAAGTGCCCTTTGTAGGCACGTTTGGTGGTGTCCTTCTGTGTTCAACGATGTCCTTCCTTGAATCACTTTCAGTAGGTACTGACCACTGCTTTCCAGGAACACCCCACATGACCTGATCTTTATATTTGCCCTTTCGTCCTGTGTCCAACATGTCAGCATCAACTTGAAGAACTGATTGTTCATGCACTGCTAAATATGTCCCACAACATCACTGGTACCATTTTAATAACAGAATTAGTGTTATTCACTTTATCTGTGTGTGTGTGTGTGTGTGTGTGTGTGCGTGTGCGTGTGCGTGTGCGTGTGTGTGTGTGTGTGACAGGGAAAGCCGGTTTGGGATGTTCATCATGGGTGAAATACTTCAGCAGGAACAAATGTCAATGCTGTCATGCTGAGGTAATCTGCTTAGCAGGAAGTTCCATTCCTGAGAAAGTTACTTAATCACATGTGTGATGACAGTTTCTAGGTACTTTCTTAATTCAGATTTACACACTTACACACTTTTCCCAGATAAAGGTGACCAGCCAAGACATTTTTGGCATCCACATATTTCTTCTTAGATTTAGAACTGACGCTACAAATCTAACAAACACTAGAGATGACCCAAACTTCTCAGGTAAATACATCCTTAAAAACATTTTTCATACTGCAGTTCATTTTCATAGCTTACAGTAAGTCGTGTGTCCTAAATCACAAGTCTAAAAGTCACCTATTGCACTACCTTAGTAGGATGTGGTTTGAATGGGTTGAGAAAAATGCTGTCATGAAAATGGTTTGGGTGACTGTTGACTATTTGTTATGGTAATACTGCTCCTATTTGAAAGGGAAAAAAGTCAATTGGCCACTTATAGTCATACATGAACTAGTGAAACACTGTGAAATTTCCTTCTGATCACGGGGCAACTCCCTAACCCATAAGCCACCAGGGAACCTACACAGTACTCTAAATAAGCTGCCTCTCATCAGCTACTGACTAATTGTTGCATATGGTCACCTTTTCGTCCAAGCGTGTATGTGAGACTGTTTACATGAATTCTAATAATTAATTATTAATTATATACATATCATATTCATGTGTATTTTATGTACTTAAAAGCATTTTTGCCTAGAAAATCTGAGGGAAACATCCCTGCCAAAGGACATAGTTTCACTTTGAACAGCATCACGCAATGAAGAACACATGCTTGGTAATATAGCTGGTGACAACAATGGCTAGCATGTACTGATATGCTATATACTAAAATTTCTCATAAAAGATCTGTGTTCTTTTTAAGACACAAATTTTGCTGCCATATATTAGGAAAAAAAATCTAGCTAGCTGTAAAGAACACTGAGAGTTTCTTTAGGAGTATATTCAGTGCTAATCGCTTTAGTCTACCAAATAGTGAATAAGTGATGGCTTCAAAATGTATACAGCCTGTTACATTAACATGAACAGACATGTCCTGTTCATTGAATGCTGTGTTGTTTAAAGTAATGGTGAAATGACATAATGGGGACTTTATGTGGGCTAAGTTCTACACATAAGATGGTGCATCTAATAAAAGTTATGGAAGCACAAAATGACAGCCAAAATAAAGTATTGAAAAATCGAGTGGGCTGATATGGACAAAAGTATTGGGGCACATCAGTTTTTCGGGGTTTGGGCTAGACCTCTTTCTTCCAGTGAAGGGCTTAATCGTAATGCTTCAGCACATCAAGGCATTTTGGACACAGTTTGAGGAAGAACGTTTTCTATTCTAGCATGACTGTGCCCCAGGGCACAAAACAAGCTCCAGACATGGCTGGATGAGTTTGGTGTGGAAGAACTTGACCAGCCCACACAGAGCCCTGACCCCAACCCCATCCAACACCTTTGAGATTCCCTACAGAAACACCCCTTGTGGAAAACATATTTGGGAAAGCCTCACAAGAAGAGTGGAAGCTGTTATAGTTGCTAAATGGGAGACCAACTAGATCTGCTATACATTTAAATCTTTGAAGTCATTAAAGTGTCTGGTTGGTGTGATGGGCAGGCGTCCCAATACTTTTGTCCATGTAGTGTAGGTGTGTGCTGAGTAGGTAAGCCCTGCAGGAGCAGCTGCAATGTTGAGTGTAGAGTTGTTGTTTTGCTCCCCCGGGTGGACAGACTGTGGGAGTGTTGGTGATGAACTCTGGTCTGTGAGCAACATTTTATTCAGGACACATTGACAGTTTTTAAACTTTTGATTGAAGCAGTAAATAACACAGTGGTGCGCAGAATTCGGAGAAAAACAGCTTCCAGATGAGAAGAGAGAAGTCGTCTGGCTGCTCAGCTACTATCGGGCTAAGACCCCCCCCCCCCTCACTAGTTTAATTCAGTCGTAAATGTTTTTTTGCACATACGAATGGGGATTTATTAAGCAAATAAAGTCAGTTCTGCGTGGCCACGGAAGTTCGAGAAGCTGAAGGAGTTTACGAGAGTAAATAACGAGGACTACAGGTAAAACAAGAACTAGTTTAATGCGAGCTAACCGCTAACTTAGCATCGTGTTTGTGCAGATTTTTAAAGAGCCGTGTTAAAGTTTTTACTTGTTTGCAGGTTCTTGTTACACTAAGGTGGCATAAGCGAACGCAAATGTCAGGTGAAGATGTGAAAAACGTCACCTTTTTTCTAAGGTGAAGTCGGTTAGCATGTTTGCTGACAGGTTTGTCCACACTACTGTTGTTGTTGTTGTTGTTAGCTTAGCTTTAGCTTAGCTACCCTTGCCACTTTTTGCATTTTGGACAGCCAGCCAGCCAACATCATATACAGCGTATATACAGCGCATATACAACGTTTATCTAAGCATGTGTTGTTAGTTATCCAGCTGAAATGTAGTGAAGTATTTTCGACTTGTTGAAGCCTCATGGCAGCTTCAACAGCTTCCAGCAAACGAAGCCAGACTTTCCATGGTTTCGACTTTAACCCCCAAACACGTAACATTTGATAGATAATAGAAAAATGGTGTCAGTATGTTTCTTTGCTATGCCCAAACTTGAAAGGTTATCATCATGGTTTGAAGGATTACACGAGAAGGTAATGGATGACACAGATGAAATCTTATTCCTAATGTGGTCTGCTGTATTTGTAAGTTTATACAGCAGAAAACGCGTGTGCTTGCGCGTTACTTGTTTCACTGAATATTTCACTTTAACTCTAAATTTGCTTAAGTCACTTTAAAGCTAAGATGACTAAATCAAAATACTTGTCTCACTGATGCCAAAAGGTCTCAGTATCTGCACTTTCCAGTATACTTATGACAGTTTTAGGTAGTGACGCTTATAAATGGCAGTCATTTCGATTTCGAAGTAGATGAGTGGACTTGGTGTTTAAAGATCTGTTTTCTCAATTTACTATCAGGGGTTATGGTTGGGTATGGTTAAGATTTTACTGATACCAATCCTGAAACTGTTTATCCAAACAAATGTATTCATGCTCTTATTGGTACTACTACACGTGGTGCTAATAAAGATGTGAAAAGATTATTATGAATTTTTTGGGAAATAACAAGCTAAATTGTTTTCTTGTTTCCTGATGTGTCTGTATCTTTTTTGGTGCCCAATATGATTTATTTTTTTAAATCATTATCTTGATAAATTGTCCTAATTCATCAGTGCGAAGGAACATGTAGCAGCTGAATGTTTCATTAAAAAGAGGACCATAATGAATTCTGTTTAGTTGGATGCCATGCAGACCAGCATATAAAATAATGTCCAATGAAAGGAATAGTGAGGTTTTTAAATGGGGCATTAATTATGTTTTATTAGCTGTAAATTGGTGTATACATGTACAAAATTATAATTATGATGACTATTACTATTATTGCTATCATTGTATATGTCTGAGAATGGCCTAAATGCAAACAGACAAACAGATATTAAAACCTGTGTCTTTCTCCTAGAAATGTGCTTATATGTAGATTGCTTTTTATGAATCAAGTGGGGTTTTTTTGTCTTAGAGTATTTTCACACAAACATTTAAAACATATTTCAGACATATTCACTTTCATCATAATTATATCACACACTTCATTCTTCTGTTTCAAAAAATAAGAAGAGAGAAGAAAAAACTTATTTGGCCCTACCCCTATCATATAATGTATCACAGACAACACGACAAAAACCAAAACAAATCAGAATGAACCATACACAATAATTTCTTTCAACTGAACAAAACACAAAATGAAAAAGCAAAAATGACCACTTTCCAAACAACTATAAAAAAAAGTAACATCTGTTTTCAACTTCAGTTACAGCGCTGGGTTAAATTTTAAACTGTTAAGTTTTTACTTTCTTTTATTTCTTCTGTTAGATTATCCCGTAATTTAACCTCAACTATTGAGATACACATACTTTTACAGTTGTTCTACCCCTGCATTTTAAATTCAGTCTCCCCCTTAAGTTATACTCCCCTTCTCTCTCTCTGAACAATTTCTGTATTTTTTTCAGAAGGAAGTTATTTCTTGCTTTATATATTATTTGTCCTGTATTTATTGCTTGTATATTACTATTGCATGTGTTTCCACAGACTTCTACACAGTAACTCCTATATGGTAGTAGTAATGTATAATATAATGTATAAAGTACTTTCTGGTTTGTTTTCCCGAGGATAGCAATACCTTGTGCCAACTTACCTCTGACATATTTAATGTGTGGTTTCCAACAGATTTTATTTTCTAGGATCACACCAAGAAATTTTATTTATTTTACTCTTTCTATATACACGTTATCAATACATATTTCCACTTCTATACATCTTATGTTTTCCAAATAGCATACATTTTGTTTTAAATTTAATGACAATTTATTTATACCAAACCACTTCACTTTGTTTACAAAATATTCATTGAATCCATGTCAAATACAGAAGATAATTATTGTTCCTTGTCACTTTTCTGATTATATTGTTGAATACACATACCTTTTGTTATTTTTATAATCTCCTAACTTATTTATAAAATATTCTCTTTAACAATTCCTCATTATATTAGTTACTTTATTTGTACATTTTTTATATTTATTTTCTGCTTCTGTGTTTTTTTTTTTGTTTTTTTTTAGAGATTCCTGATAAAGGGTGTTCTTTTTTTACTGGCATTTTGTAGTCCTTTAGTCCTCCACAGTCGTCCTGTGTAATTCTGTTTCCTATTAATTTTAACCACTGGACAGTTTTTTATCAAATAGTTTTTTAAATATCTTTAAAAATGTTTCATATGCTTTATTGACTTCATTTAGTACATAAACAATATTCCAATCTTGCTTTAGTAGTTCATCTTTTAGATGGTCACTTATATCATTGATTAATAGTCAACATTTTGTATTCTCTTCCATTATATTTGTAAATATATTATCTATTAAAGTCAATGTGATGTTATTCTAGTTGGTCTTGTTATCAGAGAATATAGACCCATGCTATACACGGTATCAATAAATTCATCTACTTTTATTGGATTGGATTCAACAAATCAATATTAAAGTCCCCACACATAAACATCCTCTTCTGGTTCAAATTAGTAAATAACTATTAATACTATTATTAAAAGTTTCGATATTAGAACCTGGTGATCTGTATCTACAACTAACAAATATGTTTTTCTTTTTTTCGATATTAATTTCTACTGTTATGCATTCCATCACGCCATCAATAATAGTGTTCCTCCTTTCCACTCTTCTGTATATTAGATTTTGATTAATATAAAGTGTCACCCCGCCTCCTTTTTTTACTCTCCCTATCTAAACGAAGGAATTCATATCCATACAACTCAAAATCATCGTCCTGAATCAACTATACGTCTTTTGTAATGTTCTTAAAAACAAGCACAAAAACTTTTGTGCATATTGATGCATTACAATTAAACATCCGCCCCTAAAGGTTGTTTTAACAGCGTTGCATAGAACGGAACCATTTTGTGTTGCTTTCTCTATTGTTTTTTATTCAGTGTTAAAGGGGACATATGATTAGTTCCTAAGGAAGTTAGTTCCTTATTCACAGCTCCTTATTCAAATAGAACGAAACCGATTGTTCCTGGGACATGACTGTTGAAAATGCAGTTCCTTGGTTTTCTTTGTCTGTTAGAAAGTGTAGGGATTTGTGGGTTTTTTTGCAGCCAACAACACAACAAAACAATGTTGTTTTTTTTAACTGTGGTTGAACATTTTGAAAGTAATCCAGAAATCAGTTTTGATTCAGTATAATGAGTTATTGAAATGTGAAATGTGTCTCTAGGGAGGATGGAAGAACTGCATAGTCTGGACCCGCGGCGGCAGGAATTGCTGGAGGCCCGGTTTACAGGAGTCGGAGTGATCAAGGTTTGTAGATGAATCTTCATTCATAAGAAATGTATCTTGAAGTGTGGACCCACCACAATTACCCATCAAGCTGGTCATCAGTTTTCTGTTCAGCGTGCCTTTAGGTGTGCCATGACAGTCACGTTTATGTCCTGTGAAAGCTATGTTTCTTCAGAAGCTGGGTTCTGAAGAGATGTAACATAGGCTTGAGGTTGGATTCACTAGAGAGTATTTCAGTGGCCTCAAGCATGAATTCAGTCACATTCATATCAGATGGGAACCAAGTACCTGGTCTTACCTGAACTGAGTGCCTATGAGAGGGCATTGTGCCACCCTAACACCCTTCCAGACATTCTTTGACATGAACCCCACCTGGTGGGCGAATCCATCACTAGCTACTGTTGGACTAGCTTCTGGTCTCTTCTTCCAAGAAAAAGTGAAAGCAGTAATATTTGTGTATAATATAAAGCATAATATTTGTATATAACTCTGCTCACCATCTTGCCAATAGCTAAGTGAAGTGTTCAGGTGTTTAGTTTAGTCTGCTGTCTTCACTACTTCCCAAGGATGTAAATGCTTCTGTTGGCAAAATTGCACAAACTGATTCAAATTTGTTCAGAAATGTTGTGTTTAGTTCTTTAGGACTAGATCTTTTACAAAGGAAAATAGTTTGGTTGTACTGTTTAGTAATTTGCAGAATAGTAAACAAAAAAATCTAAAGTTACAAATCAATATAAATAATGTGAGAACATTGAAATTGCAATTTAATTGTAAAAAATCAAATATACGATGTCTTGCTTATATCGCCCACCCCTAGGTGAAATATAATTTTGTGATAGTTTATCACAACAGTATCATCACATTGCCCATCCGTACCTTTCATCATTTATTTGCTTATTCTAAGCAGAAATTCACGAATAATTATTTAAATGTTACGTACATGGAACTTTTTTCACACAGGATGGTATCCAAGGCTGATACCATCATTATAAAGAATAGTAGTTAAAAAAGACTGGATCGCTATCACTGTCAGCCAGCACTCAATAGGGCTGTAACAGGATAGAAACAGTAGTGTTATACCCCAGTGTTCCCAAAACCACGGTGACCCACGGTGACTGGTACGCGTGACCCACGGCCCGGTACCAGTCTGCGGGCTGCACAGAAAAAAAACCGTGGATGCTACCCGTGTTCTGTTGTCGGCTCGTTGTTATGAAAATGCTGTTAATAAAGCTGTGAGTACACATTGGATTTACGTTTATTATTGTATTTTAAAGATTCCCCATTATTATATGTTTAAAATATCCCCATTTTAATGCGTATCATTTATTTGTATAAATGCGTATACGTATATTTATCTTCCGCTTCTTAAAGGCCGGCCCGTGAAAATAGTTTCTGATTTTAAACCGGTCCATGACGAAATAAAAGTTGGGGACCACTGTTATACCCTATCTATTACACCTGCTCTTGAAGGTCATCAGATGAAGAAGAGCTTGCCTTGCTTTCTTTTTTACAGGGAACTGGTCAGAATGAGTCCTCTAACCAAAGCTTATGTAGCGGAGGGTCTTTGAGTGATAAAGAACTTGAGGTGAGAGCTTACACACACAAAGACAACATGAATTCCAAGGAAAAGACCATCTGTTTAATTAACTTTCTAGCACTAACTGAAGAAAATTTAGCTGCATGAAACGTGCCAAATTTTATAGGTTGCGTCTCACAAAACCATGCTGTGTTTTTTTTTATTATTGTTTTAGTGCTTTAGATTGTGTGTAACACTGAAAAAAACATTTAAGACAAAGCACTATAACTTCAAAACTTTTACAGGAGAATGAAAACTTTTTAATTATGTAAGCGAATGGAACATGATTTTGTGTCATTCCCTTCAGTCTGAGCCTTTTCTGTTGGTATAATAATGTTAGATTTTGAAGTGTATACAGCAGCGGGCTTGGGGTGTATCAGTGCATAGAAAAACTCTGAAATTGCAGTGCAAAAATGTAAGTGTGCATTGTGGAAAATAAGCATTCCATCTATAATTGTCATAATTGATGCATTGCTCATAGTGATCAACCTCTGACAGTCAACAGTCCAGTCCAATGCAATTAGGTCATACACCCCACCACACTTCTCTAGCCTCATGTGACTGAATACTCAGCTACAACTGGATTTTTCACCTTAGTAATAGTAAATATTAATGATAAATATGTAAAGAATGCTATTAATGCTATCATTCAGAAAATTCACTTTTGTTCATTCAGGCAACAGAATCATTCTGGCACTGCATCTAGTATTTTTTATATTTTGCTTTCAGATCTTTTTCATTAGTCCTGTATTGGATTCAGACAAGCAATGTTTTGTAATGTTGTCTGTTTTATGTGATTGGCATCCAAAGACACCAGAAAAGAAGAGCAGTGAGCAGCGAACAAGGAAAAGAAAAGGGGAGAGTTATGACCAGGGTAAAACATTCTTAATCTTATATGTATTTTGTGACATTATGGGTGCACTGGTATGGAATTTCAGGGTATAAACTGATTAGTAGCATCTTACAGCAACAGTGGAATGGGCATTGAAGGCGAGCAAAGACCCAAGATCTCAGTTCGATCAAACATCAGTAGGATGTGCTGAACAAACTAGTTTGATTCATGGAGGCCAAGACGTAAATGATCTGCTGCTGTCTTGCGCATAACACAACATACCTTCAGAGTTCATCCCAAGATAGACAAAGCTGTTTGGTGGCACATGGGGTTCCTACAACTGCCTTAGACTATTTTTTTTGTCTTTGATCTGGTTTTTGTTCTAAAACCCGAGTATAGATTGAATTATTTTACTCAGCAAGAGCAATGTTTCTCTTCTTTTTCATAGTGAAAGGAGGAACACGAGGGCCTAAAATTAGTGATTACTTTGAGGTGAGTATCTGGTTGGAAAGTTGTTTTTTTTTTTTTTCTTGTCGTCAATATAGGCTTCATTTTCTCCTCTTGTTTGTTCAATTTGGTGTCCTCTTTATTGTTTCTCCTTTTCTGCTCTTTCTGCTTTACTGTGTCACTCTGTGTCAGTTTGCGGGGATCAGTGGTCCAGGGAGCAGTCCAGCACGTGGAATCCCACCCCTGGTCCGCTCCTCTCCGCAACACTCGCTCTCCAACCCTGCTGCGCCGGTATGTTCTTTCATACTCACTGTTTAAGAGTTCTCAGGCATAGAATTGTAAGTATGTGATTTGCAGAAATTGGCAAAAATTTACTGCAACGAAGGCAATTTTTTAGTTGAGAAGTCACAACTGTTCTTTATGAATTGGATGCATGTTTCTTACTGCGATCCCCTCATTTTGTATTCAACTGGTTTTGACAGTTTTCAGTTTGCCCCTTATAATGTGAAACAAGGAGCAAAAAAGGCCAGCAAAGCTATCTCCAGTAGTGAGATGTGTCCAACACTAGTTGTACAATTAATAATAAACTGTTTTGCTGCTAAAGTCTAATAAACAAACACTTATTGCTTAGAACTCCTCAGCTGCCCAGTTTAGTTTTTGCTGCTTTCATAGGGAGCTATAACCCACAAGAACTCGAGATCTCTGGTCATGATCTGGAAATGCTTTTAAAGAAGGAGAAAATAATTCTTGTTGTACTGTTAAAAATATCCTAAAAATGTATTAATCAGACACATACAGTTGATGAGCACATCATATTTTAGCGTTTGAAACAGCTGCTCAAAAAGTGATGCTTAATCATTAAAATTCTTGAATTGGAGTACAAATTTAGTCACCAGCTGCACAAAGCCAGAAAGGACACTTGTTTTTGGTTTAACCCAAAATTTTCAATTTAATTGTACACTTTTGTTTATGCTTTGTATGAATATGAACATTTGAAAAGTCAAGTAAATTTATTTCAGCCACCAATGCAGTAAAATAAAACAACTGTCCTCCAATGGTGCAACACTAAAGACTTCACTAGTGCAGACAGGACAGGGCTGCACAAAGAGAAAGACTTAAAACACGAGAGCAAACAGAATGATAGAATACAATAGGATAGGATAGCCTACAACACAGTCAACAAGAATAAGAAGCAGTACAGAGAGTAATGGCAGACTGAAGCAGCAGAGTAAGTAACTGTACAAAAGATCTATGAGATTGTCAATAACAATTTTTTGGGGGAAATGCTTGCTTAAAAACTTCTATAGTTACTTAGCAAAAGCCCCTCTTATCTACTGCATATTTAAAGCTGCTCTGGTGTAATTCTCTCAAGCTTTCTATTTTCTCTTCTTAACTCTGCCAAACTCTGTTTGTTTTTATACTCTAACCCAAACTGTGATTCTTTGTGTAACTCATTTGACATTAGGGCTGTAATGATATGTGATATGAAACCGGAGTCGGGACACTCAGATCCACGAACCTGTGTGTGAGAAGGCAGAATTGCGACACACCTCTTCCAACTCCCACAGTTATCCTCCCCGTCCAGATCCAATGCTAGGGGGCCGGCCCGTGGGCAGTAGGCCTCCTAATAAAACCTTTTTTACACCATAGCTGTGTCAGTAAAGTGCACTTGTTCACTCGTTCACTACATAGTCTTTGCTATATAGGGGCTAACTAGTGAACAAGGGGAGGTGATGTTTAGTTAATTTCGGACACTCTGGATGTTACTATTTAAACTGTTGCTTAAATAGTGCCGGATCTTGGCAATTTATCTCTGTCGCATAAACACACTCTCTCTAGTTCAGACACAGCCCGCACATAAGGCTCAAAAATCGTGATATGAACCGAATTGTGGGTTTGGTGTATCGTTACAGCCCTATTTGACATCTATCTTTATCACCCATCCTTCCACAAAACAAATTTTTAGATAATGTGTTCTGTTGTCCGATCTGAAATGAAAATGTAACATTCAGACATCAGTTGGTCCCTTAATGCATAGTATGAATGTAATGCAGTTGCAATTAATAATGTGAAACATAATACCATAGAAGGCAAACTCCATTAATATTTTCTTAATATGATTTTAAATTGTATTTTGTTGTCTTTTATTTGGCTTATCATGCATTTACTATTTTAATAAATAAGCTTGTTTTATAAAGGTACTACATTATAAAATGTATTATTATTATTACTAAAAGTTTAATCCTTTTTTTCTAATCTTTTAGGTACAACAGAACAGTCCTCCCTCAGTGATCTCTGTTAATACAGATCTCACTGCAAGCTCAGCGAAGCCTTTATCTGCAAACTCCTCACACAGAGCTACACAGGTGAACTTTATAAACCACGCAGCTTCAGTTAAAGCAAAGAACTAGATGTTGCTGTGATAGACATTCCGATATTTATTGTTCTTCCCATATCTCTATGGACGCAGAGCGATTTGACAATGGACAAGCTCCTCGCACTAGAAACCAACAAGAACTCAGACCTTGAGAAAAAAGAAGGCCGAATAGACGACTTGTTGCGGGTAAGCTGTAGGATAACCATGAATGAGCCTCCCAGGCACAAACACTTAACCGGGCTTCCTTCAGTCTTGATTTCTGTGTGGTTTGATTTGTTAAAGTGTTTCGGAATCTAAAGTTATGGGCATTAAATCTGACATACAAATCGTCCTACTCTTTTTAGTGTTTGTTGCAAATACAGTCAACAATCAGCAATTTATGACTCTGTGTTCAGTCAGCCAACAGCTAGTGTGTCCTGCTTTTGTTTTTGTTTTGTTGTTTTTTTTGTAGTCACTAGATGAAGACAGGTTGAATGGTTGGTTGAATTTCAATTCGCACTACTAATAAGGTTGATAATCTTTAAAGTTAAAGTTTTAAACTAACTGACATTAAAGTTTAACAACTGACAATTGAATGTATTCTAGAGTTTTCTAAACAGTTTTCTCATGTTTTTAGCACCACACCTTTACTCATTATCGATGTATTGCAGAAGTGTTGCTACCGTTCATTGATCACTTCATTTAACTTAAATAAAAATATAACTCTTTTAAATGCTATTTTGCCATCAGGTGAACTGTGACCTGAGGCGGCAGATTGACGAGCAGCAGAAAATTCTGGAACGGTTCAAGGAGCGGCTCAACAAGTGCGTCACCATGAGCAAGCAGCTTCTTATAGAAAAGGTGTGTGAATGTGAAAAACAATCATTTTAATCAACAGGCTTCAATGGGAGTCAGTTACCACATTTAAACAGTAGTCCACTCAGGTTGCTCGTTATAGAAAGTTTTTTGAGAGAAGCATGAATACAGAGTGTGTGGTATTGCCCGTTCATTGCAATCTGAAGTGTGTGTGTCTGTGTGTGTGCAGTCTAAGCAGGAAAAAATGGCTTGTCGGGATAAGAGCATGCAAGACCGGCTCCGATTGGGTCACTTCACAACTGTCAGACACGGCGCTTCATTCACTGAGCAGTGGACAGATGGATATGCCTTTCAGAACCTCATCAAGTCAGTCCTGTTTCTTTCTTTTGCTGTTTTTATTCAATTATTTTTACAGTCCCCTGCTGGAGTTCCCATACTTCAGGGAAATGTTATATTGTTTTTTGCAAGATTTTAACTGGTTATTTGAGAAGTCGTGGAAAAGGTTTAGAAATGCATCTAAAGAAGTGTGGTTGCCTTGGACCCATGTAATGAAGTTGCCTTTCCTTCAACATGGGAATGGCACTGGGATTTAGTTGTCCATTGGGGCAGCAGCTGAGTGAGCTGATTTTATTATCTGCATGTTGACAGGCAGCAGGAGCGGATCAATGCAGAGCGCGAGGAAATTGAGCGTCAGAGGAAGCTGTTGGGGAAGAGGAAACCGCCTGCAATGGTCCAAACTCCTCCTCCTAGCCTAGAGCCAAATAAACGGAAGAGCAAAAGCAATGGAGTGGAGAATGAAGCGTATGCACATTGCCCATCATTTATCATTCATCAATTTCTTGGCAATCTGTTATGTACTTAACAAAGGAATGTTTCTTTTCATAGGCTTTCTCTTGCGGAATATCACGAGCAGGAGGAGATTTTCAAGCTCAGACTTGGTTACTTAAAAAAGGTATTACTTCTCTTTTCCAACTACATTTGGCATTCATTTCATTGTGTCAGTCTTTTTGTGTAAAAACACGTTTTATAGACAGACAAAAAACATTTATAGGCTGACATAAAAAAAAAAACATAATTTATATTCCACTTCTGTGTATATGAACTGTGTAAACAGTTTTGGTTCACATTTTTATATTCAGTGTATATTTTAATTCTGAATTTAATAATGGTCTCTTGCATCGAATTGTTTCTAAGATTGAATCCCTTGAAATCCACTTGTTTTCTAGGAAGAGGCAGAGACTCAGGTAGAGTTAGAACGGTTGGAGCGAGTGAGAAATATCCACATCCGCGAACTCAAGAGAATACACAACGAGGACAGTTCTCAGTATGACAAAATTCAACACACTCTATTCTTTAATGTGTTAAGGTGCATTCTGCAGAAATGAAGCTAATAATGCACATTCCTCCAAACCTCTCCTGCAGGTTTAAGGACCACCCAACTCTGAACGATCGCTATCTGCTGCTACACCTGCTCGGCAGAGGAGGCTTCAGTGAAGTCTACAAAGTAAGATTTTTAAAACTGACACATACACCAAATGTATTATTTACAAGCCTACATTGTAGTTTACAGACTGTAGTGCATCATGTGTTAGATCTCTTTATCCTATTCATCAGTGGCCAGGACTACCAGTGAGAAGTACCGTGGTACCTTGATTTATTGGTGTCTCAACTTACAAGTTTTTCGAAATAAGAGCCTTATTTTTCTTCTGATTTCATTTGTTTACCTCTGCTTAGAGCGCTCCGCTGGTGCTGCTTTTCAGAATGTTTGGTCGCTATAGCAACCAGTTGTAGTGGAAAACTGTAGGTCTGAAACCAAACTGAACAAAGTAGAACCAAACTCTGAACCCTCTATTTAATAAAAACAGTTTATTGTAGTACATACTATTGTATTGGGTTTTAATCTATAAACACATTTGTCTTATTTAAAAACAAAATAAATGTGATGTTTTTTGGAGGTTTGAAACGGATTAATGGCATTTCAATTCCTTTCAATGGGGGAAAATTGATTTGACATGAGTGATTTGAGTTACGAGCTCCGTCATGGAATTAAACTCGTAAGTAAAGGTACCATTGTATTTGGATGGTGGAGTATTCTTGGCACAGCAGTGACACTGATAGTAATTACTTGTGTGTGTATACATGTGTGCTACCAGAACTGATTACATATCATGCTACTGGAGTTATTAAACAGTGTCAACTCACTTTTCACTCTTATACACCTCTTGTTATTGATAACAGTTCATCTAATGCTGCTGTTTGAGTTGGATTGACATTAATAAGTTACAGAGTGTTGTCAGTAATAAGTATGTTTTTAAATTTCAGGCATTTGATCTAACAGAGCAGAGATATGTTGCTGTTAAGATCCACCAGCTAAACAAGAACTGGAGAGAAGAGAAAAAGGAAAACTATCACAAGTATGTGACATTTTTCTATTACTTGTATGTTAACTACTGTTAAGACATTGTGTTCACAAGATGTCTGCAGATCCTTGAAAAGGTTTTAATAGTTTTACGATATTAAAATGTCATGAAAGGCCTTTTACTGCTAGAGATATGAACTTAAAGGACTGCAATATTTTAAAGTGGAAAATTAACATATGATATATACAATGGTAGTGTTTTCACTTATACCGGCATCTTCCATCAAAATAGGGTAATAAAATGTAAAAGTATTTAAAAGTATTTATGTCTAGAGCATGCAGGTTACCTTGAGCAACCAAAACCATATACTGCACAAGTATCCTGCTTTGAGAGCTGCCATAGTGCCTCTGTTTTAAACAGGCATTAACAAATGCAGCATTTAATGTTGAGACGTAGGTGAAGATGGCTGTATTATAGCATTTTCACTGCACCATAAACTGTCGTTTTGGAAAAAGTAACATCACAATAGGGTTCTGAATGCCATGTACATACTAAATATGAACTCATTTAGCTGCAGCATTGTGTGTAATATTACTAGTATTATCCATGGACACATTGTTTTGGATCAGTATGGGATAATATTCTTTATGAAAGGATCATACTGATGTATTGATAATTGTGAATATAAATCAGAGTATCTTCTCGCTTGTCGTTATTTACTGTTGTTCTCCAGGCATGCATGCAGAGAGTACAGAATCCACAAAGAGCTGGACCATCCCAGAATAGTCAAACTTTATGACTACTTCTCACTAGACACAGACTCGTAAGTTGATTTTTTAAATTGTTTTTTTAATTGGGTAACTAGAGAGATGGGAGATGTTTACTGATATCAGTCTCATACTTAATATACAGCTTGATATTCATACATGAAGTAGCTTGAGTCTTATATTAGAAACCCTAATTTCATTTGAACTAAACAGCTTTTATTGAATGCAATGAGATGTATATCATTTGTGCAACTTGTGATAATGTGCACAGAACTGTGTGTAACAGATTTAGTTTCGGGGGGGGGGGGGGGGGGGGTTGGGGTGTCTTCTTTGTGGGGTGAAAGTTTTTTTTCAA
>JBBPDB010000108.1:25669736-25684343 GCA_037974465.1 Brachypetersius altus | reverse complement strand
CCCCCCCCCCCCCCCCCCCCCCCCCCCCCCCCCCCCCCCCCCCCCCCCCCCCCCCCCCCCCCCCCCCCCCCCCTTCCTCTGTGTGGGATGAAAGTTTTTTTTCAATAGTGTTTCTTCTCTAGAACTTTTAAAAGGGTTTTGTTTTTAAACATTCAAAATGTTTTCCAATTAATAAACTGGACGCCCGATCAAAATGTGATTTTGTTGGCCTAGGTTCTGCACAGTTCTGGAGTATTGCAAGGGAAATGATTTAGATTTCTACTTAAAGCAACACAAGCTGATGTCTGAGAAAGAGGCAAGATCCATCGTCATGCAGATTGTTAATGCTCTGAAATACCTTAATGAAATTCGCCCCCCAATAATCCACTATGACCTAAAACCAGGTAAGATCTGCAAAGAAGTGCCATATTCACATTGATTTTGTCCATGTACATATTGTCAGTGCTGGAACACAACATTGTATGAATCGCGGGGGATTACTCTGTATATATCATTTGCAATATTAGTGTTGCAAAGGCCAATATTGTTAAAGCTACCAAAAGTTATATTACTGAGCCCTTGCTTTCTGTCCTGCACACTCAATCTGTCTTTCAGGTAACATATTGCTGGTGAATGGCACGGCGTGCGGGGAGATGAAGATCACCGATTTTGGCCTGTCAAAAATCATGGATGATGATAGCTATAACTCTGTGGATGGCATGGAGCTCACATCGCAAGGAGCTGGAACCTACTGGTAATGCACACAGTTTAATTTTAATTTGGATCATTTTCTTTATATGAGAAAGATCCGTCATGATTGTACATTAGATACTTGAATGTCATACAAATTCAAAGATTTGTTTTGGCATGTTGATTCATTTGCAGGATAGGATTTCTGTCATCAAATATAGCTCTGTACCAAATCCTCTATATTTGTTGTTTCTTTTTGGTGCCTGATCTGCTTTAATTGAATTGTTTTAGGTATTTGCCCCCAGAGTGCTTTGTAGTGGGGAAAGAGCCTCCGAAAATCTCAAATAAAGTGGATGTGTGGTCAGTTGGGGTTATCTTCTACCAGAGCCTGTACGGGAGGAAGGTAACTAGTGCACAAACATAAACTGTTTCATTAAGTTTTTGTTTTCCATTCTGACTGTTATTCTCTACACCTTTTAGCCATTTGGACATAATCAGTCACAGCAGGACATTCTACAGGAGAACACCATTCTCAAAGCCAAAGAGGTTCAGTTCCCTGCTAAGCCTGTGGTCTCTCCGGAAGCAAAGGTACAGGCTGGTGGCAAATGTCATGTCGAGGATTGTACTCCCTTAACTAATCCAGTGTTTTTAACTCCACTGCCCTGTACAGTTTGAGGTATTCTTCATCCTCATACACTTGATAATTACCAGATGAGCTGGATCAGGTGTAGCAGGAAATAGTTGAAACTACCCAGTGATTAGCTACAATGATCTAGTGGGTACCCAGGACTAGAGCTGTAACAGCCTGGGTCAAGATTCTGTCAGGCAATTTACCAACAGTACCAATAATTGATGCCATCTGAATACCTTTTTATTTTCTGTGTTGTTCACATTATGGATTATTTAATTAAGATTTTTTAAATTAGGCCCACAATAACATGCAGTGATTTTGACACTGCACATTTCTGTGTGGTTTGCAGGCCTTTATCCGTCGCTGCCTGGCCTACAGGAAGGAGGACCGGATTGACGTGCATCAGCTGGCCAGCGATCCTTTCCTCATGCCTCACATCCGCAAATCTGTCACCGCGCCAATGCCTCCGCCACTCCTGGCGCCATCCACGTCAAACTCCTATAACAGCAGTTCCTCCAACTGACTCACATGATTCAATTCTTCGAGACTTCTTGTCCCTGTCTGATTTGGAGTGAGGAGAACTGCAAAGGGTTGAAAAAATGAAATGCCAGTTTCTTTTGGAACAGAGTGTCATGGCAGGTGAGACGGAGTAAAGCAGGAGTTGTCCAAAACTAGACGCCGTGAAGGATGTGGATAAGCACTTGTAAGGGAAATATTACAACGTGTGGGAACTGCATTAAACTGCAGGATGCAAGAGAACAGACCTATTAGTACCTATTCTCTACTCATTATTTTCATCCCAAAGTGAGGGATTTAAAAGGTTGTCTCTTTTTATACTTGATGTTTCTCAGCTAAACAACATTTTTCCGAGGCCCAGTTTCTGAGAAGGAGCCATGGACCTACTCATCCGATGACCAAAGTTGAACGTTGCAAGACTGGAAGTGTCAGATCAGATTATTTTTTTGTATTTTATGATCTGTTTTAATGGTTTATTTTACAAAACCTTATTAGTCTTGAAAATTGCAACTGGAATTTTTGGATGTTAAGCTTATATTTGTTAGCTCAAATATTTTCAGAGATTTTGCAGAAAAGCTTGGTTATGCATGACTGTATGCCATTAAACCAGTCATTTCTAAATCGTTCTTAAACATTTACTTTCCTCTCCCAAATTCAGAGAGGTGACTTCTGTAACGGGGGGTTGCCATAAATGTTTTGTTGTAGTTCTCCAATGAATACCTTGGTGCATGGCATTGTTCCACAACCTTTATTTCGTCATGGACCAGTTTAATATCAGAAACTATTTTCACGGTCCGACCTTTTAGGAGTGGCAGATAAATATTCGTATACATATACAAATAAATGATACGCATAAAAATTGGGATATTTTAAAAATATAATAATGGGGTATCTTTAAAATACAATAATAAACGTGAATATAATGTGTGCTCACAGCTTTATTAACAGCATTTTCATAACGAGCCGACAACATTACACGGGTAACATCCACAGGTTTTTTTCTGTGCAGCCCGTGGACCGGGGGTTGGGGACCACTGGCGTATGGTATTCATGCCAGGGTCTATGTCTTGGTGTGTTTCCAGGGGGTGCGGTTATGCGTGTTGTATGAAGTCACAAATTAGGTACGCATTTGCGCTGTGAAGACTGTAAGCTACCACTTATGTCAATCCCTGTATGTAACATTATTTTAGCATCATTGGAAAGGAATATTATAGTTAGAAAAATAAGCGATTAAGATTTTGTTTGTCATTATGTGAATAGTAGCTAAATTTGTATGCTGATTTTCATAAATGTCCAGGGGGACAAACTTTCAATTTACATTCAAAAACTAGCAGTACTGTACTGTACCACTGTAAAGACATCTGATAAGGCTAAAACCTCTTAAAGCTCCCTCTGAGAAAGTCATGCTATGAATATGCTGCCTGATCCAATTACGCTAGGCTCTGGTCTAGGGTAATTGGATACACCAGTCAGTCATAACATTTAAACCACCTGCCTAATCATGCTGCCAGAAGAGCTGCGTCTCATTGAAGCACAGACTCCACAAGCTCTTTGAAGGTATGCTGTGGTATTTGGCACCTCCAGATATGTGGCCTCTATAAAGCAGACTACTTTGCCTGGCACACCCTGTGGCAGGGCACAATAGCCTGCTGAAAAAGGCTATTAGGGAATGCTGCTGTTATTTGGTCTGGAACATTTTTACATAAATTGGGGAAAGTAAATATTTGAAACAGACAATTTTTCAAGTTTTTCCACGTACAACGAATGGAGAGATCTGTCATTTTCATTGTAGGTATGCCTCTGAAATTCCAGAAAATCACAATGTATGATTTGTAGGTAATTCATTTACATTTTATTGCATGAAGTATTTGATCACCTACCAACCAGCACAGAATTCTGGCTCTTACAGATCTGTTTGAACATGTTACCTGTATAAAAGACACCTGTACACACACTCAATCAGACTCCAACCCTCCAACCTCTCCACTATGGGCAAGACCAGAGAGCTGTCTAAGGACATCAGGGACAAAATTGTTGACCTGCATGAGGCTGGAATGGGCTACAGGACAATAGGCAAATCAGAAGGTGGGGTGGAAACATCATGCTTTGGGCTGCACGACTGCACTGTATTAAGAAGAGAATGAATGGGGCCATGTAGCTCGAGATTTTGGGCAATAACCACCTTCCCTCAGTCAGAGCACTGAAGATGGGCCGTGGCTGCACACAGCCAGGAAAACCAAGGAGTGGCTCCGTAAGAAGCATATCAAGGTTCTGGAGTGGCCTAGCCAGTCTCCAGACCTGAACCCCACAGAAAATCTGCAGAGGGAGCAGAAACTCCAGCGATGGCCCAGAAACCTGAATGATCTGGAGAAGATGTTTGGAGGAGTGGGCCAAAATCCTGGCTGCAGTGTGTGTCTGTCTCTCAGTTAAAATACAGTAAAAACTACGATGAAAATTAGAGATCTCTCCATACTTTGAACATGGGGAAAATTGGCAGTGTATCAAATACTTATTCTCCTCACTGTAGGTGGTATGAGTCACATGAATGCCAGAACCCAGCAGAACATTGCCCAGGGCATCACACAGGCTCACCGGCCTCACTTTCTTCCCATAGTGCACTATTCTGATTCACATGCGGCAGTGCACATAATGTAAAAGAAAACATGATTCACCAGAAAAACATGATTCACCAGACCAGTCCATCTTCTTTCATTGCTCCAAGGTGTAGTCCTGATTTCCATGTGCCTATTGTAGGTGGTTTCCTTTCTTTCACCTTTCTTTCATAGCTAGTATAAACTTTTTCAGCAGTTTGTACTATAATAGCTGTTCTATGGGATCGGACCAGATGGGCTGGCCTTCATATCAATGAGCCTTGGATGCCTGTCATAAATGGGTGCCTTTTAGGAGGCTCTCCTGGACCAGTGGTCTACTTTTGCCCTTACCAATATTTTACAAGCAACAAAAATACTCAGAAGACACTTTTTTAATAGTAAATGAAACAGCTTTATTTGCATTGCAGACTTTGCAACCCTTAGTAAATAAAGTGGGTAGGTTCCACTACAATGCACATCGAACCACCGAATGATTTTCTTAAAAAACATTACATTTGACATGTGTTGGCCTTGTACCACAATATAGTGGAAAATTAGGTTTTCCAGGAAAATGAATCTCTAGCCTCGTGTTGAACAAGGGCCTATAGGTAATTGTTTAGATGATCAGATGTAACGGTCTGATCATCTATGATTAATTTCAGGATACTCCTCGTTGCCAATATAGCCTTATAATCAGCTGCAATGCAAATTACAAACCAAGTTCGTCATGCATTTCAATCCAAGTTGTACACAAGTAGCTAGGTGATGATAGCAAAATAACAACAGAAATGGCAAAGAATTACTTGGAGTAAATCTTGTTGCATCATTGCAGACTTAAGAACATATTTAAAATTTTTGCTCTAAAGTAAGAATTTTGGAGATTGTAAGGCAACAATTGGAAACTTAAGCAATAAACATTTTTTAAACAACCACACACACACAAATCTAAGTGATACCAAGATGCTCACTGTAATACTGTGTTTCTTTCTCTTTACATAATACCAGCTGTATTGTAGTGTCTTAACAAAAACAGGTGCAGAGGTCAGTCTTAATCCCAGGTCAAAATCAAATACAGCAATAAAAAGATTTTCAGGACCTTCAGCCACGTGTTATAATGGGGGTAGGAACTAAACTCTGAAGGACTGAGTATTCATGAGGGTTTTTCTCACAGCAGGGTGGGTTTATAGCAAATCTGGGAACCTTATTCTGTCTGAAATAATGTCCTTTACCTCTTCTCCTATGGCTTCATTCTTTGTTTAACAGATGGTCCAGCCAAAAATCAAATTAATCTAGTTTTCTTCCAAATGCCAAATGGAATCAATGCGCTAAGATGGTCCGTAGCTTGCTTCTTTAGCTCTGCACTTGAGTTCCAGGATTAATGTAGCTAAGAGGAAGCATATGTCCAGTAATTATCATTGTGTAAACCACATGTGGAGATCACTGCACACTTATTTCAGACTGAGTTCGATGTTTTTGCCCATTTTTAAAGATTGAAGTATTTCATACAGTGTCAAAAACCACATAAGCAGGTACACTTGAGATTACTTAACTGTTGGAAATGCAGTTGGAAATAATGATGTCTGAAATTTTCATTTTTTAATAACCTCCAGGTTGTTCCAACTCTTTACACTATTACTTAATTTCCTTCCCTAGCCTTTCTTCCTACCAGGTTAAACAAATCTGAGAAATCTGTACAGTGGAGCATGGTTTGAACATGAACAGGATTCTTCAATTCCAGCCCTGGAGGGCTGTTGGTGATTTCAGATTTAGGAGGTGTGTTTCAGCAGGGAAATCACCAAACTGTGCTGGACCACGGCCCTCCAGTACTGAAGAATCCTGATATCTCAGCATAGGTGCTCTTCACAGATCTAGTTCAGTGCTCGTGGTTGGGTCCAACATTAACCATCGTTTACAATCACAAAACTACCTCACATTCAGTATTTTGAGTCTCTTCAGCACAAAAATGATTCTCATTCCCCAAAGCTGATAAAACCCAGGCGTCCATGTAGTGTCCAAGTGGACATCCAATGGGTGGTGAAGTACAATGATCTGAAATCCAAGAATTCCTCAGAACATTATGGCAGGTATGACCTGAAGTAACAATAAAAATGGCATCTGTGGATTTATAAAGAAGTTGATGGATACTACAGTGCAGGAGATGAGAGCTAGCTCTTATACATAACAACTGTTTCCTTTTGCAATAATGAAGCTGGTGTGTGGCTTGTTAATTCTGACTTTTCCAGTATCATTTGAAAGCAGCACAAATCTTAAAAGAATCTCCAAGCACCTAGAGACACATTTTTAACAGACTGCAGGAAAGTGATGGGCCTCTGGGAGCAGGTCCAAACGTAGTTCTGCTCTAGCGGTTGTAGAACTGGGAGGAGACCCAGGCCAAACCCCACTTGAGGTTGGTAAGCATGAACTTGAGAGCTTTGGTCCACTGCTCCTCTGAATTAAACTGAGTCTTTATTGAGTAGGACCCTCCACTGCCGCCCGTGTCCTCTATTTTCCCCTTGTCCACGTCCATTCTGCTTAGAGAAGAGAAATTCTGTGTTAGCAGTTAGACTGGATTTATGTGCTAGAAGAAGCTCAACTCCAAACAATTGCCTTTCTCCAGGAGATCTACCATCTCTGCAGAGTTTAGTCCTGTCCCTGCTGTGTTAGGACTGACTTTAAAGCCCATTTCACAAACCCTGGACAACGTTTTAGAGCCTGACAATACTGGTCTCACAAAGATGTCTGAAATTTTACTAGGTCCCTCAATACCCTTTCAGACATTTCGGCTTGTGTTCACACAAATAGCCTCGTTCAAGGAAAATGTCTAGGTACAACTACAAGTGAAAGGAGTTTGAAATTCAAATAAAACAACAGATTCTTTAGACACAGAAGTTGCAGCTCTCCAAAAAAGACAAGAAACCTATCAACTAAGATATGTTTTTTTTTTTTTCTTCAAAATGTTATGGACATATGGATTCTCTTGCCTGTATGGTAGGCAGAAGCCTGTGTCCCCCTTCTCAACCTCCTCTTTAAACTGCTGTACACAATCCAAGAAGGCCACCATTGCATGATCAAATTTATTATCCCAAAAGAAGCGCAGGCCGCCTGAGCAATACAGCGGTAACTCCTGAAACAGAATCATAGACAGAGACGCAATGAAACAATATATCTTATGCATTCAAATGCTTATGCTATCAGGAGTTTGGTATTAGTTTGTGCACTGAATAGTTCGAGACTATACCAGTGCTGAGTGTTTTTTACTTGCTACATATTCATGTAATATACACTGTGTCCTGATAAAAACTCAACCCCTAAAGCAACTGCTTTAATGCAGCAAATACATGTTTGCTTTGTCTGAAAATGTTGATATACAAACAGAACAGTAGTAGAAGAACTGAATCTTTGAGAAGTGTGGGTTTTAAAGTGTCCGAATCAGAATCATCAATTTCTTCGTGTGGTGGACAGTAACAAAGTAGATTTACTTGAAAACTGTACTTAAGTAGAGTTTTTGAGTATTTGTACTACGAGCAGTATTTTTTTTTTATGCCTTTCACTTCACTACACTTCTATCAAGGATCTCGTTTCTTGTTATTTTAATTCTGAAGCGATTGTTTTTTCCAGGGTGACAGGCCACAAGTAGCAGTAGAGTAACGTTAATTAAAAATAAACAAATGACTTGTTTTTTCATCAGCTCGTGTTGTGTTATTCAGAGACATTAGGTACTATATGTGTTGTGCCAATAATGGAACAATGTGGTGAAAGAAAATGTACTTTAAATACTTAAGTATTTTTAAAAGCAAGTACTTCAGTACTTTAACTTAAGTAAACATTCGACTGCATGACTTTCACTTGTATTGGAGTAACATTTGACCAGTGGTCTCTGTACTTTCACTTAAGTAATGAGTGTGAGTACTTTGTCCGCCTCTGATTTCCTCCAGGATAAAAGTTTTCTGATCCCGCCATCCAGCAGGTTTCCGGTGGACACTTCACATTTCAGCAGGACAGCGCCCCCCGTGGATCAAGTACGAGATACGATTGATTTGCTGTCTTGAGGGACACTCGACTCGTACGGCCGCAGTTATGGCTGCCCAACAGCCCTGACCTTAGTCTGATTGACTATCACATCTGGAGCGTACTGGAACAGCGGCTGTATCGCACCTGCATTTGTGATGTCAATCAATTCATGACGCATGTGGTTGAAGAGTGGCAGATATTTAATCAGAAGATCATTGACCGGGCCATCAAGTAGTGGCGTCTATGGCTTGCTCATGCGTTCGAGAACAACGATGACACTTTGAACGTCAGCTGTAGCCTGAACTTGCTTGACAGATTGCTTGTCACTGTGCTGCGCTTTGTTGGAAACTTTTTATCTTGAGTATTGCATTTTCAATGTTCATTAAATTGGTAATGTCTTGTAGATCTTTATCAACATTTCTGTTTCTTCTTGATTTGCTCTGTTGTTCGTATATCAAAATATTTAGACAGTTTTTGGCTGCATTAGAGCAATTTCTTTCTGGGTCCAGTTTTTAATCGGGACACAGTGTATATCGAAATATTTACTATTTGTTACAAAGACGAGCAAAAAATTCCAGCTGTATTTACTCAATGTAATACATACCTTATATACACTTTATCATTTAAAACCTGTATTTTGTTTTTACATAAAGCTTCCGTGTTCTATTCAATTTTGTTTGCGGATCTGAAACTATTAAGTGAAACAACATAGTAATTTTTCATTCGGTCAAGTATCCATTTGTTCTATTTTGAGTACATATAACAAGCAACCTCTCAGTCATATATAAACGTAAATGCAGAGGACCACACCCACCTTAGACTTGTCTGTAAGGGATTCCAAGTAAGAGTGGTTTCCATAGGGCACCAGTCGATATCTGCCAAGAGATTACAAGCAATTTGAAAATTATACAGAATCTTCCATAGTAATGCTTCCTTTATTATTTTGCAAATGTGCTCAAGCAATCTGGAGGGAATTAACATTTCTATCAGTTCGGCTTTGTTTGTTTAAAATAGTTTCCCTGTATTTGTTATTATAACAGAGCGGCTCACAATGGCATTTGTGCAAAGCCTCTCTCAAAGGGAAGACATGACAACCACACTGTTAAACTGCCCTGTGCATGAACTGGCGAGGTTGCAATGCATGCTGGGTGCTACCTCTGGAAACGCAGGCCCATCTTGTTAGCCAGAGCATGCAGGAGAAGCACAGTCTGGCCCCAGGCTGCATTAATCTCATTCCATTCTACAGGCACACTGGGTAAACGGCCAAGACGAAAGTTATTTATCGTTCCAAACTGCCCACTGTGCCTACAAGAAAAAGGGTCCACATAGAAAGAACAAATGAGAACACAGAACCTTGAACCTCGGAGGACATTCCATCTTAAGATTAAGGGATCTAAAGAACCCAAAGTAAGATTGATCTGCAAACACAGTTGGTCCTTAAATGTCCACATCATCCCATAGGAGAGCCTTAACCTGGCTCTGAAATTTGATCTCTAACCCAAATGCAGCCTGAGAGCATATAAATTGCATGTGAACGCATCAGAAAATCATTGAACGCATCAGAATCAGAAAACTTCATTGTTCCTGGAGGAAACTGCTTTGGAGCAGTCAGAACAGCAGTCAGAGCAGTCAGAGTCTAGGTTTTGTTGCAAGACCCCACAATTTTGACATCCATGATGGGTTTTTTTTTGTGTGATTTGTATATTTGACAAAACAGTGCTACAACAAAAAATGACCCAACATTAAAATAGTGTCTATCACTATTAAAGACAATATGACTTCACAAAACCCTACCAATCTCACAACTATATATTGTTACGAAGAGCCGGAATCTGTTTGGTACTTGTGAGAAGTTAGATCTTAACCTGATACAAGTATGTCTGAACTTGATCACTACCAAGCAGAGACCAAATAAAACAAATTCCTTGTGAAAGAGCCTTCCTACATACGTAACAATAGTGGCTACATTTGTCCTCAGATCACCTATCTATCACTATAAACCATACATTCTATCAGCTAACCGAAATTTAAAATAAATTCCAGTTTTACACATTTGTTAATCAGTACATAAATGGATTTATTAATGAATCGACATTCAAATGCCATTCAAAAGGAAGTATAAAATAGTCAGACAACTGGGGAGAAAAGTGGAAAATCAAGTGAAATAAACATTTTAAACCAATCTAAATTTCATAATGTGTGTCAATTCAGCATCCCACCCCATGTCTAATATTTTAAATGCATTTGTAACATTTTAGTGTTGATGGAACGAAGGAATCTTGGTGCATGGAACAAGAGCTTCAAGAATTAAATAAGAAATGTTTACCAGATATGAAAGGTGGCGTTGAAAACATTGGTTTTCTTTAACCTGTCCAGCTGAGTCTGGCAATAACGCATCTGGTTATCCACACTTTTCAGTTCATCATCCAGCTCCAGCTGCTGCCTTTTGAACTCACAGTACTCTTTCTGATATCTGAGGAAAAGAAGAAGTAACATAAAAATTACAGCTACGCATGGGATATACAAGTCACTTAAAAATCCTCGAGGTTTTCTTTTACAATTATTTGGACCTTAGTTTTACACAATTATGAGATAACAGTGAATGACAGTGAATGAAAAAGTGTCAAATGGACATTGCAGTTGCTCCTTAAACATCACTCTTAACTCTGGTTTTTTTTCTCACTAAGGTAAAACTTGTTAAAACTTTCTGATCACGCACTGCAATTCCTCAGTGTCCAGCTGTTGAGTGTGTGTGCGAGCCTCGGACAGGTCCTTAGCTACAGCCTCCCGCTGCTCCTCAATGGCCTCCAGCTTCTGTATCAGTGCCTCCTCCTCCTGTCTGAGTTGCTGCAGCTCATTGAGCAGAGAGCCCTCGTCCTCCTCCTGCAGCTGAGACAGCAGCTCCAGGCAGTTTCTGTCATTCAAAACACAGACACTGTGAATCATACTGTGTCACCCAATGATGTTGCAAATGGAACAGCAGTATAGCCTCAAAAAGAAATGTGTTTTTGTTTGTTTTGCATAATCTATATGCCACAACTGAAATAAATCACACTGGATACCCAAAATTAAAGTCATTTTCTCAGCATATCTGTTGCCGTCTGAAATTCTGGTGCACCTCTAATACACATTTATTAGTTACCAGACAGGTGCCTATTTGTGATCTTTGTTCTCTGCACTATTATAACTGGAGCCACGTCGTCTCGTCTCTCTATGTATCTGTACAGTACATAGCAGAGATGACAATAAAGTTGACTTTGACTTTGACTTGACTTGAGGTGGCCAAAACCCCTTAAATGAATCTAATGTTCTCACTTGTAGTTCTGGCACTCATTTTCAGTGATGTTGAGTTGTGTGTCTAGGTGGTCCAGCAGTGTGTCAGTACACTCTTCACACAGTGGGTGGTCCACATCAGTCTGACCTGACATGATATCAAACAGATCACTTGTAACCTAGAGGAGACACAGACACAGCCATTAGGGTTCAGGACACTGGACAGTTTGGGTCAGCCATATGCAGAAGAAACTGAGCTGATCGTTGTGGCAATATTCTCAAAGGGGATTTTCAACATAAAACTTGTATTCAATAAGTTGCCATGTTGTGCATCGTTGTATCCCACAGCCTAAGCAGTGTGACAGTACTGAAGATGTCATTTAATATGTTTGTATCATATGTATCATCTATATTCCCCCATTACAATATTTAGAATGCATTATGCTCAGAGTGGATACTTAAGCATGAAAATATAGTTTTTGCTCAATTATGCATATAAACGAATGTTCGATTTTCTGATAAGCTAGTTTTTCTAGAAGTAAAATCTGACTTATTTCTGCATAAGCTCAGCAAAAAAAGATAAATAAATAACATTTTTAAATGTTATATATCACACCTACCATCCACAAATATCCACCTCAAAACACTTGTAATCTTTCAGATGTAAAGATCTAATCAGAATGTGGTTTTCCCATTTTCAAACTAAAGAATCATGCTTTAAAGATGACGGCCTCACCGCTGTATTCGGAGAGCAACTTGTTTACATCAGATGTAATTATATTTACATTTTTTTGGCTGGAGATACACTTTGTCAACACAGACCCACAGTTACAGGGATTTTGGTTATTTAGGTATATTTAGCTGTCTGTCAAGCACGGTAAACCTAATCCATTCTGGCTTGTTTTGGGAATAACTACTGCCTTACTAACACAAACAATCTTAGATTACATTAGAATGGAGATAACAAAAAAAAATACTTATGTGGTAACTCCAGTCAAAACCAACATATGGATAAAGTTGATTCTGAAAAAACATTTTAAAAATTAACAGAAGTAAAATGTAAAATCTCCAGTTTGCCTATAAAATTCAGATTGATCACAACCATCTCTGTTTATCCCCTTTACATTAAAAGTGTTAATTTCGCGCATGCTACCAATAGAAATGCTGCTATACCTTTAGTCTGCGGCTCAGGTTCTCCATGGTGCCTCCATCTGAGGCCTCTCCAATGAGAGTGAAACTGTTTGCACTTTCAGTAGACATCATCCTGCAGCGGACCACACAGAATGGAAAAAAAGCTTTCATATTGGAACAGAGCAACACTTTCATATTGGAACAGAGCAACACTTTCATATTGGAACAGAGCAACACTTTCATATTGGAACAGAGCAACCTCGCAGTCCTACCTTGCAGGTGGAATATATTTCCTTGAAACTCCATCCTGCTTGCTCTCCACAAACGTTTCCTACAAACCAAATTCACAAATGTAAGCCTTAACCTCAGACAACTAATTACTTTACAGTTAATTTTTTCTTAGGCAGCACAAAACACAAGGTCATACAAATGCAAAGACATCATCCATCTGCAAAACAGAGCGCCAGCAGCAGTTTCAGGGCTTCAGGGCCTTCTACCGGTTACGCTTTCTTGGGCTACTTTTAGTCATGAGCTTGCTACCAAAGCCAGAGTAGTTAACCTAAATATACTTAGCTTTTGAATTCTTAAAACAAGACAAAAACCATAACTGTTCATATTTCCTGAAACGACAGGTATAAAATTGTTGGTGGCTCTCTTGGTCAGCAGATGCACCTTATAAAACAGCACTCACCTCCGGGGGGCGGTCAGTGTCACAGCTTTCTGCCTGTTTACTAGGTGTTACAGTGACCAGTGGCGCTAAAAAAAAAAAGTTTCAAAAGCTCAAACTAACTTATTTGAACAATTACTAATAACTGAAAAACACGATACTAAACAGTTTTCTCATTTAAAAAGGAGAGGTGTTACCAAATTTTTGACAGGAGATGTAACTGATCTAGATCACAGGCCTTTATCACTTTATCACCTTTATCACCTCTGTCACTGCCAACTTACCGATAAGCTCCTGAATGGTGCCCCGATCCAAGACGTTAAAAGATGTGTCGAGTTTCAGGGGTTGACTGCAGCGCTGACACACAAAGCTCACCTGCATTGTGGTGCTCGAAGATTTCGAGCCCTCCATGGCGCTGTAGCAGTACAAACACAAACAAAGGGGGTCACTGCTGTGAGAGTTTCCTAATTCCTTCACACTATTGTAGGTCAGTATGGCTCCCAAAAAGGATGCAGTGCTTGATGTTTTTTTGTACAATATCTAATTCAACACATTGGCTTCCTCTCAGGGCCTTCATGAGGTTCAAATGAATGCATTACAGAAAATGTGCAAGACTGGATGTCCTAAGGATTTGGACTGGGGAACAGAATGACATTTTTAACGATGAAGGCAAAATAAGTGGACAGTACTATTCTTCGTCAACGTGCTGGCATTAGCAAACTTCATTCAAGCAATTCAAGGATTATCACATTGGTTTGTGAATAGGAAACGTTTAATGGGGCTTGTAAACAAAGTCATTCAGCATAATTTTGATGTGATTTCCTTAAAATATTAGCAATTTGTTCAACAGTAGTAATGAATTAAAAGACTAAAGTATAAGATATTCGTTGCAAAACAAATTTGATTTCAATTCTACTCTGGACTACTCTGAACAAAAGACAGCAGAACCCGATAATCTGTTATGTCTCATTTACCAGGCGCTTATACCCAACAAGTAGGAAAGCACTGAATACGCACTGAATTCGGCGCAATGTGACGAGATACACAGAACAGGTTCAGTTGTCTTTCGAGGTTAAATCATATGGAAACGTGTGATTCGTGTCATCGCAACATTCTGT
>JBBPDB010000108.1:25632577-25646280 GCA_037974465.1 Brachypetersius altus | reverse complement strand
GACGGTACCTTGCTCAGGGTACCTCAGTGGTGCCTGGCGGTCTTGGGGATCGAACCCGGACTTTCTGGTCACGGGGCAGATGCCTTAACCACTAGGCCATCCAACTGCCCCAGAACTGTAAGACTGTTTGGCCAAATGACCTTACAATTTTAAGATTGTAATTTCTGTTTCAGGAAAAGAGCCAAACTAACGGAGAAAAACTGTAAAAAAAAATGCATGAAAATGCCTATTTTTACCCTAAATATGCCCCCAGATATGCTCCCAGAACACTTTAATTTCATTTTAAACTCAGCTTAATACAGTTTACGTTAAAATTTATGTCACAAGATTAGTATATTATATTTTTGTTAATAATTTTCTTAATAAGGCAGATATCTGGTTTCTGCGGATTTGCGGCAATTTCCGCAAACAAGTTTTAGTTTGGTTCTAAGAAAAATCTGTGAATTTGCGGGGGGTATACTGTATGTATATATATATATATATATATATATATATATATATGTGTGTGTGTGTGTGTATATATAATGAGGGACAGGCAATTACTACAATTACTACAAGTGGTGGAGCAGGTGGGCTCTTGCGAATCCAGTCTTGCATCAACCATTTTAAAATGTCAGCCAGATTAGAATACATGGACACTGCATTAATATTGGTAGTAGCACCGTTTGTCCAATAGCATGTCCATATTTTAGTACTGACCAGTCAGGAACTCTTAGCAGTTTGTAAGTGTTCATTTGTCATCTTTGAACACACCACAGCACAGCACACAGTGTGAATTTAGTATTGGTTCTTAATACCTATACTTGTATTCTCTATCCTATTTTTTGTTTCTTGTTCACATGTTTCTGTTAGCACCTTCATAAGGAACAGTTACCATGGTGGCTTGTTGCTTCCTGGTATGTATTGAATGCTAGCTTCGGATTTACTTTAGCTGAAAGAACAGGCTAATGAACCGAGAGTGCATTAACCTGTTCATTCAGCTAAAGTAAGTCTGAAGCTAGCGGTCAACATCAAGTCATCCCTCTATACCCCAGTGGGAAGGCTCCGGTAAATGGAGGAGAATAAATCGTTCTTCTGAACAAGGTCTTTTCAATGAACTGGTTGAACCAATTCAAAAGGCTTTCCTCTTTGAATTTTGCATGCTTTTCTCTCGGTGATTTGTTGCTTCCTGGTATGTGAATGAGGTAGTTTGGAATGCATGCTGGTGGCTATATTATGGCAAGTCCCACCTTTTAATAAAAAGAGACACGTCAGACAGGAAATGATTTCATATCCTCATTGACTTGTATAATGGATTTACTGAAATACTTTATTACAGTACTAATATTGATAGAAATGTTCAGCTTGCTGGTATTTTTAAAATTTTGTTATGAAAGAACACACAATATGTTCAGATGTCAATAAATCAAGGAGATCTCAAGATTTTGCAATAAATATTTTTTCTATAGGAAGTGGGCACAGTGGTACAGCAGTGGTACAGTCATCCATAGCTGGTAGTAGAAAAAAGTCTATTTGGGCTTTATATGCATGAGTAGGATAGAGCCCCCACACCCTTCATCACTCAGAATGGTGCTGACCATGTCTGGTGTAACTGGACACAGATAAAATTGGAGAGAAAAAATGTAGTTTGCTTTTTGAATTAATGAGTCTTTCTACCTCTATATATGGATACTCAGGTCATTAATCAAACTGTGCATTGTCCCCATCCACAATATGACCCAGGAACATTCCCATATGTTCAAGAGTACCCACAATATCACAAAGCTTACTGTGTGACCACTCAACACTCAGCGTTCAACGCGGCCTTGATCTGACAGCTACACTTTTTTGCGGAACGGATTACATTGATTTGTCATGAGGCCTTTTCCCACAAGGCTTTTAATCCTCATTAAATTGTTTGCCTGCCTGTATCTAAGGTTCTCTCCAGACCAGTACTCAAACCTTAGGTAATGGCTGTTAATGAATAAAAGCTCTATTGGCTTACTTAGCATTAGATTTTTATGTTCTCCCATTATATGCACTTTTAAATGATACATTGCCACACACCCTAATCCACACTGAAACATCCATTCTAACCATGGGAGCATGCCACACCTTAACTATCATGTGAAAACTGTTCTAACGGCATGGATGGAGAACATCTGTCCTGAATGAGTACATTGTATCATAGAGGGAGGAACTTCTTTTCCACTGAGAAAGCTGATTTTCCTTCACACATAACAAACATTTGCTCACAAGACACATTTGGTTCATGTATGAAGAATGTAATTCTCTCAACTTCCCATCAAATGCAAGACTTCTTTCCATCTCCGGATTTAAAACTGCTTGGCCATGTGAAACTACTGCTGTGACTAATAAAAGCGGGTTGAATCAGGTGTATGTGTTGAGACACAGCTATTAATCACCTACTTACAGGGCATGAACTGAACTGAACTGAACTGAAAACCAGCTGTTCAATACTGACCTTTACTTTGAAACAGTTAAAGAGATTTGCACCCTTCATTTCACATTGGATTCATTATTTTGAACATGATGGCAATGTTCAGCCATTTTTCAGTACTACACAAAAATGTTTTCTGAATTGGTTTCTGTAAACATATATACATAAATATAGATATCAAGTTTGTTGGGCTGTTTTTTCATGAAATTCTGCCACAATTTAAAGGTTAGCTGGCATTTTGTTCCAACAACAGTGATGTAAACATGTTGACATAGGAGGCACTTGACTGAATGTGTTATACACCTGTCAAGGCAAGGTACTATAGCTTTTTGTTGGTACACATTAAAACCGTTTTTGTGATTTTGTTTTTTAGCTGTGATAAATTTACAAAATCGTGTTTAAATTATATTTTATTATGCATTGCATTGTCATTTCATTCTAAAAATTGATTTATTGTAGCTTCACTCTAAATTCATCCTCTTCATGTATGCCGTACATAATTCTTACATCAATATTTGCTGCTATGGGCTCCCGAGAGTTGCAATGTCATCAACTGCTGGCGATGCCACAGTCATCCGTGGGCAAAAGAGCATAATTGGGTCTTTGGGTTGTTAGGTTCAACAACATGTACTTAATGTGGCTTAGAGGAAGCACATGCTCTCAGTACTGGTGCTATCATAGTTAGAGTTCTAGCCTGTGATCAGTTGATCAGCGGCTGAGTATTGATCGTTGAGTCCCCTCCATAATATATGGGGATAGAGAGAGAATGGTCAAGTCGCCTTCGAAATGTCGGAGAGAGAGTCTGTGAAGTCACTGGTTTGAAGGCCAGAAAATAACAAAAAGCAGAGAAACACAAACAGAGAAAAAATGTGGTGCAAAAAATAACACCAGACTAAATGGACTTCAAGACACTAAACTAAGGTCTCACTGTTTTTTGTGGTTTAATTAAATACAATAAGCCAGTGAACCCACCTACGTGTCCTTTCAGCCATCCTTAACCATAAATGACTTGGTAAGAGCTGGCGTGAATCATAAGTAGCGTTAGTCTCTGAATCAGAAGAACTTGCAAATGTTTATGATGCTTATGACTTCTTTACTTATCAATTGGAACATTCTGAATTTTATTATAAAAATCTGCATATTCTTTTTATTATTTTGTTTTATTCAGCATATCATATGCTGTTGGACTAAACTGACCTCAAATATGCATTTTATGTAGCTATTCTTGCGAAGGGGGGAGAGATTTGAGAGCAGACGAGAACTGTCGGTTAAACATGGCCTTTGTGGTCATCAGTCATCATATCACTCAGTCCTGTTACTAATGATTCCGTCCATAATGATGATGCAGCATTGTGTGTTGAATGAGCCTCTGATTGTGAGATTGAAATCACAGCTGGTGTCAGAGTATATACTGAGTTTGTGCAGAGCTAAGCAGAGAATGATCAGACCCTGAGTGCTTTCTCTGGTCAGATTGGTTGCTGAGTAATGCTCACATGACATTGGTTTTCTACTGCCTTTTAGCTTCACTTACTCACGCCCTCTCCTTTTTTTACCGCAGCACTTCTTTCCCTTCACTGTTTATTACCTAGAGTAATAGCAGTGCTGACTGTCGATAAAGGATTAGGTGTCTATGGTATGTTTCTGCTGTGTAAAGGTTTCTCTCTCTCTCTCTTCCTTCCTCCCTCTCTCTGTAGGTGGTGTGGGTATTGCTGCCACTCAGCTCTGTAACACGGTCAATGATGTCACGGTCTTTGGCACGGCGTCAGCCAGTAAACACGAGGTGATAAAACAGGGGGGAGTCACACACCCCATCGACTACCGCACGCGTGACTATGCTGAGGAGATCCGCAACATCAGCCCCAAAGGTCAACACATTCAGAGCATACACACTCAGTTAAAGGAACAGTTTGAAATACTTGATCATCCAGGACGTAATGCGTAATTCACAACATATTGGCCACAGACTGTAGTCAGTGGTCTCTAATGGACTTGCCTGTGTGATTCCTCGTACTATATGACAGACTGTTATTTTTAAACATGGGCAAAAGTGTGAACATAATTCAGATTCAGATAATTCTGTTGTTGTTATTTTTTTTTAACCAGTGTTAATAAATAACATAATAAATATAATAAATAGGGGTGTCATGCGATTACAAAAAGTGATTAAATTAATTACAAGCTCTGTGATTAATTAATCTAGATTAATCTCACACATCTGTGCTGTAAAAGTATTTAAATATTTAAATGAATTTTAGCATATGAGTGAATGAATAATCAACATTACAGACTTTTAGCGTCTCTTTTAGTTAATAACTGTCTCTGCACTGTTCATGTGCAGTAATGGACACAGCAATCAAAAAATGACGTAATATGCTGAGGGAAAAAATGCTTTAGCAAAAACTATGATAGAACTAAGTCCATCTATAAGTTGCAGTTTACGACAATATAATAGTTCCGATATGCTGCTTCAACGAGCCCTCATTTGCATTTCTAGGAGTAAAATATCGTTAAAGATCCTTAGATTAATGGAAGAGTCTTTTGGGAGCCTTCCTCTCCCAAAAGTCAGCTGGGTCTGTGGATGCAGTCTAGTACTCAGGAAATCTACATGGTTTGAGTGCAAATTACACATACAGTTTACATGATCCTGATTGGTGGTGCAAAAATGAAAATGAGATTTTTCACTATATTGTCACTTTAAATGCTAATCCATCACTGCATGTATTGTTCAAGCATGTGTTGTTCAAGACCCAGAAGTCTTAGCAGTTGCTAAGTGACTGTCTGTTGTTACCGTGGCTCTGGTTGTCTGGAAGATCTGATGGAACTGGCACAGAAACAGATCCACGGCATAGAAAGAGAATCAAACCACGATAATGTCTCTGTAAAACTCACCACGTTCCATAAAGGGCTCACTTTAAACAAAAACATATATTGTTCAAGCTAATGTCAAGAGGGTTTCGCCACTGTTCTTTGGTGTCTGTGAGTCATACTGCAACGTGTGCACTGCTATTTCAGCTACCTAGTTAAGACTTCGCTGAGCTGACAAAAAAGGCAGTTAGCACAGGATGTGTAACACTGGCATTTAAACGCACACACATTAACCACATATTAGCATGATCATGCACACTTTATCAGATATACAAACTATTTTTGACAGTCTAAAACCTCTCTGTCTTTCAGGACTGGACATAGTGCTGGATCCTCTGGGCGGCTCTGACACCCAGAAGGCCTTTAACCTTCTAAAGCCCATGGGCACACTCATTGTTTATGGTAAGGAGGAGGATGTGGGCGTATGCTTTTGATTCCACACCAACATCGACATTGTTGCTCAATTCATCAGCAGACTGTCATGAGACTTCTCTGCTGTTAAAATAACTCCTTAAGAAACTTCACAGTATCTTAGTTAGGTGTTGGCCCACCACAAGCTGCAAGAACTTTCTTCCAAAAGATATACAGCCAGTTGGTGTTTTAATAATTGTGATGGAGTGCGGATCCAAAGATCTTGAAATCTGGTGACTGTGACGACCCAAGCATTTCCACAGTCACTAAACTCTTCAGTGATCCCAGGTGCCCTGTGGATGAAGGCATTATCATCCTGGAACAGACCACTCCCATGTCACAGCACAGCATTAAGATTGTAAGCCTGAATGCCTTGTATTCATTGCAGTGACTCTTCTGTGGCCCTACAAAATTGACCTAAAGTAGACCCAATGCATCCCAGCAAAATGGCCCAAACATTACAGGGTCACCAAACTTTTCATTGTTAGGGTCAAGCAGGCTTGTTAATGCCCTGTTCCCTTACTATGATATCTCTCAGTATTGTTGGGAATAGGCATACCTTTTGCTGACAGTCTGATCAGTTCCTGTATTGACCTTCTCCGAGTCTAGTTCTAAACCAAGAAACAACCCCCTTAGAATGAAACAACTGTTGAAAACTGATGTAAACTGTGTTTATAGGATATAAAAGGCATAAAACACCAAATATACTTTGCCATGAATGGCTGAGCTAAACTTCTGAATAAACAGGATGAATACATATTTATTATATGGACAAACGTATTGGGAAACCTGAACTAACAAGGATTTGCATGTGTGTTTGGGTAGGTGCTGCTAACCGGTTGACAGGTCAGAAGAAGAACCTGCTGGCCCTGGCAAAGTCCTGGTACAACCAGTTCACCATCAGCGCCCTCAGCCTCATGCACTCCAACAAGGCCATGTGTGGTTTCCACCTCGGTTACCTAGACGACGAATTCCCCCTGATTGCCCGCGTGCTGCAGACGCTGCTGGAGCTCTACAAACAGGGCAAGATCAAACCGCGCATAGACTCCACCTACCACTTCGAGCAGGTCAGAGAGTGTGTGTGTGTGTGTGTCTGCAGCTCTAGCACTCCCTAATCTGTTTGTTTGAAAAGCAGAAGATAAAGTGCCATCCTGTGTCTCCTCAACACTAGTAATCAGCCCGTTTCTTCCTCTCTCTTTTTTTCTATCCATCTTATTTCTCTCTCTTTTTACAAAGTCTTTGCTTTTTCATTTTGTGCAACCTTTTCTTTGGCTTTATTTTTTCTTTTTTATTGTTCCTTTTCTCTGTCCTACTTCCTCCCTTCCTCTCTCTCTCTCTCACTACCATGAAAGGCTATGTTTTCTCCTCTGTCATTTTGAAATGTCGGAAGGTGATATCCCAGCAGACCCACACAAGCAGTTCTTGCAGTATGTGTGTGTGTGTGTGTGTGTGTGTGTGTGTGTGCGTGAGTCAGTATGAAGAACCTAACTAAAGGCTAAAGATCGGTTCTGCTTATTTATGTGGACCTGGGCGCTCTCCATAGTAATGCGTCACCCCTGACAACAGATAGAGTGAATGGCTTCTGTCCAACCTGGAGTGTTTTAAGGCGTCAACAAGAAGAGTACCTTTAAAAAGCACCTGTTTACAGAGGAGCACCATTTGTGAGAGTGTGTGTGTGTGTGTGTCTGTGTGTGTGTGTGTTTTAGAGAGTGCAGACCAAATCATCAATGGAAGTATCGTTTTCAAAGAGGAGTGCTATATTTTTGTGCGCTCCACTTTTTCTTGCTTCCCCCTCTTCCATGCCATCCTCAGCCTTGCAGACCCCGAAGTCTTAGCAGTTGCTAAGTGACTGTCTGTTGTTACCGTGGCTCTGGTTGTCTGGAAGATCTGATGGGACTGGCACAGAAACAGATCCACAGCATAGAAAGAGAATCAAACCCTGATAATGTCTCTGTAAAACTCACCACGTTCCATAAAGGGTTCACTCTAAACAAAAACACACACACACAATGTTAACTGCAAGGGGTGCCAACAAACCAAGCTTTTATTGTAAAAATGTTCTGTGGCTCTGTGGAGAAGCTCTTAAAGAGACCACCTGCTTTGAGAAAGCTTTATTGTTTTATACCAGTCCAGTAATGTAGCTAATGTCACAACTACCACATTAAGAAAAGGTGAGATTCCCGGTTCAACATCCTGCTCTGGTAAGAGCACACAGTGGTGCGATATACTTGCTGTTACCCCACTGTGCATGTTTATGTGCACAGCAAGGAGAAATTTGTAGCTATAAAAAAGTATAATGTCAAGCTTGATATGTTACTTTGTTATTTATGCTGCCTGTAAGTGAAACTCCTAACATTTGCCATTGAAAACTAGGCTTCTAAAATGTCTGAATAGGCCTGAGGTTGCTAGACATTTCCCTATGAACACTAACCGCCAGTAATGCCAGTTATTACAAATACTAACAAGTTAGTTAGCCAGTTAGCCTGAAGCAACACAACCAGCTAACTAAAAATTTAAATTAAATAAAATGGGAATGTTTTTTATGACAAAAAAGCATGTCAAGTAGTGAAAAGCTCAATTTCTCTCTATATATCTGTCTGTGTACATCACTCTCTATCCTTAACTCAGGTGGCCGATGCAATGCGGCGAATGCAAGAGAGGAACAACATCGGCAAAGTGATCCTTCTCCCTGAACCCAAAGCAGAGGAGCCCAAAGCAGAGGAGCACAAAGTGGAGAATGCCAAGGAGGACAAGAAGGAGGGGGAACAGAAAAACGACATCCAGAAGGAGGAGCCCCAGGAGGAAACGAAGGCAGAAGAGCCAAAGCCAAGTGAAAGTTAAGCTGTCCAATACTGTGATGTGTTCTGATAATGGAAATCTCTTCCCTCAGATAAGAAGGGTGTATATCTGAAAGGCAGGGTTTGACTTTCATTGGTTTAGGTTGGGGTTGCTATCATACACAAATCAATCACAATTGCAAAGACCACAGGGCAGTTCCATAAGAGAAATTGTTTTACGCAAAGTGACCTGTCCCAAATCCCACTATAGATTCCATGAAATGCACTAGACCAATGAAAGGAACAAGCACAAGGGTAAATGTTGAATAATCGTAAACAGAAGTATAATCCAATCCATGACAGAGAAAAGAAAAAAAGAAATGCTGTCATTGATTATTGCAAAATAAGTCACAAAATGGCAAGTGCTTTTTAAGCTATCACACTAGCTTTAAGCCAATGTTAATTATCTGATAAGGAGAGTTGGCTTCTATCAGGTCCTTATTGGATTGTCAATTCAGTGTTAAATGCTTGTTATACCGCTCACTCACTTATTCCCACACTGCTCCGTCAAGGACAGCAGTCACATCTGAAACCACTGACAGCAGTACTGAAACCCACCAAATTACTACATGGCATGAGATTAAGCCTTTTCTTACATGAAATTTGGTTCTTTGGAATGTTTCCTGGAGTGTTTGTGCTGGTGGTCCACAGGGCATCCACATAGCCCAAATCGTTTTCACCAAAATTACATTACCTTTTCTCTTGAACTGCATCCAGATTAAGGTGCCAGAGGCTTGTTGATTGTTTTAGGACACAGTCTGAGCTGCAGAATTGGACAAAACTGTAGGCGACCATTTTAGACAACATTAGGCAACCGTTTTAAACAACTTTCTTCACAAAGCAGTCGTGTGTATTAATAAACCTTTGAAGGTCTGAAACCACATTCACAAATTTGATGCTGTTTGCGCTGGTTAAGAAAACATTTGGCTTTTGATGAGTTGGGGCTTTTTGAGTGACTGCTGGCGTCTAGAATTAAGTTTGATAACTTGACAAGCCTTTATCAAGCAGTCTAATAATGGAAAATACTACATATATTGACTTGAATTAAGACATGTTTCATCATTTCTTCTGTTGTAAATCACTTGACAGAAGATGCAGATCATTTAGTGCAGAGTGGAAGCAAAAGTGAGAGTTGTGAATTCACAAACATTCCAGGGAAGCACCCAGATACCACAGTTCATGTGTAAAAAAAAACCCAACAACTTCGAGCCTTCTCACGTTTACTTAAACCTGTTGCACAGTTTCTCAGGTGACATACGTCTGTTCTTGCAGGAAGCTCTTGATAAAGTAGGCTCTATTTAGCTTAGCTATCCCTGTGCCTTACAGGTAGCACAATCCCACCAGTTTCGTAGAATTCCTATCTTGTGCCCAAAATTTTGGAAGAGCTTTTGTTTTCTTTTTAAATTAGCAAATACAGAAGTAAGATAGTATTTCTCAAGATTGAACTGTTTACCTCTATTTGAGTAAATCAAGTGCCAATGTGCCATATAGTTGCACAAACCCAGGCCTTTGCACCCCTGCCTTAGCTTTGGCCCTGTCTGTATTGCACACTCTTTGGTCAAGAAATGACCCAAATATTAAGTGAAGAGTCCATATCACTGTTTAAAAAAAGGAATAAAACAGTAGTCATGATTTTTGGGTGACTTTATTAGTATTTAGCATGGCGATTCCTCTTTGCCTTGACAGTAGGTAGGAATGAGAGTACTTAAGTGTGTTTGTGTCTGTGTAGGGCCACATTGCTTGTATCTCAGAGGGTTAAGTGTTAAGGGACATGTCTGGCTCCATTGTGAAGTATTTCTGGAAAATGGTGTAATGCTGAATGTGATTTAGTCTCTTTTGTCTTTTTCCATGGTTCTATCATCATGCTATGCCTGACTACAGCGTGCCATACTGTCCGCCAGCTACTATGTCTTGCCGAGAAACTGGTGTATTGCAGAACATCATACAAGGTTGCCTTCACTTTCTCAAAGAGCTTGAGGGGTCTCGATAACCAGGCATCTCCAGACCATAAACTGTAAAACCTTTTGGCACAACATGTAGGTAGCTTCTAACAAGCAGCCACTGCACTATTTTGTAACCACTCAAACTGCTCTAGTGTACTCTGTTCGCCACATGAAACATAGTAGAGAAAATGCCAAGCTTTAACAACACAAATGTGATTTAATTCAGATTTCTGGCCCTTCTACAGCCGTATTCAAAAGATGACGTAAAATGTCCTGTTTTGCGGAAGTGAAAGTAAGTACATATCCACAGGGAACAAACATAAATATATTAACGTTTACAGTGTCTATTTAGTAAGCAACATCGTGCCATAATCTTTGCACAGGCTATATTTTATGTTTCATTTTCCCCCAGTGTGTTAAATACAGCAAACAAACAGTAATTGTTCATTAAAATAAGCCTATTTTACGTTCAACAAAACACGTCATTTGATCAGGGTTGGACAATGTGACTGAAATGTAACATTTTCATCACACATGATGCATATCACGATATTCTGTCTTTCTGTGGACTGAACCTTTGATTGAACAAAATGATTTAAAATGGCTGAAAAGGATTGTCTCATTTAAAGAAACACCAATATTGTTCAGCCTATTACTCTATCATCAAAATAATTTGATTACTAGCCATAATTGGGGGGAAAAAAAAAACCTTTGCATTCAATTTTAACTTTGCAATCCACTAAATCCAGTTACGTGAGACTAATTACACTCTTATTGTAATGAAATGTAGTTGTTCAGTGCTCTGTATCAGCAATATCCATGCATACTGTAACATGAAGGAAAAATATCATATTGCCTACCACTACTTCTGACTGAGGAAACTGAAGTTAATCTAAACAGCCTGGAAAACAGAGCCTTTCACTATGGATCTGTAGCTCCATTGGTTGTAGAAGTGTGTCTAAAGCGGCGCACGCAATCAAATGCATCTTTTTCAGGGCCATTTATTGTATCTATTTCCAATCTGCATATCTGTGCTGTTTGTGGTTGTACTATTTTTTGGCAAAGCCAGGAAATCTGTATTATACACACACACACACACACACACACACACACACACACACACACAAGCATAGAGTAAAGTGTTCCGGCCAGGAAACTTGAATCCCACACAGCAGAAACACATCATAGCAACAAATAAGTGAGCCTTTGGTTAAGTCAAGGTCAGCCTTCTGCTATTAAGTCACACTTTCCTGTTTTCCACCCAGTGATCGAGCTGGGAGTAAAAAAATATGTGAGCTACTAAAAAGAAGTAAGTGCACTTGAATGTGGACGTCATATTTGCGAGAACAAAATGCTACATTGCTGCATGTTGGTCATATAATTTATTCATGTGGAAATGATGTGCCCTTTTGAATCAGTCCAGTCCACAGCACCAAAGTGCTCCAGTACAGTAGGTTCCCTTAAACGGTTAACTTGGAGTCGTGAGCATTAGGAGGAAGCAGATGTTTTTCGCAGCTGTGGCAGAAACTTAATGCCGTGGCCCAGTTCAGAGGAAAGTAAAGGTCCTCATCCCAGCTGAAGCTAACCTTACACATTCTTTTCTCCCTCAGAAAATTCTTGCACTCGCTTTTGCCTTAATTGCACCCTCCCTGCTTTCACTGATTAGTTAAACATCACTAAATGCTAAAATGACACATTCCCATCCTAGACCACAGGACTGGCCACACCCAAATCATACACATAATTTTTTTTGTTGTTTTGGTTTTGGGTTGTTGTTTTTTTTTTTGCTTTTAGCCTTTTAAAATAATGCAAATGCATTTGGGATGTTATGTCTCTTTCTCCTCCTCCACCTCTTCTGCTGGGTTATGTGTTTGTGTGTGTGTGTGTATGTGTATGTGTATGTGTATGTGTGTGTGTGTGTGTGTGTGTGTGTGTGTGAAGACAAGGCCCAGATTGTGAAGAGGAGCTTCCGTAAGAATGTGTTCTGCTTTATGTCTCTCTAAAGGGCACCCACGTTCAGTCCCAAGTTTAAGAAGGCTGCTGGTTTAGAGCTAGTATTTCCTCCCATTCAGGGTGTTGTTGCTTTTGAGGGTGGATAGACCTTTAAAGAAATAACTTTCCTCTTCACCCTAAATGTAATCGATTGGCCAAGCCATGTGTCTGAAATTGAAGCTATGAAGCCAGTGTAGCTTATAAGTAATAGAAGCTTATGCTCCTTTAATTAGAATTAAACCATGTTGAGTTCGTAAGTATTCAAAAGTTTGAACACATCTGGTCAAATTGTTTTGTTCATTTTGTGAAAGTGAGTTCACATATCAGCTTTCACGACAAACTAAGTATGGCATTGATCTATAGACTGTTGTGCAAATTGTCTCTTTATTCATTTAATACGCTGGAAAATCATAAATACATATAATATATACTATATATACTATATACATGCAAAATAAACAAATAGAATTTGTTGCTTTGTTAAATATGGTAGCAGCAGCTGTCTTGAAGCCTAACCTTTGCATTGTGTTAATTCGATTTTTCCTATTGCTTTAATGTAGAAAAAGATGGTTACCCCAGTGGATCTACTCAAACTGCCATTTTGACCTTAGATTGAACTCAACAGATCTCAGCTGGCTTAATGCTTGTATTAGTTCCTGGTTTCTAAAAGAAAAAGAAGCTAAACTTGCAGGACTGAGGGTGGGTGCCATTATTTCTTTGGGCCTTGGTACTTCCTGTATTGCTTGACGTTTCTAAAGTCAGTGTTTGCAGAAATTGTTACGACTTTGTATTCCAGGCCTCTGAATAAATAACTGCTTTTGCGCTTCAGACTTGTTTATATGATGCTGTCGAAAATGAACTTCGGAAATGTGACGCTTTACCAGTGTGCGGTGTTGCCGTTTTTGCCTTACAAGGTATTGTACGTGTTATCTAGACTGAATAAAATGCATACCAAAAACACTGCCCGCCAATCTTTCTCCTCCTTTGTTTAAATACAGAAACAAGCATTCCTGATATTATTACGCATTTCGGATGCCGTAGGCTGTGATGGAGTAAACCTTCCTATTCCCTGCCACTCTGAATGATACTCAGTGAAATGTTTGGTGCTAGGATGCCCCCTGCTGTTCAAATTCGAATATGAAAAGTGAAAAGTGAAAGTGAGTATTCGGTCATACGTGAACACACCACTGCACACAGTGTGAACAGCACGAAATT
>JBBPDB010000108.1:25602701-25621957 GCA_037974465.1 Brachypetersius altus | reverse complement strand
TCACTCGCGGATAACTGGTTCTCTCTGCCCGACTCTGGCTGGATCAGCAGGTTGCAGGATGTGTGGCACGTTATACATGAGTGTTGCCAACAGGGACGGTGTAGAGTGCCCTCTGGAGGACAAACTATACAACGCCAACACTCATGACATTGAAGGGTGTTTCGTCCGTTTTTATTTTATTTTTGAAATATTCATTTAGTTTGGAAAATGCTAATATCGGCCGATAATATCGGCCTGCCGATAAATCGGTCGGGCTCTACTTTAAACTCCTTCAGTGTAACAAGGGCTTGAAGCTGAAGCTTAGATTGGAAGTCATTCCAAGTGTGAGGTGCCGAAAACCTAAAAGCTTTCTTGCCCAATTCAGTTCATACTTTACGGACAACAAATTGCAGAACATCCATAGATCTAAGATTGTAACCTCCATGTTTGCTTGTTAAAAGACAGGATAAATAAGAAGTAGTAGTACCCAGAATGGTTTTATAAAGAAATACCAATGACTAATGTTAAGATGTCCAGTTATATACAGTCACAAAAAAGTGGATGATATTTGCAGTTTCTGCGTTTTTGTGGGGATTTCCGCGTACCATTATCAGTTCGATTCTCAGAAAAAAGCCGCGTTTGACTGAATCCGCAAACTGCTGATCCGCATAAAAGTGGGGGGTTACTGTTACGGAAATATATTCAGTAGGTGGCAGCAGAGTTTTACTGCAACAGTCAACTGAAGATTACCTGCTCATGTGTCGTATGTCACTTTAAACAACATGTTGGTTCTTGTAGGGGGTTATTTTGCTCTGAGGTGAGGGGTTGTGGGTGCCTAAGCATTTTCTGTATAGTAAAAAAAGAGTGAGTGGGCAGAATGCTAGCTCGAAAGAATTAATCCGCCGATCACCCTGCAGCTTATTTTGTCCTGGGAATGCTTGTGATAATGCATTAACTATCTTTGGCAGAGTTGAATTATTCTCATTTATTATCTTAATCACATCCTGAGAACAGACTTTAAAAGACATTAAAAACAGATACAGCTTCCAAACTCTTGGATCTTGTAGCTCTACTTTGTTACTATGGGGCATATCACTAGTTTCATAGTTTATCTGAAACAGACTTGTAAAATAAGTCTCTGGAAGTTGCTCTTCTGAAATCAAAAGTATTAGTAGGGAGCTGGTTTTTCTTTGCTGCAGTCTCTGCCTTCTGTGGATGGTTTACACTGTACATTGCTGTTGGGATTTGGGTTCATTCAGCCCGAATACATATTCATATTTTATAATATTGGCTAAGGTCTGACTCAAAAGGATCCTAGTAAAGTCTTCCCTGACTTTAGTTCAGCTGAGGTTCTTCAATCCAGAGATTCCACTGGAGCACATATTAGTGCCGTTTATGTTCTTCTGTGGAAATAACTCCTTTGTGTGCTTGCAAAAATGTCTTAAGTTTCCTTATTCTTTTATAGGAAGGGATGTCTAGGCACATTGTACATAGATGAGGCTTAATTGATAATATAGTGTAACAGTGTTTACTCACTGCCCTACCTCTGTCTTATTTTTTCCTCCAGATCAGAGTGAGACTGGCAGGGACGGCAAGCTGGTTGCACCATGAGCTGGAGCTTCTTAACTCGTCTGCTGGAGGAGATCCACAATCATTCTACCTTTGTGGGCAAGATCTGGCTCACCGTGCTCATAGTCTTCCGCATCGTTCTCACAGCTGTAGGCGGAGAGTCCATTTACTATGATGAACAGAGCAAGTTTGTGTGTAACACGGGCCAGCCAGGCTGTGAAAATGTCTGCTATGACACGTTTGCGCCACTTTCACATGTTCGTTTCTGGGTTTTCCAGATTATACTGGTGGCTACCCCTTCACTAATGTATCTCGGCTATGCTGTGAACAAGATTGCTCGTTTAGAGGAGGGTAGAGAGAGTGGGATTGCATCTCAGCTTAAGAACCGCAAGTTGTACTTTGGTCGCCGGCAACACCGTGGCTTAGAGGAAGCAGAAGAGGACCAGCAAGAAGATCCCATGATATACGAAGCTGCTGAGGTTGAAAGCCGTAGTGATGCAGCACCCCAAGTGCGTGGAGGGCAAAGTGCTGGAGCGACTATCGGTAAGACAAGACATGATGGGCGGCAGAGAATTCAAAGAGACGGCTTGATGAGAGTGTACGTGCTCCAACTTTTTGCCCGTTCTGCCTTGGAAGTGGGCTTCCTTGCTGGCCAGTATGCCCTTTACGGCTTTGCGATGCCTGCACGCTATGAGTGTTCGGTCAAGCCTTGTCCACAAACAGTGGACTGCTTTGTTTCCCGGCCGACAGAGAAGACCATCTTCTTGCTTATCATGTATGGAGTCACAGTGCTTTGTCTGTTGCTCAACATTTGGGAGATGCTCCATCTAGGAGTAGGGACCATGTTGGACCTCGTTTTCTCCCGAAGGCGCTCAGGTCAGGATGAGGAAGAGTCCCAACTAACTCCACTTACCGGTCCACCTGGGCTGCCTGTCAGCGAAGCTGGGGGAGGCAGTGGAGGATATGGGAGCTACCCTTTCTCCTGGAATTCAGTGCCCCCTTCAGCACCACCAGGATACAACATTTTAATGAAGCCTGAGCCCATACCTTTCACAGAGCTAAGCAGCAATGCCAAGATGGCCTGCAAGCAGAACCGTGCCAACATCGCCCAGGAAGAGGAGCTTCGGGGTGGATACGGCAGCACAGAGAAGAATTTTCTCCAAAGCAGCAGCAGTAGCGCCCTCCACAGGGAGATCCAGCAGGCCCAGGAGAGGCTAGAGGCCACCATATTGGCATACAGTCGACATCAGCAGAGTCAATACAGGCCTGGCAAACCACAAGCCAATCGCAAGCATCAGGACTGCTCGAGAAGCAAACAAGGTGGAAGCAGAGGAGACCAAAGAAGCACTAGTAGTGGCAAGTCAGATGAGGGGAAGCCTTCACTTTGGATTTGATGCAAATATTTTGGGATGCATTCACAACAACATTTAAAGGGTTTGGCCAAAAATGAAACTTTCCCAGTTTCTTCCCATATCCCAAGTGTAGCCAAGATGTGTTTGGTGCTTTCATATGAAAATGTTTGGCACCTCTTGCCATTACATGTTTTATTGGATTCTGTAATGTGACTTAAAGAACTTCCATCCTCTGGAAAACAATAAAACAGAAATTTGGCCTGTGCTGAAATTATGGCACAATTTATGTTTGATATTTACATTTTTTCCAGTAAAGTAAACAAATAAGCAAATGAACAGAAATTGTGCACTAAATTTTAACTGAAAAAAAAAATTCGGTAGCAAATCAATGAAACAATGCCATTTGAACTGGTGTGTTCAAACCTGTGTGCTGTATCTGATGTTTGCTTCCACTGCAGCTATGGCTAATGTAACTTACAAGTAATGAAAGCCACCAGTCGCATGCCTAAATGAACACACACTAGCCTGAAACGGTATTAAGTGATCTCTATTGGACTTGCTTATGTGATTTTCTCAGTTTTAATAGAAAACAGAAACCAAATTCACTGTAATAATAATTAAAGTTGTCATTTGCGGAGTGCTAAATGGTTGGTACAGGCTTTACCTGTAAGCTGTATTAGTCTCATAGCTTAAATTCAAAATAAAGAAGCAAACTTATGGCACCAAACATGGCCTGATCGTCAACTTTTGAAATGAGGTAAGATTTCTCTTCAGTGTTACTTTTCAAGCCATCTGTGTTTTGAACAGGCAGAGACCCTGTTTGATGACTTAAATGGGCAACTGCAGCATTTAATTTTTCTCTGAGAAAAAGGAACTAAACTAAGAAATGAGAAACAGCCTTACCCTAAGAAAGCAATTAATAACTTCTGTGGTACCTTCCTAATCACAGTGTTTTTGTGGACAATCATATTCAGCTGTATTTCCCACATCAAGCATCAGTGATAATAAACATAGAAACTGACCCTTTTTTTTCCATTTTAAGTTACGGTTCTTTGTTTTTGATCGTTATTATTCTTGTGGAACACATCAACAACCAAAGGGAAATGAAAGAAACTTGGATAGAGAATTGTTTTTCTTTATTTCTGGACATGGGTTTTTGCTCTTTGGCAGCATTTTTTGGTTGGGATTGTGGCTCTTCAGGTTCTGACTGAAGATCAGTTTTTCATAATCACATCTTGAGCCCAATCACAAGAAAGAGAAGAAAGCTGGACGGATCTGAGCCCATCGTTGGGCAAAATCTGCTCTCCTCATTGAAACGCTTTTAGGGGTTGCAGACGTTTGGTGCTACAATAAAAAGAAGTGCCTTTAACCCCTTTTGGACAGCTTAGCCATTCCAGGCGCAACCATAACTGTGATTTTTTTCCACACTGTGATTACTAGTACAAGCAATCCTCTGTTTGTCCTCATTACTACTTTCAGTGTAAAACAAAGGAAGTGAAAGCTGTTAAATGCGTATCTTGTTTTAGGAGAAGGTGTTTTACTGCCACATAGTCAGTGAGTCTGGTTTCTTGAAGGAATTTGGTCAGCAGTTCCTACTGGCCTGATTTCTTCTTCTGTGCTGTTGTCATCCTCTAGTGGTCAACATCATAAGCACCACTGAACATGTAACAAAAGTACTGTATAGCTGTTCTGTCTGTGACGTGCAACCCAGACGCAGTTCTACCTGGCAAATAACCGAATTATAAACCTTACCTGCAGTAAGCTAAATCATTGTGTTATCATAAGCTACATACGTTTATACCTACAGTTTGTACATAAGCTACCTGGTGCCTACTGAGACGCATTTTTTAAAGTGTCCACCAGCAGTGTTCCAGTATGTTAGAAAGAGGTTTAACTTTCTGATTCTGTGTGTGTTTGGAAAAGTTAATGAGTTTGGAAAAGTTTAGTCATTTTTCACCATTATTTTCTCAAATTCACAGTCAGGGATTTCATGGTGCCATGGAAAGGTCCACAATTGAATTTGTTCAAAATGTCTGAGCATTCAGCTTGTAAGGCATGGAATAACTGCCTATGCATCCATATGGAGCGTCATATGTGAAGTGAAAACTCATGTGTAGTGATATTCAGCTACACGATGACCTTAACATTTAATGTGCTGTTTGGGCAGCCCAGAGTTTCATGACTTAGTCAGTGCACTATATAAAGAGTAGTGAACCACTTGAGAGCCTAGAACTTCGTAAGGGGGGTTGGTTTTCAAATGTTTTTTACAGATATATTTTGTTTTACAAACTATATCTGAACCCGTACAAATTCATCTCGAAAAATCTAAAAACTAGAGATGCACAACAATATTGAAATCATATTCAACAATATTTCATACACAATATTTGATGACAAAGATCAGTGCTGTAATAAAATAAATGAAAATACTTAAATAACACTGAATATGTGCATGTGTCATTCTAAACTGAATTTAGAAACCGTTGAGTAAAAATGATTGTACTCAGTATTTTTGAAAAAGATAAGCAATCCTCAGAAATCAGTATCACGAGAATATCAAGAGTTTCATGATTTTTTTTCCCATATTTCTCAGTTCAATGATTTATTTTACTCTGAAAGAACATTCCACAAAAGATCAGGTGAAGTTTGACTACTACTCTTAAATGTATTCGGCCCAGAGTTCCCATATTGGTGCATCCCTAACGGAAAATGTTATCTTTTAATGTCTGCAATTTTACGCTCTGAATTTGATCCAAACGAACACGTGACTGTGGCTCCTAAAGGTTCTCAGTTCCATTTAGTTGATTATTGTAATCTTTAAACTATGACAGTGTTTATTTAAAAATGTTGGTGCATTTATAAGTCCTCCACATGTCTGGTTTGAGGCCTAGATTTCAGTCCTAAGTTGTGTACAGCAGCCGTTTTTTATTATATTGGGGTTTTTTTTGTGGGGGGGGGGGTTTGAAAAAAAATTGCTTATATTCCTTTTTGGTTTTCCAGTATGGCAGTATGAAGCTGAATTTGTCACTGTAATCTGTTTTGAGTTTTTACTTTCTTTCTTGGATGGAGGGGCAGGCTGCTGGGACACCGCTGATTTTGTATTGAAATGCATGTTCTGCGTTCCTTTTGAAGGTTGAGAGAAAATAAAAGAGCAGTTTTGATTTATCCTTGAACGAATCGCGATTTCTTCACGTGTCGTCATTTTCTATCTGCCAAGTGTTCCCAAAGTCCTACAGTTCTACATGCAGCATGATGTAGTGAATAAACTCGAAAAAGGTTATCGCCAGAGCCTCCTGCACAGAGTGTATTTGCTCAGAAATAAAATGGTCAGAAAATGTTGTGTTGATGTTTTTAGATTTTATGTTTCATACAAAGGCATTATGATCTCAAGAATAGATGAAATCGTGTGCCCAAATGAAGTCTATAAAATGTATCTACCCTGTGATCCCACTCTTTAATTGAAATATTTTAACACATTGGACTAGTCACACATACCAGGCCTCTAATCCATGACTTCAGCTTTCACATATTTCTGTCAGTGGGACCTGACCTGAATACATGTCAAAGCAATCCCCTCCAAACCCCTGAAGCTTGAGTGTAATGTAAAAACAATCACATCACCAGTTTTCAGCTACAATTTAAAAACAGGCCAAAATGGTTTAAGGTCAACTGGAAATATGAAAAAGAAATGATGGTTTCCCCACCACCTAATAGATTATTAGCATAAAACGTTTATAGGAATAGTTTGGAAGAGCATCACGTCATGCTGTTTCCATGTCACATCAACATTTACGAATGACTGGATATGTGTTGAGAGAGTTTTAGGGTTGTATTTATAGAAAAGATGTGGGTGACCATTGACTTCTAGTGTTAATTTAGATAAAACACTAATAATGTAACAAGACAAATTACTCAAGGCTCAAAGTAATATTGTTGCACCAGAAAAAAAAACATTTCACATGTTGTACCAGAATATTGCACACAAGATAAACTTTCACTTATCAGTCTATGATTTTTGGTTGTGTGTGTGTTTATGTGGGTCAGGGGTCAGTTACTGAGGTAGCTCAGGATCAATGTTGTGAGGTGATGGTCCACTTCTGTGTACTCCAGCTTTTTCCTCAGGATTGTGGGAAGGATTGTGTGGAAAGCACAGGAGAAATCAAAGAACATGATTCTCCCAGCGGTCTCCAGGTGAGAGAGGGAACGGTGTTGGAGGTGGAGTTAGTTCATCTTTTTCATAAAGGTAAAACTACAACTAAAATAGACACATAGAAATTAGTTATGAAGCACACATTTCAACAAAAAAACCTCACCTAAATGGTTACAAAAGTATATAAACTATATGGAGCATTTAGATTCCTGACCATTACACCAACAGGGACTTTGCATTACATTGCATGGACTTTAATATGGAGCTGGTCCAACCTTTTGCAGCTAAAACAGCTTCCACTCTTCTTGGAAGACTTTGTGCCCGTTCATTCTGTAGAACAATTATGAGGTCAGGCACTGATAGTAGATGAGGAGGCCTGGCTCCCAATCTCCTCTCCAGTTCATCCCAAAAGTGCTGGATGAGGTTGAGGTCAGGGCTCTGTACGGCCAGTCAAGTTCTTCCACACAAACTCATCCGACCACGTCTTTATGGACCTTGCTTGTGAGCTGGGGCTGGAATAGAAAAGGCTCTCAAAGAATAGAAAAGGGTGCACAAAGCTGGATGCATGCCATTGTCTGAAATGTCTTTGGATGCTGAAGTATTAAGATTGAACTTGGAGTAAGAAGGCACCTGAATGTATTAAATAAGAGGTGTCACTATACTTTTGTCCACATGATGTAACTGATAAACAGAATACCCTGAGGAGCAGAAATTGACTAACAGATTGACCTTCACTAGAAGTAAGGGACCTACCCCAAATCCTGAAAAACAGGTGTGTCCCAATACTTTTTACCATATAGTAAGTAGAATTAAAAAACGGAGAAAATTGGGCGTGTCCTCCGTGTCGTTGGGGGCGCTGCAGGTTGCTCGTCTCTGAGCCGCTTTGGAGGGGATTTTGAAAAACCTAGTGCGGAGGGAGAGCTGCAATTGTGGATTAATGTCGAGCTTATGTTCATTTAACGTATGAAAGCTCAATTGTAACATTTTATTTTAACCCTTTGCCACCTGCTTCTCTGTCCACGACCTCTCATACAGGTAAGGAGTTTTTGAAGGTAGTTTAAATGTGTTTTGGGCACGAAAACCAAGGGTGTAATACTTGTGGACGCGTTATTGTTCTTTAGAGCAGAATAATTCGAGGTTTCTAACCCCTAAACTGGAATATGGAAGTGTGCATTAATACGTTTAAATCTGATAATGTGTCTCCAGGCTCCAAGAATGTGTAGTTTTATGTAATGAATCGTTTTTAAAGACCGTGTTAGTCAGCTGCTGCTCGCCTCTTGATCTGTTACACTATATAGACAAAAGTATTGGGACAAACACCTTAATTGTAAATTCGGTGCCCCCTTATTTCCAGTGAAGTTCAATCTTAATGCTTTAGCATACCAAGACATTTTGGACAAGGTCATGCTTCCAATTTTGTGGACACAATTTGGGGAAGAACCTTTTCTATTCCAGCATGACTGTACGCCAGTGCACAAAACAAGCTCCATAAAGCCATGGGTGAGTTACTTTGGTGTGGAATAACTTGACTGGCCCACACAGAGGCATGACCTCGATCCCATCCAACACTGCAAGCCAGGCCTTCTTGTCCAACATCAGAGCCTGACAGAAACACTGTAAAATCTTGTCGAAAACCCTCAAGAAGAGTGGAAGCTGTTATAGCTGCAAAGGGATGGACCAGCGCCACATTAAAGTATATATATTTGAATGCAATGTCATCAAAGTCCCTCTTGGTGTAATGGTCAGGTGTCCTAATACTTTTGTCCACATACAGGTGCATCTCAGTAAATTTGAATACTATCAAAGTTAATATATTTCAGTAATTCAATTCAAATGGTGAAACTCATGGATTCATGACATCCATAGTTATATTTTATGTAATTATTACTTTCCATTTAGCTGATTATGACCTACAGCTAATGAAAAATTTGTATCTCAGAAAATTAGAATACTACCCAAGAACAATAAAAATATTGGCCTACTGAAAGATGTCCATGTACTCCTTTTGCATGAATTATTTCATCAATGCAGTATGGCATGGAAGCAATAGGTATGGGCCCTACTGAGATGTTATGGAAGCCCAGGATGCTTTCATAGCAGCCTTCAGCTCATCTGCATTTTTGGGTCTTGTATAATTTTGGACTTGATAAAACACAGTGGACTAGGGCTGCACAATATATCGCAAATTTACCATCCTTGCGATATCAATATGCGCAATATACATATTGCGAAGAAATATCCATATCGCAAAAGACTGACTTAACTGCAATAAATAAAAGAGTTTTCCAAAACTCTTCACTCAGTGCCACAGAGAAGAGGGCAAAAAAATCACTGGGCAGTTTCTTCATCTACTGTGCCTTTTGCTAATTTTTTTTTCTGGCTAAGAACTTATGTTTACATTTATTTAAGATTTAAAATTATTATAAAATATTTTCAGATTTTTTTCAACAATGTTCAATGGTTCAAATGTTTTATGGGAGGCATTAAATGCTCTGTAAGTAAATTCTTTAAAAAAAACATGTTGGAATAAAAATATTGCATTTCATTTTTCTTCTGCATAGACTAGTCATCGTCTGCAGTCTAAATCACCAGCAAATCCAAATCCAAAGCAGAAAAACATTAACACTATAAAGGCTAAGATTTGACTTACATATCGCGTGTGATATCATGATCACAACAATCAACAACATTATCGCGTATTACGTGTTTTCTTATATCGTGCAGCCCTACAGTGGACCATGACATGGCTCCCCAAATCATCACAGACTGAGGAAACTTTACACTGGACCTCAAGTAACTTGGATTCAGTGCCTCTTCTCTCTTCCTCCAGACTTTGCTTTCCAAATGAAATGCAAAATTAACTTTCTTCTGAAAAGAGGACTCCAGCTGCTGTCCATTTCTTGTGTACATCCCCTAAATTCTTGAATTGCTTCACAATCCTCTCAAGGCAGCAGTCATCCCTGTTGCTTGTGCACCTTTTTCTGCCACATTTTTCATTCCTCTCAAATTTTCATTAATATGCTTGGATACAGTACTTGGAAACATCCACCTTCTTTAGCAATGACTGGCTTCTGGACAACTGTCAAGTCAGCAGTCTTCCCCATGATTGTGTGGCAGGTGTTCTGGGTTCATTAGCTGAGTGGATATTGAACTATTTTGCAAGGTTCTAATTTTCTGATATACTGAATTTTGGGTTTTCATTATCTGCAGGCCATAATCAGCAGAATGTAAAGAAATAATCACTTGAAATATATCACACTGTGTATAATGAATCTATATACTGTAATATGAATTTTTTAAATGAATTAATGAAATAAAAAACTTTTCAATGCTATAATTTATTGCGATGGACAGGTTAAGTAAAGGTTATGGGTTTATCATTTTTACTCGACCTGTATTCATACGAACTTGCGTTGATGGTATGTAGGTGGTGAAAGGAACTGTTTAGGAAACGTGTTGAGGTGGTTTTGTGGATGTATTTACATAAAAGATTTGGGTGATTATGGACTTCTAATATTTTGTAGGGCATCTTAGCTTCTGTTCTAAACTAAAGATGCAAAATACACAACATCTCTTGGCAGAAAGATCCATCCATTTTCTTTGTCAAACAATTCTTTTGATCTTTTTTTTTTTAAAAAGATGGTTTTATAGATTTAGGTGATGAACTTCAATGACACACTAAAGTCCTTGGTTTAACACGCAAGTTCATAAGTTTTTTGATCCGAAGTTCCATATGTTGCCACATGTAGACAAATGATAACCTTTTATACAAGAGTCTTTAGTGACAGCCCTAGTGATTCCTTGCAGACCATATGAACGGAGGACATTTTCTGAAGTAAATTAGATTTCACTGATAAGGTTATTTTTGGGGTATACGGCTTCTTAGTTGCAGGCCTGTTTATGGCTCTATTTTTGACAGCGCAATCTTTAAACACAATGTCAGTGTTCTACCTTTATTTGATCCTGTCACTGTGTTGCATTATTGTTTATTGTCTGTCTTTTTTTTCCTATGGTCTTCTCTTCTTTCTGCTTGAAACAGAGTTTGCCAGAGGACTCTTCCCAAGGGAATAATAGTTTTAATCTACTTCTCTATCTCTCTTTCTAATCTTTTTTTTCTTTATTTGTGGGCTTTTACCAGACGGGATAATGAAGCGTGGACTGTGGGTGTATGACCTGGTTGGGTCTCTAACCCCGGGGGTCCGCCCACTAGAGGGGAAATCGTTTTATCTGGACGAGGTCAAGACACGCCAGTCTGCCGTCATCACTGAGATCATTGGCCGCCTTGGAGGGGTAAGCTGCGTAATATTAATACTACAATGCACAAACTATTCATTGGTTTTTGTGGTCAATCCAAATTCAGGCTGTAATCACACAGTTAACAGGGTCCCCAGGGATCCTAGTAAAGTGGTAAAAAGTCAGTAAAATTCATGTTGAAATCAACTTAGTTCTTGGCTTTGCTGCTGTGATGGTCTTTATTTTTCTTCTTAAAGACATTAACTCAAATTCAAATTTTTAAGTTTGTTCCTTATGTAGAATGTAAACTTAATGTTTGTGCTAGTGTTTAGAGCTCTGTGAAATTTCATCCTGTTGCTATTCAAATACTTGAATGGGTTAATCTGGCATTTCTGTTTCAGACATGGAATAATCAGTTGCCTGTTTAAAAATGCCAATCTTATAAAGTGTTCCCTTTTTTAAAAAAAAAAGAACAAAACTATTCAAAAAACGCAGCAAATTAATACGATTTCCCCAAATTGTTCACGGACATGGTTTATTTTAAAGAGTTTTGTTTCATCTTTCCATTCAGAAATTGGAGAGTTTCCTCCATAAGGATGTGAGCGTGGTCGTCACTGGAAACAGACAGGCACTGACTGACAGACCATTGGAACGGTCCCCAGCAACACTGGGAAAAATCAAAGCCGAAGCTGCAAGTTCTCCTAGCCTTCGGAGAGACGGTGTGAACAATGCTCAGCGCCCAGGGACCCCAAGACCACCAGTAAATCATTTTTAAAGTCTCCCTAAGGGTCACTCTGTACTAATAAAATGTAGTTGCATAGTGGTGCCTGTTGGCTCTCATTTATCATTAGCAGTGGGAACAAATTTAAATGGCTCCTCTAATCTTTAATACTGTAAATCTGGAACTGTTCTAGATTCCGGTCCATAAAAAGGGTTGCTTCAGAAAACCATAAAGCTTCAGAAACTCAGTCCATGAAAAGTCACAAATTCTAGTCATAGAATAAAGTGAGTAGCTACCTGTTAGCATAATAAAAATAGCAGTGTGTTAAAATTATGGCTCTAGCTCCCATTTGCTGGTGCTGTAAATGTTGCGAATTGACTGGTATATGTACAAATCATATACAGATTAGATTTCTGTGTCATCAGTGTCGGCGGACTTTAAAATGTTTTGTTTTTTTCTAGGTGTGTGGTAGCCGTGGAAAGGCTTTGCTAGAGAAGGTCATTCGCAATAATGTAAGTACAATAATGTATGTACATTATTTGGAAAAAGTATTGGGACACACCTGTTGTTCAGGGTTTTGGCTAGACCTCTTTCTTCCAGTGAAGGTTGATGCAATCATTTTGGTCAATGGCATGCTTCTAACTTTGTGGACACAGTAGTTTTGGGGACTTTTCCTTTCTTTTCCTGCATAATTGTACCTCAGTGCACAAAGCAAGGTCCATAAAGACATGGTTGGATGAATTCTTGACTGATCCGAACAGAGCCCTGACCTCAACCCCATCCAGCAGCTTTGGGATGAACTGGAATGGAGATTGCAAGCCAGGCCTGCTTGTCCAACATCAGTGCCTGACCTCATAAATGCGCTATAGAATGAATGGGCACAAATTCCCATAAAAAAAAAAACCCCCATCAAATTCTTGTGGAAAGCCCTCCAAGAAGAGTAGAAGCAGTAATAACTGCAAAGGGGAGGGGTGGGGCAACTCAATGTTAAAGTCTATTTGAATGCTGTCAGTTGTCCCTATATTCTTCTCCATATAGTGCACGTATGCATGTGCATGATGTGGCATTCAATTTAGCTTTCATTATACAAACCACTAAGCCTTAACTAGGGTCTCCCAGTGGTCATAGGACGAAAGCCAGGGAAATACCCTCGACAAGTCGCCACTCTCTCAGATTTCACATACTAAATTAAACTCTAACAAATTTTCTCTTTGTCCTTTCACTTTTTAGCTGAAAGCTAATATATAGTGGTTGTTTACTCACGGTTCTACACTACAGCCATGCACCGCTGGGTAGAGTATTGCAGAATGCTGGGGGGTGGTTTGGGTGTGTTGTTGTTCTCTGTAAACTGGAAAATATCCAGTGTCCTCCAGGACACCCCAATACACACACATGGTACAGCTGAGCCCCCTGAGCTTCAGGCCTAACCTCTGGACTGTTGAACTGATTTATGTCTGACTCTACCCTTGAAATAAGTTCATCATTTGGCAGTTAAATAGTTTGGGAGGTTCGGCAAAGTTCCTCAGTTGTCCTCATTTCCCAAATGTAGTCAGGATACTGCAAGAGAAAACTTCACATGACTGTCACTGTGCTGTGTGTCAGTTTTTTTCTTCTAAAATCCAGTTACTTCTGCCTTATTGAAATGAAACCTGAAGCCTCACCGGCCCTGATGTAGTCCAGACATCCTTTAGTTCTGAACTGAAGCTACGAGGCAAATGTTCTAGTGTTTGTTAGCAACTCTGTAGTTACTCAATCAGTCTAAACCTTTTTGGGTAAAAATACATCCTCTTACCCCTCTGAAACAGCAGCTCTTCCTTAAAGTTGAAATACTTGTGTATGGATGACTTTTGGAGTTAAAGGTTGAAACTGCATTTAATTTTTGTCCAAACATTTGTTTCCATTTTGCAGGAGAAGTCTCACTGCAGTGTGCTGACCAATGCTCGCTCCTGGGGAGTGAAGATAGTGGGTGTAGATGGTATCCTTTTATCTGCTGCATATCTTAAGTAATTTATTCAACCTTGGCAAGTTCATGTAGTTTTGACTTAATCATTTGTCATATATGCTTTTCTTTCTTTGCTAAAATAGAGGTTTTGTGTTTAAGAGACAAATATAATACATATTTATTAGTATTCATTTCATGGCACTTTTGGACATGTTACAGATGAGTAAACTGGAACAAAAAATTCTCTGATCTCCTTTTGCATTATTACACATATATATACAAAATCACTAGAAATGCTTACGGTCCAGGGACAAGACCGAGGTGGAGTTTTAAGACAGGATTTGAAAGTCGGAAGAGGGTCTTTCAACATAGCTAAACAAAGCACCTAAACACCATGGTGTTCAAACTATTATTATTATTATTATTATTATTATTATTATTATTATTAGTGTTGGTATTATCTTATAAACTATAAATCGAATGTCTTATAAACTATACATGTTGTACTGTTTGTGTGTGTGTTTACTATTTTAATATTTTGCAGTGTACTGCTCGTTCCAGGGGAGGGCGCCACTATCATTTTAAATGTAAACTCTGACCTGTTCAGGTTTTGTGTTTCTGCAACTGTGTGTTATATCTTGACCTAATGATCAGATTTCTTGAAGATCATCGATCAGCTGACTGAGGAACTTTCTGCTAATAAAAACAAGAGAATTGAGGTAAAAAAATTTAAAAATTGTCATTTTTTATGTATGCTGTTTTTATTGTCTGTTTAAACTGATGAAAAAGAAATGTGGCATATTGTTTACATTTATGGCATTTAGCAGACGCTCTCATCCAGAGCGACGTACAAATGTTGTTTATCGTTATTTTTCACCACAGCCATGATGTTATTGGTGGTGGCACACAGCCTTAAGTATTCTATTGCTTTTTTACAAATAAAAAGAAAAACATCAAGCCAAGGAGCCCTGGATTTTTATTCAATGTTCTTTAATATTGGCATAATAATGTGATATCATATTTTTGCATCTAAAATACATTAGTACTATTTAAATATGCATCTCATTTTTGGCTTATTAAATAGCAAACAATTACATCTACATTGGAAAAGTGTCACATTGAAAGCAAGAATGCAATGAGTCATTAGTAATTATGCTGAATAATGTTGATGAAGAATTCAAATGCCACCGGAATGCCACTAGCTGCCTCATATTTTTTGCATCAAAAAACACACATATGACCATAATTTTCACAATATCGACTGATTGGAAAGCGTGTGTTTATGTTTTGTTTTGCGAAGTGACTGTTATGCAGGTTCCTCTGTTTTTAGAATAATAAAAACAAGTTGCATACATTAATCATCTGCATGGTCATTACTGATCCTTTGGCTCTGTCGTTACCACAGAAGAAAGCAGCTGAATGTTCGGGGCTGCGCATCGCCAAAGGTAACAGTGCCCTGCCTTGTTGGCTTTACTTATGTTATACAGGGAATGACACACAGGCCCTAAGACTTTTCAAAGGCGATTCACAAGTAGCACTGCAGTCCAAGTCTGGGCTCAGGCTATGTGTAGATCAATCAATCCATATAATACAGCAGTTGGTTTGTATTGTATGATAGTAAATCTGGCACAGCATTAATGGTATTGTATGCATTATGCAGTTTGTGTAACTGTCCCTTTTTTATATTCTGCAGCAGGTGCACTTAAAGCCGACTTCCTTAAAGTAGAAGACTCCAGCAGGTCAGTGCTTTCTCACTTTTCTTTATGCTTTTTGTTGTGACTTCTCTGTGTCTCTATCTATCTATCTACTTTGTGTATAAAATGTGTCACAACAGAATTCAGCAAATAAACAATGTTTTCACTTATATACAGAAAAATGGATTTTGACCAGGGGTGCCAACATTTCTGCATGCAACTGTAATCACCGGAGGCAAATTGTACTTGTTTTTCAGTGGCCGTTTTAAGTGTAGCACCACTGTTTTGCGGGTGTCTTTGTTCACAAACAAAGTGCACTAGTGTTCAAAGGTTTGGACGCCAGTGGCGAAAGCACAGTTTTTTCATTTTGATGCATTGCGGGTAGTGATCCGCCGTAATTACTGCATGCTTTTCCATTTCCAATTGCAAGGCCTGCAGTTTTACTTATATCCTACTTTATTCAACACTTCAAAATAATTATGGCTAACATCATAGGGCTCAAATCCAAAAACATTGACTACCAAAAACAAAAAATTCTATCTTATCTGGTTTGGCCTTTTCTCTTTTCCTCCTTTTTGAGCAGTGTGTGTTGACCCTCAGCAGACCTGAGCTGTGATGATGGTGCAGGTCACTTGTTTGGGTATCGGTTGTCCGACTCAAATGAGGAAAAGGCTATACCTGCTCCTTGCTCTGATTATCTAGGCTTTAATCAAACAGTACAAATGGCACCAGAAGGTCATCTTGATTGGCTTAAGTTCTCTGCAACTCAATTTCAATTTTAAATAAATAATCAAGTTAGGAGGTTTTAACCCCAACCTTTGGACATCTGGAGTTGTTACTGCCATTGTGCTGTTCCATCTGAATGTAATGAAATAGTGGCAAAGTACTTATGGACTATTTGCCAAACTTCTCCAATTATTTATGCATTTAAAAGATGCATTTCCTACAGAAAATGCAGAGTATTTGTTCCACTAATTGCTGTGCTATCTCTAATGTTTGATAAGGTGTTGCTTGGTGCTAAATATACTGTTGGTTGTTGGATTTGTCTATTACTGGGTCGTGCAAACTTGCCCATACATTTCTATTGATCATTCCTTTGTACGCTGGGGCGGGGGCAAATAGTTGCTATACTATAAGCAAGTACACACCCTGGATCTTTTATGCTTGCAGCTTTAGTAGAGTAGTTACATTACAGTCATCAGAATCAAAAACCTTAACTGATCCCAGAGGAACACGGAGACAAGAACCATATAAAACATAATGTTTAAATAAAGCCAATAATTTGCAGTTAGATGCATTTCTAATGATGCAGATGGTTGTTAGAAGTATGTTATTGCATGTAGTAGAGATCAGTAGTAGATCAGTAATACTGACATGGGTAGCGAACCAGCTCAATCAATGCCATGTTACCTGCAGCTTACAGATAGCATGATATCAATGGAAGCATTTGCCAATATTTCCATGGTAATACATGCCAGTATTTAAAACCTTGAGAAGAAACATTATATATGATTATAATGTATTATGATCTTATTACATTTTGCCCAATAATGCCACCAACCCTGATTTAACAGTGAATATTTTTACACTCTGCCATAAAATAGTCCTGATTTAAATAACCTGCCACATGTCCATTTCTGCAACACGTTAAAACCCAATGGTAACTGGAACATGTCCTTATAAACATTAGAGGACATTATAGTATTATAGTGCACTTTTTTCCAACTTGCTGGTTTTGGTTTTGAAGTTATCCATTCTAGTTCCTTGCAGCAAGATTGTCACTTCTGATGGCTTTCGTTGTGACTGTCCTGTTTTTAGCTGCTGGTTACAGGCGAGTAATGCGGAGTGAGCGATTCTGTCAAAGTGCTGTTATAGGGAGATAGTGACACTTGTACAGTGCCAATCACCTTGTGAGGTCAAAACTAACTGTGGTGTAATAAATTTGACACCATGTTCATGGCTTCTCCAACCCATGACTTGGGTTCTCGCAAGTAATAAGTTGCCTACTGAAACTGTGTTCCCTTTCGAGACACTAATACAGTAAAATAAGGCACTGTTTTAGATACTTTTTTTGTTGTTGTATCCATACATTAACTGAGTCAATATTGTTTCGATCTGAATATTAAATTTGTGAATTGCTACAACCGTTTGCTGTTGACCTCTTAGGTTTAAGTGTGCTTTCTTCATCATGCCACCGTGGCAATTGCAATAGTCAGGCCCAGAGTGCGCTCTAGGTTTTAGAAGTCTCCATGTTACAAGATAAACATTTCAGCCTCTGCCACTGTTGCTTAACTGAGTAGCGATAGACTTCCATTAACCAAATTGGATGAGGTCCAGTGGTGCCAGGGACCCTTAGGGCGTTAGTCTCTTGGGGAGGAGTGGGTTGGGTATCTATTGCACCCCCTGCTAAACCTCCAGGCTGGCTTTCACATGCAGGGGGCCTGCGATGTGAAAGGCCCTTTTCGACAGCTATTAACTAATGAGGAGAATTATTGTCTCAGTGTGGATTTCTGAAATGTATCCTGCAGGAGCTGTTAGCTTCAGAACAGTGACACTGTTAGGTAGTGGAACACTAGTGCTGCTAAGGTTGAAGGTAGAACAGAGTGATATGAAAAAGCACATTCTTGTTGCGCATTTGTGGTGGTCATTGTCAAGGACTGGCACTAAAGATTTATTTATTTTTTTAGATTTATTCAGGGTGTCCGTGGGGTTTTAAAAAGTATTAAAAAGTGGTAAATCAAAATTGCCAAATTTAAGGCCATTAAAAGTGTTAAATTGGGTTTTAGTGGTATTATTTAAAAAAAAAATAGGTATTACTTTTTCAGACTATAAGGTTTCCTATTTTGAGTGAAATTCTATCTGCTAATGTTTGCGTTGGTTGGTTTAAACGTAGGCTTTAGTGTATCTGGGCACATAATCAAATATCCTCGTCTCAATCCTGAAGTCTCGTATGGATTAAAGTTTTCCGTCACTATGACGGATTTCCGTCAGTGTAGGGCGCTAAAGCTCAATATTGAGATTGATGCAGATCAGAGGAAAAAAGTTTTGTTGGGGGGTAAACAAGCAATGGGTGGTAAGTCCTGGTAAGGCCGTCTTTTCCTTGGTTAAATGACTATTTATTTTTCCTAAAAAAATAATAAACATTATGGTTTCGACAGTTCGCGTAAATATTGATGGCTGCGGAGTAGCTACAAGCTGTTTCCCGACAGATTTTTTTTTTTCTTTATTGCATGAGTCTCAACTTTGTACGCTATGTTTGATGCTGACGTCATATTCAGTGGTCATTCGACAACCGGGTAGTTGCTTATGTCCAGACAACCATCAGTGTCAGAAAATTTTCTGACCGCTGAGTGAAAGACCCTGCGTTTAAGGACTGGCTCAAGCCTGTAGTAGGGAATAACCAGGATATTGTTCTGTATGTAAAAACAAAACCATAGATGTCAACTGGATGGGAGCTAACGCACTTCGGTCGCACATACAATCCACTAAACATAAAAATGGAACGCACTGTCGGCGAGAGCAGTTAAATCTGCCACTCCCTTTCTGTGCTGCTGCGCCAGTTTGTTGGAACTATGTCTTCGTTGCACATTTTATGTAGTTTTATTTTTACTCACGA
>JBBPDB010000108.1:25582706-25602601 GCA_037974465.1 Brachypetersius altus | reverse complement strand
TCTCTCTCTCTCCCTCTCTCTCTCTCTCTCTCTCTCTCTCTCTCTAGTTAAGTGAAACGGAAACAAGACAACCGAACGTTTATCAGAGCTATTTACTAGTGGAATGATATTTTGCTTTCTAAGTTCTTTCTGAAAATAAAGACTATTTACTCATCTATTTAGAGCAGCACTGACTTTGACTAAGGTCTCACATTTAGACATATTTTCACTCTATTCATGAGCACTCCAGTCTCCAGACATGAGTCACCATTAGTTTGTCCATCTCCAGCCCTGCAAAACAATATTTAAACCCAGTGAGGAGTTTTTTAAGAATGCCTGAATATGCATTTCTATACAACTGAACATAAGCAAGTCGGGCTGAAATCCTGAGGTCATGCTACTGTCTCATAGATTAGTTTAAAGGAGAGCTAAACTGTATGAGAGCCAAACACATTTACTCCTCAGGACTGAAAAGCACATCGTGGAACAGGTCGATGAAAAATGTGCACAGGAACGACAGACCGACCCTCTGACTGGAGCTGCTGGTGTTTGTTAGAAAATGTGTATCTTTTTTTTTTCACCTGCACCCATCCCACAGTTCCTGGAGGCCACATGAGTATTAAAGTCACATCCACAGCCTGGGGGCTGAGGAATCGGAGCGCTGAGCTCTGGCTCTAAAATCAGACGTCACCCGGCCCGAGCAGACCCACTCTGATTATGAGCGAAGAGAATTAATTCAGCAGAACTCGCTTAATGAAACGTGATTCAAATGGCAGAGAGCAGAGACACGGCAGAAATCAGTAGCCTGCGCCCCCGGTGAGAAAAGTCAATGTGAATGGAGACATGACCACGCGCTTTTACATCCAGCCTGCACCTCTGGAAAGAGATGTCTGCCTCAAACTTGTACATGAGGAAGTTCATAGAATACTTTAACAGATATTACTAAAATATTCTGAACACATATTTTCTAAAGGGTCTACTACTAATATTTAATGAGAATTATATTCCTGCATGCATCTTTTCACCGTAAGAAGAGTAAATGTAAGCACGGCAACAATTGTTGCCGCTAGCATAACACATAGTCATAGTGCTAGTTATGCTAGCTGTCAAAGGTTTTGGCTGTTTATTCTATTTATCTTTTTTTTTTCTACAGAACTTAAAACTATCAGAGGTCAGGCCAGGGGGTGTTCCATGAGATCTTGGTGGGACCTTGGGGTGTTGGATCTTTTTAGTGCATGGATGGCCCTCCACTGGGGGGCCCTGCACCGTGTGAGTGGTCGCAGAGGGTCTAGGGGTTCCATACCCATTCCCTACACATGTACCACATAGTGGGTGTAAATAGGTCAATTAGGTCAAACTGAAGAATTTAGAATATGTGGTTTCCCATTGGCAACAATTGTTGCCGAGTATAAAACCTACATTTTCACTATCATAACCACCAAGAAATGAAAAAATTAAAACATATTGTGTGTTAGGGAAGTCTAAGGAGTAAAATGCATGCATTTATTTTTCAGGGAAAATTTGGGATTAAACGGGTTAACTCTGTCACTCTCAACTTTCTGTGCTGCTGCGCCAGTTTGTTGGAACTATGTCTTCGTTGCACATTTTATGTCATTTTATTTTTACTCACGAAGTGAAATAAATGTGCAATACGTGGTCAATATGTCAAAATCTGCATAAACGTCAGAAAGGTTGTTGATTAACACTTGCAACTCTGTGTCGTGATGGTTTTTAAAAAATCCAAAGGTAGTAAAAATGGTATTAAAAGGAATTAAATTTAACTTGAGGATTGCTGTATATTCCCTGTTATTTATATATACAGTGTATGTATGTATAGATGTATCTATGTATGTAAAATGTGTGTGTATGTATACAGAACCCCAAAATTTGCAGTGAATTGTGAAAAATCTGTGAATTTGTGATGTGGGAAAATAAATAAATAAATAAATAAATAAAATTGTAGTCTAAACTAGGGGTCTCCAACGTGGTGTCCCCAAGGACCACGAGTAGCCCGCGGACCTGTTCTAAAAACTCGCCAGTGAGCAGCGTCTTACATTTTATTTGATCCTTTTGCTATTCTTAATCATAGCAACAGGATAAATCTTCTTAATTGTTAATGTAGATTTAAAATGGACTATATCTGAAAAAAGTATTTAAAACATGTTTCTTATATGTGAAGTTTAGATAAGTTTAGGTAAACTCTGTTCTAATGTATCAAACTGGGAGCCCTTTTTATGTCTCAGTACCTGTGAAGTAGCGCTCAGTTTCAAAAGGTTGGGGACCCCTGGTCAGAACCGTAAATATGCTGCCAAAACACTTCAAATTCATTTTAAACTCTGCATAATACATCCCCTTAAAATAAATGTAAAACTGTTATGTGGGAATGCTGGACTGCTTCTGCCAGAGATCCGTCACAGGGCAGCAGGCAACATTCGGTTGCTTTCTGTTCTCTCAATGGTACAGAAAATGTATACACTTTTACATTTAATTTACTAAATGTTAGTTGTAGTTGTGAAACAGCTTATGATCAATTTGATAATAAAACATACACATTTTAAATTTTAAAAGAATTAGTGTTGGTGTTAAAAAAAATAAATAAATTGTGGCGAAAATAAAAAATGGTTAATATGGGAGACACAAAATGTACACCTCATTCTAGAATCACCCATACATAAGTTGATGGTAATTTTGGCTAGTAATCATTTACATGCAATTTATAACAGCAAACATGTGTAATTACTTCATACACATGAAATTTGTTTCAGTGATGCTTTCGATGATGCACACAAAAGTAAATAGAAATAAATACTTACCATTTTGCCTTTTTTAAACAGGATGTGTTTTCACAAACTGCCCCAAGACTGCAGATCTAGTCATTTTTAAGTAGAAATGACTGTCATAAATACAGCAGAATCTGATCAGTCCTCTCCTGCCCTGTTACCCACAATGCCTGTAAATAGTGTTGAACTTTTATTTAATGAAGAGATGGCTTTGAGTGGCTCGACTGAGTTTTTGGGGATTTACAGAAATAAAGCTTTAAACTTAAAAAAAAAAATCCTTCTAGGATAAGTGGAAAATTGAATAAAATCGTTTGTTTTGCCAAATTATTATTCTAGGTTATACTGTGTATAAGACTAACCCTGACTGGATATGGGTAGCAAAAGAAGAGACTCCCGCCCCAATGGTTGATAATTTTTTGCTTGAACTTACAGTTGCATGCAGTTTATTGTTTATACTGCTCATGAAAAAGTATAATGTAACTGTAAATAACGAACCTTTGTTTTTAAATATCAGGAGGTATAGACCACTGCATGCCCAGTCGCTGAGTTTCTCCATGATGAGCTACACGGGCAAGTTCAGTCCTTTTGAACCACCTGCACCACTTCAAACTAGGAAGAGGAAGGGGGGCGAGGACAAGCTCAGGTACTTCCCCGCCTTTGACAAAGAAAATTCTCTTAAAGGCCCTACGTATAAACATTGTTGAATTTTCAAAATGTTCCCTTCACTCTTACTCTCCATGTAAGTACACAGAGCTGCAAGAAACAGCCTGTTTTAAATGAACTGATTGATTTTGAGATCCATTAGTAATCGATTCAGATGCATACATGACCGTGTGAGGCGTGTTTTGACCTAGCTGCTTTCTGGATGAAGTATGATATGAGGCAGCCATTGAGAATACAGTTTGTTTACATACAGCAGTTACATGAATGAATTCTGATTCGATGTACAAAATCACCATACAGGGAGTCTTCGAGTTACGACACAGATCCCTTCATTCGACAGTGATGTAACCCGAATTTTGGAAAACGAAAGACAACCTAACTTAAGGCACTTACCTAGCCTTACACACTCATACTCACTTTACTGCGTATTCTTTCGCCACGCATAACCAAACTTGTTCTCCTACGTAGTCCGTAAGTACGAGGCTAGCGGTGTAATTTGAGTGGGAGTGGTTTTTGTAAACAAGAATCATCATTGTAACTTCAGGACCCCTGTGTACAGTATGTCTATAAATGTAAAATATGGGCCCTTTTAATATTTTCTTGTTTTCTTTTGCAGGAAAAGTAATGTGTCCTTCAGTAGCTTTGATAAACCCTCAGCTCGGCTTCCACAAACAAATTCCCCCCGACAGCCACGCAAAAAGAGCTTGGGCTACTGTGAGTGCTGTCAGGTTGGCTACAAAGATCAGGACGAGGTGAGGTCCCTAGTGTATATAAACATCTTTTTCTCTGTATATAAACATCTACTGTTACTTAGGTATCTTATTCATTTCAACTTGTTTGATCATTTAAGTCCAGTTTTATATTTTCCAGCCAGTTCCATCTGGTGATTTGACATTTGACAGAGCTCAAGTGTTAAGCAATACAGCCATCATGCACTCTGTTCACTCACCCACACACCATTACATCAGTTATTGTCACCTCCCCTTTTGCCTCACTCCTACAGTATGTAGGGTTGTGTGATATGGCCAAAAATATTTTATATTCTAGTAAAATATACATGCAGCAAGGTTCACAGGTTTGAGGGTTTATACTCCTACGCTCCATGTAGCTGTAAAGCCATAAATATTTAACATGCACAGTGCCTATAGAATGTATTTTAAAGGGGCTTTACTGGAGCTCTGGGACAGTAACCTGTGCCTTTTACACTGTGCCTTTTAGCGAATGTTTTCTGGCATCATTTGTTTGGACACTGAATTGTCTTCCTAGTCACAGTGCTCTAGAAAGATGTAGCATTTTCTCCAAAATCTAAATGCAAAAAGACTGCATGCCAGAAATGAAATAACAGCTGCACCCTATTGTAAGGGATGGATTAAAAGTTAAGATCCACTAGCTGTTTCATAGATGCCAGAGATCTTTCTTCTTTAATGTGCTGATGTGCCCTTAAAGGATATGACCGCCATTATTGATGGGTGGTAGTATCTTGCCAATCACAGTTCACTTTATTCATATAGCAGATGTAAGCTAACACACCACATTCTCAATTGTAAGTGAAGCACTTCTTAAAAAAAAAAAAAAAGGATAAAACCACGATCTGGATCGCCTGAAATGTAGTTTTAGTATTTGCACTGTAAAGGAAAAAATGCCGTTGTTCCATCTGTACGACCAGAGCTATAGAAAAAGGAAGAAAGCTTTGAGTTTCAGCATTATGGAACAAGGCTCAACCCTTATTAATTTGAAGTAGTGCTTCTAGTTGTACTCATTTTTTTTCTGTCTTTGTTTCATAGCACTTACAGTCAGATCTTCATCGTCACTTCGTGGAGGACACCACTAACTATGTTGTTGTAGACCAGTTAGTGGCTGGCATGAGTGCTGTTTTTTCAAGTTGTCTAGCTCAAGTGCTTGACAACTCTCTGATAAGGTGGGAATTACATCTAGTTTTGGTCATAATTATGGTCACTTCTAATGTAGCATACACAATGATCACAATTACTGTTATTTTTATTGCTGTTGTTTTTAGTTGTTAACTGAATTGTTCATGTTTACTCAGGGTGTCAGACTGCTCTCCAGGACCTTTAAGCCCTTTGGCAGAGATGGTGGAACAGACCAAAAGTGAAACAGAAAGCGCCCTCCAAGCTATTTTAAACCAAAGTTCTGATCAGCTGTTGGCAAACATGAGCACAGTCACTGCAGATCCCAAACAAGACTTAGAACCTGTTTGTAATGCACCAACTCAGCTGCAGGAACCTGACAGTGTTGTACTACCTCAGACTTCCTTTACATCCAAGACAGTGTGTGAAAAAGTAAATATTCATGTAGTCTTAGAACCTGATACCCATGTTTTCAATCAGCACGCAGAGGATGTTCCTGGTGTCATTATTAACAGTGAACCACTACCACAAATCCCATGTACTGCAGAGGATCTGGCAAAGGTTGACTGTGATTGCCCCAATTCTTTTCCTAGCCCAGAACCTCCACAACAGCCAAAGCTGGACGAGAATAAAGGTTCTTCAGATTCTTCAAACAGTTCAAAACAGCAGCTCTGTGAACACTATGGCGGAAAAGCTGATGAGCAAGTAAGCACTCTGATGGTGGTGGAGCACATGGCGTTAAATTTGTCAGAAATAGACAGAACCTCTGAAAAACAGTCTTATGTTGATGTTTCCTCCGCTTCTGCTCATTGTTCAGTGAACTTGTCCGTTAATATAAACCCCAGGAAACGTTGTAGGTCCTTTACCCTCAGCCCCAAAGCTTCCAAGAAGAGGAGGTCCAACCACTGGCCAGGACAAAGATCAGATCCTACTAATAAACACAGTACTGTTAGTTTAACATATCTCACATCATTAGGTTGTTCTGGATTGCTGCAAACGTCAGACAAACGTGAAGATAATTCAAAGACTAATTGCACAAAGGACAGTACCTCTGTTAATGATGAACTGGAAACATGCAAGTCAGATTTGCTGCATTCAGATGCAGAGAGTAGTAACCTTGCCCTCACAAGTATTCCAGAGGATCGTCTATCTTTCCCAAAGGATCAACACAGCATCTGTAGAGCTCAGGGTGCACCGGCAACTGAACAGCACCCAAACAGAACACCTGAACTGGAACCACATGTTCTTGCTGTGGGTGGTGCTATTGGTGATAAATCATCCGAATTGGGTCCTCCTCAGCTGTACCCGTTTTATCACGATGTCCACAAGCAGGAGTTTTCTCTTCTAGACCCTCCAAAACTCGTCCCTGCCATCACCTTTCCTTCACCTGCCGAGAAGATTGCTCGACCCCCAGCAAGTCGGGCATCCAGCACGTCCTTACTTTCCCAGTCATTTTCTTCTGTCTGCATCGAGTCTGCTCTCATCCCAGACGTCACGTTTTCCCCGACTTCTTCAGAGTCCGACTGGGACTCTGGCCTGCTATCCCGCTTAGCACCTGCAGTCCAACTCCCACCACGAGGAGGGCACTGTGAGCTTGACCTAGGACTGCTGCTGCAAAGGTCATGCACTGGCGTACAAGATGGAAGCTATGCGTCACAGTTGTATTCTGTGCTGCAGCCCCCCATTTCCACTCCTGCAGGATTTGAAGACCCAGTGTGCTCTCTACAGGCCTATTGAAACAACTGACGGACTCCTTCGCAGTCTGGGAGTGTAGCTGTGAAACCCAAAAGCAACGCATCATGTCATTGTGTTACTTAATGCTAAATATATCATGCTAGGTCTATTTTTGTGAAACATTAAGTGTCATTAACTCTAATCTTGGAAGTTGTTCTCATCCAGTATTAAGGATGCTTAATCGTCCTTAATGCTAGAGCATCCCTGTCTCATGGGCTTGAGGGAGGTTCTGACACCTTTCCAATAAAGGACAAGGAAAAAGTTCAGGGGTACTGAATTAATGCAATCCCAAAGTGTGGCTATTTTAGAACCATAGCATCTTTACCAATCAAAAGGCACTTATGTGACAGTATCACATGTTCATGAGCTTTGAGGGAACCAGCTAAGTTTTTCCTTACAGTCCACAGTTGGTAATGATCAATTTATTACATGTTCTGTAAACAGATCCCTGCAGTATTATCGAATCTGTCTTTGGTCTTCTGTGATAATCAGAATGCTTTGAGTGTCTCTGCTCTTCACATCGCCTCTAACGACCTTTTGGCCGGCCCAGGCCATTCAAACCTCCACCCCTCAGTGTTCTGCTGGTTCGCTCCGGTCTTTTCATCAGCAGTATCCGGGAACAGGCACTGGTATTGAGAATTTAATGAGCCGTCTCCGGAGGGGGCATTACTCAATTAACTTAAGTGCTGTGTCTGGCCCAATTCCCAATTACAACCAGTAGTGATGGCGGAGTGGGGTGTAGGGAAAACTGTCAAGTCAGCACTGTCCCGTTACTTAAACTGCAACAGAGGCTGCCAAACTTGGATAACGGAGGATGATTTGATGTGCATATCCTTTCTGAAAGCTTTCGGACTACACAAGACCTTGCAAGACTCACAAAACACTTATGAAATATGCATTGAAGGACAGAGTGAGGTGAATGCTGGCATGAAGATTCATTTTGTCGCTTGTGGGCCGGTGATGTAGCTTTGTGTGCTTGTTATAAATAGGACAGTAGTAAAACACTGTCAAAGCACATGGGTCTAGAACCTTGAATGAAGAACTGAGACATGTTGATATGGCTTCCTGAACTCTACGAGTTACCCAAAAGTCTAATGGTACAATGGTGATTCATTAGTAGACAAAGATTCCTTAAATGCCATATATATTATTGTACCTATTATATTGAGGCTCCCAGGTGGTGCAGCTGCACCCATTGCCACGCGAGTTTGATCTGTGGTGCTGCCACAGTCATCCGTGGCTGGGAATCCAAGAAAGCATCATTGGCCTTGCTTTCTCTGGGTGTGTAGGACAGCCGTCCCCCTCTACCGCCCTCTCCTCTATTCTTCCAGTTTTTCAGCACATGGGAGCTCCCAAGCGGCGCAGCCATCTAAGCATCTGTGTTGTCAGCAGTTCACGAATTTGATCCCTGAGAGTCCTAGAGAGCATAATGCACATCTCTCTCTCTCTCTCCCTCTCTCCCTTTCCCTCTCCCTCTCTGAGGGTAGGATGGCCTTCTTCATCGTTCAGCTGTCTGATAGTTGGAGAAAGTAAGTGCTAGCTGCTAGTTTTGCTAATGGGTAGGAAATGGCCATGACTAAACTGGGGGAACTCATGGGAGAAAATTCACATCAGCAAGACTGTGATGGTCATTGAATTGTTGGTCAATAGGTTGGGAGGACAAACATGGTCTCCTCTGGGTGCACTCACATTGACTAGAAGCAGTTAATGATTGCAACACTTCAGTGCCTCTGAGCAATTGGCCCTGTTTTCTTCTAAACGATTTAGATTACCATTACAATACCATCATGACTACTGACAATTTGCTATTGGTGTGAAGTGTCCAATAACTTATGCGAGGTGATGGAACCACGTTTTCAGAATCTCACTGAGGCAAATCCCAACCAATTTATCCCTCGAGTTTCTGTACATGGACTTTATTAACTTTGCCTGCTTTTGTATTTTGATCATTTGTCAGAGAGAGTTATCAAGAGTTAGAGTACTTCTTGAGAATAAAGGAGCAGCTAGATAAGTATGAGGTATTAGTTCTGTGAAATTTATTTTTTAAATGTCTGGAAGTTTGTTTTTTTTTAAGGACAGTTTTTATTTTAAAAGGGTTTTAAGTATCTGACATTTACCACCAAAAGGACATTTTATTTGGTCAGTTTTGTTTTATTGATTAAAATCTGTGGCCATGTCGAACATAAGCTTGTGTTTTTATTATTGCAAAAGCTACAGTCTTTAAATTTACTGCACTATTTATATTGTTCTGTGTTTGCTATATCTGCAAATTGTACATTATATTACAGTTATGATGACCTCAAGACCTGATTATACTTCATTATTCTGTTTCTTTTTGTCCTAATAATACTTGGCATGTGGAAAAACTGCTGGCTTAGATAGATGACTACCAATAGCTTTAAACAAAACTGTTTAATAAATTTTAAATCATGAAAATATTTTCCCCACTTTTTAATTTTTTTATTTATTTATTTTTTTAAACGGTCCATTTTGAATCCCAAGAACATGCATGTATGTATATGCCTACTCAGCCTTCAGAAATGTTGCTTCCTTCTTTTGCACTGAAGATTTGAGGCTGACGATGCCATTTGAATGTAGAGCAATTCAAAATTTTAGCTTGTTGCTCCATTCAACAGCTTCACCGGGATGTTTGTGGGTTTCCAACCAACATTACAATCTTTAGATACAGGGACGATCCTCCTGGAGCAACTGGGTTATGTGTCTTGCTCAAGGACGCAATGGTGGAAAGTCCGGTCTGGAACCTGCGACTCACAGGCAAGTGTTTCGCCTTACATGAACTGCTCACATCAGATACTTCTACAGCTATGTTGGGTTGAAGGTTACTTTGACTTTATCATTCTTTGTTAGAATGATAACCCTGTTCTCAGGGTTGTCTTGCTGCATGACCCACTTTCTCTTGACAGATGGACAGATGTCCTGACATTTTCCTCCAGAATTCACTGGTTTAATGGACCAGACTGGTTTTACAGAAGGAATTCTTAGGCTGTTTTCTTTTTTTCACTCAAAAGCTTGGTCTCATCCATCCACAAGCCATTTTTCCAAGAACATGTTTTTCCATTGCCAATCTTTAGCAAACTAGATGAGCACCAGTGTGTTTTTGTGGAGCAATTGCCTTCTCACAACTCTTATGTGCATAGTACACTGTAATGGACATAAGCATGTTCATTACATGTGAGAGCGGCCTTTAGACGTACTCCTGGGGAGGGTAACAATGCTGTTGAATTGCCTCCATTTGTACACAACGTGTCTGAATGTGTACTGTAAAAGCAAGACTCTATTGATGGATTTCTGTTCCGAAGAGCACCAACAGCTCTTTTTCTGAGCTCCTCTGGAGATCTTGATATTCATTTTCACAAATGTGAGGATCAGACTTTGATAGATCCCTGTTCTTTAAATAGAACAGGGCACCCATTTACAGCTGATTCACCTCCCATAGATTGACTCTCATCCTAGGGGTTCTCATACTACTTTTACTGCTTACAGATCTGTAATATTGGATCATTTTCCTTTATACTTACATGCACCATTGTATCGTTTTCAAAATAATTTGGTTCATCCCCTCACTTTTCCCCTCCCGACAACAGCTGAGTCACAGAGCCCTGCACAACCCCACAATGTTAAAAATGCTTCAGAAGCCTATGCATACATAAACATATCTTTGTCAGTTTTTTTTTTTATTCTCTATCTACTTTTAGAAGAAGCTGATGCTGTGTTAGATCATATCTTTGCTGAAGTATAGATTTTAAAGGGACTTTCAAGCACCACTGTACCAATTAAAAGTTCTCATGTCCTCACTTGGATTGAGTTCTTTGTGCATTATTGTGTCAAAACCTGTTGAAGACTGTCCACTGAACTGCCACACCATAATATACATACAGACGTCCAGGTGATCATTTACATTTACAGCATTTATCAGACGCTTTTCTCCAAAGCGAATTCCATTCCCTACCTACAGGGGGCAGTCTCTCCCTGGACCAACTTGGGGTTATGGGTCTTGCTCAGGGACCCAGTGGGGGTGATGCTGAAGGTAGGATTCGAACCCACGACCTCTTGGTCTGGAGGCAAGTATCGTACCCACTACGCCACTGCCACACTGCCACCCCATGATCAGGTAGGTGGTACTGGGCATAATGACCACTGGCCCAAAGAAACACAATCCTGACATCACTGCTGGTTCTACACACTTTGGAATATTGTCTTGTGAGTGCATACCATGACTCCTCACTCCTCAGCCATGTTTGCATTTCTTTTATTTAATTTGCTTAATGTGACACGGTGAAGACGGGCAGAAAATTGTATTTTTGCACCAACAAGGTGCAAAATTTTAAAAAGTAATCGCTAACTTTATGACCGCTCTGCTTCTCGATAATATGAGTGCTCTTAGAGCAGCAGACATACAAAAAAGACTGCAAGCATGTCGTCCTTCCAACCTACTGACCAACAGTTCAATGACCATCACAGCCTCGCCTATCAGTTACCTCAGTTTAGTCATGGCCTTTAGTCATGGATTTGAAACCACAACCCTCTAGTCACCTCTGTTACTACTTACTGTATTAATATTCAAAATGTAAAAAGTATTAAAAATAAATTACTTGCAGCGCAAAGGGTTCTAACAGTAACTTATGTATATGTAAAGTGTTAAATGTCCATTTGTCATATGTGAACACATAACAGTGTGAACAGCACACAATGACATCTTACTGGACGAAATCTTGTTTGTTTATAGAAAATCTTGCAACTGGAGCTGCACAGGTTTTTAAAATCTAACAGAAATGCAGAAATATGGAATATTATTCTGTGCTGAGTAAATGAGTGAATGTGTCAGAATAAACAAGGGAAATCATTTTGAAACAGCTCCAAATGAACCCAGTTGATTTGGACTTGCCCTTTAGCGTTCAAGCCGGACCTGGAGACGTTACCAAAAAAAGCAGTTCTCTCTACTTTTATCCACTTGAACCCCCTGTGAGAGGATCTGAGGAAGGACTAGGGGAAAAAGCTGATGTTTTTTCAATGATGGCAACTTGTGTGTAACCTGAGCACAGGCATGATTTCAGGTTGACAGTAAAAAAACGCAGCTGGCCCAGAACTCAAGACCTGCAGTGTGTGATGATATGAGTGTGTGCGCACAGTTAAGGACCTTAGTGCATTAACTGGTCTCAGCTGAAGGGCACTGCAGAGATCGATCTGCCTGCTTTAGGCCTGCTCATAAGGCAGATATTGCTGAGTGGTGAAATATTTGATCTGCACAGCTTTTAGTGGGATTCGTTCGTCATCACCTCATCGCGGATTTAACAGTGTGTGTCTGTGTCTGTGTGTGTGAATGACGTGATGGCTCTGGCTGACATTTACTCTGGAGAAGTGTTATGTGGGCTTATGTAAGGTTGATTATGCAGCGTCAAAGTTGCACTTTGACTCATTTCTGTTCAATAAAGAATAAAGTATTTTCCTTTTTTTTCTGGTACATAGTTAATGCCATTTTATACCATTTTATATATATATATGTAGCATGGAAAGAATATGTAACAGTGCATCTCTGATATCCTATTAACTGGTTGTGTGGTGATAGCATAGTCCACTTCAAGGCTGTCCTTTAAATGCACTTGTTAACTGTTTCATCCCATTGACTGTCACTTAATAGCTTGTTAAATATCTAACAGTTGTCCAGTGATCCACAATATATTCAAAATTATATTAGGTGGCTTTTTATAGGTCTGTAAGAGATTTTATGGCCAATGAATTGTGAACATACTGCAATTTCTTTTGTTAGCAAAGAATACTGTTTATTCTTAGTAAACATGAGTAACATGCAAATGTAGTAAATCCCAGTGTGTGCCAAAACATTGGACTGGTAGTGTGTATATAGGGTGATCTGAAAACTACAAAAGCAAAAAACACTGTTATATTTTATCACCAATAAAATCATGCCTGTGATCAACATACTTGCCTACAGCCTGTTACTACAACCAAATATCAGCCATGATGATTTTCATTATAACCTGCTCCTATATAAATACCACATCCATCCAACTAGCCAGACTATTCTTCAAGAAATATAGGGTTCAGGGTTTTTGTAGGACTTTCAAAGGCTCTTGTGTTCAGTCTAGTCCCTGAACCTGACCAGTTTCAGTTGAATATTTATTTTCTTAAGTCACACAGCAAACTATGTATAAAGGTGTCATCCGGTATTACAGAAAACCTCCATCTATGTAAAAAAATAGCAAGTATATAAGCTAATGTGACCCATTTAGTCAAGAAACTGAATCTGAAGAGAAGCTGGCCTTTACATCATTCCATTTCTTTTTAATCACAAAACCGCATTAACAATTGCCAAGAAGTGTTATTTAAAGAATGGATTGCAGTAGAACTGGAGTGCTTATAACAATCCACTTTATTAGATCCACCTACCCAGTCTTTCTGTAGTTTACCATCACAGACTGTAGTCAGACTGTTTGTCTTTGTCATTTGTTAACCCCATTCATCCTCTTGTGAAGAGGCATTATGTGGAGGAGAGGTGGATCATTCTCAGGACACAATAGTGACACTCACATGGTAGTGTATGTGTGGAGCAGTGTGTGTGTGTGTGAGGGGGTGTACGCTTAAGTTATTAAACACCTCAGTGTTTCATTGATTGACTGAGAATTGTTCACCAGCCCTAAAATATCCATTCCACGGTGTCCTGAGTCCAGAAACTGACCACTGATGAAGGACTAGAGGATGACCAACACACACACACACACACACACTGCCACATTGCAAGCCATCATCCAAATAACACCTACTTACTGATGGTCCTGACCAGTGATGGGGTAAAAGGGGGATAACAAATGATGCAAAGAGAAACAGGTGGACTACAAAGTGTACCTTCTGTATGAGGTCAGTGGGGACACAAAGCAGGTGGGCCTAATGGAGTGTGTGAGAGTAAGCAGTACAGTTATACACTGTATATAGAAAAGCATTGGGATGCCTGACCATTACACCAACAGGGACTTGCATTCTAATAGACAGACTTTAATACGATGTTTGTTCCCCCTTGCATATTCTACTCTTCTTGGAAGGCTTCCACAAGAGTTTCAATGGGAAATCTATGTCCATTCTGTAGAGCATTTAGGTCAGGCACTGATGTTGGATGAGAAGGCCTGACTTGCAATATCTTTGTTCCAGTTCATGCCAAAGGTGTTGGATGGGGTTAAGGTCAGGGCTCTGTTTGGGCCAGTCAAGTGTTTTTGACACCGAACTCATCCAACCACACAGTTGGAAGTGTGGAAGGTGTTACCCAAGGTGTCTTGGTATGCTGACCTTAGGATTGCCCTTCACTGGAAGTTACACTGGAAAACAGGTGTCCCAATACTTTTGACCATACAGTGTATATACATGTGTGTGTGTGTGTGTTCATGTAACCTATAAGTGTGAGTGTGAGCGTGTGCGTGTGCGTGGGTGGGTGGGGCGTTCAATACCAAGCGCGTCTTTCTCTCTCTCTCTCTCTCTCTCTCTCTCACTCACTCTCTCAGTTCATCATGTCCTTCCCTCGGTGAACCTCTCTCCTTTTTCCCCTCGTCATTCGTGTTTTTTTCCTTTCTCTTCCGTCGCCCCCGCCTGCTCTCCTCCTCCTCCTCCTCCTCCGAGATGCTGGTGAGGTGGTGGTAAAGCTCGGCTGCAGGACCCCCTGGCTGCGGTGGGATTCGAGCTCGGCTCTGCGCTCCGCAGACTGCGGGAGTATGTGAGCGCCATGCCGGCTCTGCCCTGCCTCCTCTGGGCCACTCTGGCAGCTCGTCTCGCTGTCGCAGGTAAGGGACATCTCTCTCCCTCTCCTCCTCTCTCCCCCTCTGCATACATCTTTCACCTCCAGCTCCTCTATAGCATCAGCCGCTTGCACTAAAAGCCATTTTCAGACCCTGTCTGAAACGTCACCTCGGTGGACTTCTTTCTGCTAATCTTTCTCCTCTGACCATCCCCTCTAATTTTCTCTACATAACAAATTGATGCTATTTATATTAATGCTAAAATGACTGCACACTTGTTGTCCTGTTTATTCCTACTCTTTAACTTGTCAACATGTGGAAACAAATAGCCTGTTTGGAACCTGATGGATGCTGGACTGACGCCCTCCCAAACAGTGGTCCCCCCTTATACACCCTCCCCCCCCCCCCAAACCCCCAACCCCTCCCACACCAGGGTATATCAAGGGTGGTCCCCAGTTCTGATCCTGCACTGCAGAGTTTTCCAGTCTTTCGCACCTGACTCAACTCATCAGGAAACACCTACAGGGCAGCTCCGAGGCCTCCAGGGGGCGCTCTAAGCAATTGTAATTATTTACAGTAATCATCTATTACGTTAGACAAAAAAAATGGTTACATGCTGAATGGACAAAAGTACTGGGACGCTTGGCCGTTACACCAATATTGCATTAAAAACATAGACCTTAATATTGAGTTGGTCCCCCTTTGCATCTGTAACAGCTCCCACTCTTCTTGGAAGGCTTTCCACAAGATTTGGGAGGGTTTGCTTTGTGCTCTGAGGTACTGTCATGCTGGAATAGAAAAGGTTCTTCTCCAAACTGGGACTCTGAGCAATTTTCCTGACTTAAGTCTGGCTCTCCTCGGACTTTGTCATTCACTGGCAGGACCAACTGCCTAGAACAGTCCCAGCTTGGGTTTGGGTTTGAATCCCAACTACTAGTGTCACCGCTGAGGTACCCTTGAGCGAGGTGCCGTACCCTCATGTTGCTCTCTAAGCTCCTCCTTGGCGGCAGCCCACTGCGTCACTTGGTGAATGGGTTAAATGCAGAGAAAGAATTTCACTTTTTGACTATGCATGTGACTAAAATTAAGAATCTGTAGTGTAATGTTCAAAGAAGAATGAGCCTCCTTCCTCTATTTGTGGAACGTCGGCTAACCACCTTATGGAACAGACCATGCCTGTTCAGTACTGTCATTCCTGTAACAACAATTACAAGTTAACTTGGTTACTCAATAAAATTAAACTACTTCTGCATTTTGCTTATGTTGTTCAATAACAGGGAAATGTAAAATTATGTGTAGTTCCCCCAGAGCTGTCATCTTTCATACTAACTATTACAAGAAAAATTCAGACATGAGAAGAATGCTATTCTTTTTAGCGAATTTGTTAATGAAGTAGCTTAAAATGACAGATATAATGAATGTATCTGTAAAGGCGGCCTGGTGGTCGCCCCTGCGATCAGAGAATCATAGGTTTGAATCCCAGGACTGCCTGTGGCACCACTGGTACCCTTAAACAAGGTACTGTCCCCACACTGCTTCCCTGCTGCTTCATTTGTTGAATGGGTTCAATGGGTTCTGAGGGACCACGTTACTTTTTTACTATGATTATCATACCAAGCTTACACAAACGTTTTACAGTGATAGTAATTCTTGCTACACTGACTCAGAGCAAAAAGGGACACTGTACAGTGCAGGGTGTCTACAGGCCAGCAAACACCAGGCTAATGCTAATGCTCCAATTGTTTGATGAATTATCCTGATTTGTGTTTTTCTTGTTCTGCACATTCGTCCGGAACTGCTGAAGGCTGCTGGGGTGCGGCGGTGTGGGACTGGGAGGCAGTGCGAGCGGGCCATGGTGCTGAGGAACTCACGGAGCCCCAGCGGCTCCAGCAACGAGTGGACGAGGGCGAACTTCCACATGACCGCCTGGAGAGCAGAGTGAAGCAGGGAATGGATGCAGCACACGTGAGTGAGACTTCCCGACTGACTTCTGTGAAATGTTTTTAACGGAAGTGTTCATTAAGCTAGCATGGAGTAGCCTACAGCCCAAAGGGAAGGGAAGGTCAAATTAGCTCCTAGGTCTCAACTAGAACACACCCTGAGATTTCTCACCAGCTTGAAAACCTTGATTCATCAGAAGTCATAAAATCAGTAACAAATATGTTTATTTCCATTAAATTTGCACTGTTTGGCCAAGATCAGCGTAGCTACTGGGAGCATCATGCAATGCGTTTCCATGACCAAGCAGTCTAAGATGTAATTCCCAGCAGTGGCTGGAGCAACACTGTAGTAATGCCAATTGCTTCACATTACATTACATTACATAACAATCATTTGGCAGACACTTTTATCCAAAGTGACAAACAATATGAGGCCAGATTCAAGTTTAAGGACAGTGTTAGAACCAGAAGATGTGCTTAATCTTTATGTAAGAATAAGATGACATTAAGACATGAATTAGTGCATTAGAAGAGGAGATGCTCGCTGAACAGATGAGTCTTCAGGAGGTTTTTGAAACTAGAGCGAGAGCAGGGAGCCACAGAAGAGAGTCTGGACTGGTAGCTATAGAATGGGATGTCCAGCAGGCTCACTTAGCTGTGATGATCCACATACTATGGGCCATATAGTGTACTTTAATATAAAAGTAGTTGATTATTAATGTTTAATATCACTGTCTTATTCGTGCCTCAGTCATACACACAGCACAGTCCAGTTTTCTACCTGCCAACAGATTGCTACGGCGGTTGTATCCACAAAACACCACATAATGCCTTTTTATCAATTGGTAGTACAAATGATAATGGCTACCATGGATTTACAAATTTTTCATTCTGGAGTGCGGTCAGCTTTGGTTTGGTACCGGTCCCAGCTCTGACACTATACGGACAAAAGTATTGGGTCACCTTTTAATCCTTGAATTTAGCTGTTTCAATCATACCCATTGATACAGGTGTATAAAATCAAGCATACTAAGACATTTTGGAGAACGCCATGCTTCCCACTGCTGACACAATTTGGGGAAGAACCTTTTCTATTCCAGCACGACTGTGTCCCACTGCACAATGGATGAGTTGGGTGCGGAACTTGACTGGCCCACACGGAGGCCTGACCGCAACCCTTATACAACACCTTTGGGTTGAACTGGAACGGAGATCTCTTGGTGTAATGGACATGTGTCCCAATACTTTTGTTCATCTAGTGTAAAAGAAACAAAGCGTAAATCCCTAATAAACTAACACAGACATAATTAAAATAAACAGAGACAGACACACAAGACAGCTTCCTTCAGTTTTGAATGGTTTCTCCAAACATCTTTCTGGTTTTTATCATGGGAAGAGCGTTATATAAATTTGATCACATTGTTGTTTTTTATGAAAAGACCATTGTTTACATGTACAGACAGTGCAGACAAATGCTGTAGCAGTGACTAGCTTGCATTGTTTGTTTCCCATCAGTTCAAGGGACTGTGTGGTTTTAAAATGCAATGTGAGGACAATTATATTATATTATATATTATTATTTTATATTATATTAGATTATTATATTGTGTACAGTATAATTATTGTTTTGGCTGAAATATTTAACATAAAATGATTTTCTTGCCGGATTCTAATCTTGTGATCTTACTAACTTTAGGTCTTTGTTATGTATAAAACATTAAGATAATAACACTAAATTATACATCATTTATACATTAGCAGTACATTGTTTTCTTGTTGTATTCTCCATAAAAGCCTACAAGAAATGATTTATGTTCATGTAAAATATTAAGGAAACGTCTTAACACAGTTAAGTTGATGTTTTTTTACTGGACACCAGTGCAATCATATGCATGTGCTTTTTGTTGCATTCCCCCAGGTTTCCTAACCAGAGCTGGATGCTTTGAGCTTGAGTAGATCTAGCTCGGGCTAGATCTATGGAAACTGAAGCCATCCTAGCCATTATGAGGTTGAGTTGGGGGGTAAAGTCAGCATCTCCAGGAGATGCTAAGTGCACTTGAGGCTGAAAGTGTATACAGCAATATAGGAGAGAGCAGTTTACAGTAAATGGTCAGTAAAATTTAGCACAGTTCCAAAAACCTGTTTGAAATCTATAGAACTCTCTTCAAAGTGGTTTGTGATTAAATATTGATTGTTAAACATGTAAATAACATGAATTCTCACTACAGTAAACTCTCCTACAAGAGCATGTTTAGTCTTTGTTTAATCTCCCTAGGATTTTTCCCCTCACCAATTAAACCACAGGCAATTTTATGGGCCTTATATTGGGTCAGTTTTAATAGCAGACAACTGAATAGCAGACAAGTCAATCCAGTAATATATTTATTTTGATATAAGATGATTTTATTATACAAACCATTTATCAGGCAATTTTATTATTGGAAGATTTTAATGCCCAAATGTAAAACATTTTTTAATATCAACAGATTTTAATAGTAGATTATTTTAACACTAAAACACGTTAAATTTTAAACTGGTAGGCATTCACTTAGAAAATAGCCTAATAGCCTTTTATGTTGAATCTTAAGACACACTAATAAAGTAACCCCTCTATGTCCAATTGCTTTAAAACTATTATAACAAATATTCTGAGCATGGTATGGAAAGTGTTTGTGCTTGTGTGTGTGTGTGTGTGTGTGTGTGTGGAGTTGTTGCTTAGCTGTAACATCAGTGTGTTCCTCATGTGAAGTGAAGTGACAGATGAGCAAATCCCAGCCAATTATGCACACGGATCTCGGCATAGTTCCATTAGCTGCTGGCATGCTGAAGAATTTCCTCATTAATGTTTAAAGCAAGGGGAGATGGAGGAAAGAGAGAAAAGCAGAGGAAACTGGAGAAGAGGATGTGTATCAAATGCTGTAAATAGTGGCTTTGGGGAATGCATCCATTTTCCATTGTAATATTGGATTTGATCACATTAGTTTGTATACATGTTGCCATCACTTTATAAATATATATATATTAGAGGTGGGCATAGATACAGAGATTAATAGATTAATCTCATTGGAATCTTGGCGTTAACGGCGTTAAAACCCTAAACCCCCACCCCCCCACAAAGAGACCAAAAAAAGTTTAAAACGTGCGTAAACCAGACAAGTCAACGCAAGATCA
>JBBPDB010000108.1:25543266-25574664 GCA_037974465.1 Brachypetersius altus | reverse complement strand
AAAAAATGTCAAAATCTCGTCTCGTCTCGTTCTCGTGAACCCAGTCTCGTGTCTCGTCTCGTCTCGTGGGAAAAGTGTCTCGTCACACCCCTACTAATTATGCATTTGATCAGAGTATAATATAAACGTAGCCCAGGTACTTGTCAGATTTTATTACTTGGCAAGATATGCAAACAAAGGAGACATTTAGAGGTATATAATACCTGCCTCTTTTGAAAAAACTGCTCACAAGATCATTGAATGTTTTCTGTTTTTCAAATTTCCTAAACCGCTTATCCTAGCCAGGGCCATGGGAGTAGCTGGAAAAGTGTGTGTGTGTGTGTGTGTGTGTGTTTTTAACAAAACAAATCACTATTGTGGTTATTTTTTTATAAAAACAACTTAAATATTTATTACAATACTTACCCTCAATGACACCCCAAAGGATAAAGGCAAGGAACAAAGCAGTGTTTGAACAAAAGACAAAGGCACAGTGAACAGCTAAGGCTACCCTGCTGTTGTCTGCAAAGGAAATTTGCATATTAGAATAGAGCTCAACACAAAGCTCCATTACCAAATTTTGGACATCAAAATCAATCAGAAGAGGAAATTACTTACCATTATTTCTTACAGTGGTAAATTCTTTGTAACTCAGCAAAACTGTACATCCAAAAGCCAGGATGCAGATAGACAGTACTACTCTGTGCATACTGGAAAAACCTGTGTGGCACAAATACAGAACAATGTCCAATGTCATATGGTATATTAGCCCAGGCATGGATATAGCCATTGCTCAACCATAGAGTCATCACCCCTTTTCCCAGCTGAGACCTTCTTCTCTACAGAGCCTTTCTTTTGTGTGAATGAGAACGTAGATTGTGGGAATCTCAGGTCAAAAAGCGTGGACTACCTACTTTCTCATGCGACTCCACGATTAGGTTCATCCTCAACCCTGGTATAACGGCTGGCACTCCTTCATGACATCCAGCATATTTTCATATCGTTCTGTGCTAAGCAGTATACTTTTTTCCAGTGATTGGACAATTCAGCATGAACTGCTTTTCAAATGAGGCACAATACAGGGCAGCCAATCATTACACACATACAGTTCATAAAAGCACAGTTACAAAAACATAGAAAGACAAAATACAAGCCAAATGTATCATGTGCCATTTAAAATGAGCATTTAAATCACAGACAGCAGTGCTGCTTGTATATGACATTCCAAAACATGTCCTGAATTTAACAGGATGTCATATTAAAATGCTATATATTTTCTAAGTTTAGTTTTTATACTTTTCAACACACAGTGGCTTATAGGCTCACTCTAACACCACTACAAAGTTTGGAGTACAAAAATGTTGACTCACCCAGCTGCAGCACTTCCACTGTTGTGTTAGCTGAAAACTCCCCAGAAAATACTTCACATATATATAGGCCTTTGTCATCAGTGCGGAGATCCTTTAATCGAAGTGAGAAATTTCCCCTGCGGGTTTCATCACGGCTGAAGAATTCAACTCTGTCCGTATAACTGACGTGTGTTGATTCTGTTTGGACCGAACCATTTTGGAAGATCAGCACTGGAATCTGTGATTTCACTTTCTTCCATGAGACCTCAAGCATTTCAGGTGGGATATTAGAGTCCACAGAGCAATTTAGAGTGATCTCCTCCCCCACATATGCTGATACGGCATCACCTCCAGTCACAATCAATCGCTCTGAAAGAAGAATCATTTGAAGTTATCTAAAGCGGTTTTGGAGGTGATGTCAACTGCAGTTTAGTGCTAAATACCAGATGCAGGATGTGCATTTGAGCAGGAAAGCACTATCTTGGACACCAACCCTGGTCTCAGATATCTACAATTCAAAATATTTACTGAAGAATTCCCAGATCATCCCTACAATTGTTGGCCACTTTATTATGTACTCTTGCCTTACAGGTACACTCCTTAGATTTTAAAGTACCCACCCCATCCCACAATAGAAAGGGACCATGGAATATGACATCTGCTGACCAGATATTAATTGGGTGGACCACAGCAAAGCAATTAAAAGGCAGTGTCATGAAAGTCAATAGCACTGATGTAAGAATATGAGGTTTATATGAGGTTTTACACACTGTGTACATTTACTAGCTACTTTATTAGAAATCATTATCTTGCTGCTCTACAGACATGCAAGTGGGTTAATGCACACTGGGTCTGTAATTTAATTCAAAATGTTTTCTTATGCACACTGGGGGCAAAAAAATTTTATATAGAATTTTTTATTAAAAAACATTTTTGGCCTACAACCAGTTTATAAAGACAGAGTTAGCTTATTGATTCATTTTTTTATGCTGACATTGGGGCTGGCCTAGTCACCTATGTCCCAGCTTTCACCCTCTCTGTTGCATGTGTCACATCCCATAGCTCAGAGCCAAAAATCTGTGGACGGATGAAGGAATAAAAATGGGTAAACAAAGGCCCATGGGGAGTGCAAAGAAATTATAGACCAAACAAACAAATAAATTACTTAATTAACATCTAAAGATGAATATTGTGCAAAAATAACACACGTTTGCTGCAAGGACTGTTAGAGCTTCAACATCTCAGTACCCAGCATGTGCAAAATCAAGTGGAACTCCAAAGGAGGAGAAGTGGCTGGCCATGGTCATTGCCAGGCAGAGGAACAGGTTTGTGACAGGGAAGCAGGGTGTCACGGCTCGGTTTTGATTTAGTTTTGGGGCTTTTATTTTGGTATTTTGTGTGTGTTTTGTTTCTTTTTTCATGTTTTCAGCTGTCCTGTGTTTAGTTAAATGATTATGTTCTGTGCTTGGTTTTCTGTCTGTGTCTGTGTGTATTTAAGTTCTATTCTTGTGTTCTATTCTCCATCGCCTCGTTTTAGGTGCACAGCCCCGTTTTCATGTATCGGCCATCGAGCCAGGTTTCTGTTTATGTTCTATTTAATAAAAGTAAAACACAGTCATAGATGCCTGCCTGCCTTGTTGCTGTGATCCCAGGGTTAAATCACGGCAGCGGGTTAACCCCCGCAGCTGTGACACAGGGAAGGAAGGTAGTGTGTGTGCAAAGACATGATGATTAATAAATGTAAATGATAATAAGATAACAATTACAAGACTACATAAAGTGAGACTTATTATTGTTGGTCACTCAGGGTCAAATATTGTTTTTGTAGCTTGCAACTTTGGTTTATTATTCATTCATTTAATGTTAACTCAACGGTAATTGGTTAACATTATTTGGTCAGCATTGTGTCGGTCCATGTTGTCTTAAGTGATATAGGTATACATTGTATCATCATATTAGTGAAACTATTGCTACACAAAAAGGTGATGGTAGCCTAGTGGGTAAAACACTTGCCTGTGAACCTGAAGAACACAAAGTTGCAGGTTCAAATCCCCTCAGCAAGACACTTAACCCTCAGTTTCACCAGGGGGGCTGTAACTAATGATTGTTAAGTCGCTCTGTATTAAATATAAAAATATAATCCTATTAAGTTTGTATTGTAGGGATTTATGAGTAAATAGAGAGTGAATGCAAGTACAAAATGTTGCAAATACCATAACTAATGTCATCTTGGTTCAAATGGATTGCACATGTAAGTAAATGTAAGCAACAAAAAACATATATTTGAACAGAAAGAAATATTGGCACTGAAGTGCAAAACGTAACTGAAACATGATCCCATTTCTTTTTAATCCTCCTAAACATTCACGTCCTCTTAAGTGCCCATCTATGAATTCTTGTTTCACAGAGGTATAAATATGAGGTGAGACAGAGTGCATCACGTTACTAATCAGCATGAGAAATAACAGGGAATGCACAGAGGAAATGATACAAGAGAAATCAATGGCTACGGCCCTAAAACAAATAGCTACACACCCATATTCATGGTTAGGGCAATGGAAAGCTAAAGAAAAGCTGCCTGGAAGACGGATGCAAGTGTATTTTACTCCTATGCACAGTGAGGACGATGGTCAGAGAGGCAGATCATGGTTGGAGATCGAAAGAGGGTAGAATTCTGATGTTTTGGTAACCAGTTCAAATGTTTCGGTAACAGGAAAAATGGAAAAGCATGAGCATCAAAGCAACTTTTTTATCAAGTATGTAAACGATCACTGCCCATCTATAGTTTGCTAAATATCACATGGACAATGCATAATGTTATTAGAGAAATGTTTCATGGACATATGAGACAAAACTAACCTTATTTGTTTTTTGGAAAGTAGTGGTTTCTGACTTGCAATCATGCCATGCACACCTTTTTTTATTCAGTGTTCTCCTGATGTTACACACATTAGCTCTTTGCTCGTCATTCACTCCTTTAGAGAGTTTTCTTAAATGTCCATTTATATTTGTGTATAGGCAGAATTCAAGCTCTTTAAATATGCTTTTATAACTTGTTTATAACTCATTTTCTGAGATCCTCAGAAATCTCCCATTTCCACACGCACGTCATGTGAAGATCAGACTTTCATAGATTCTTATTCTATTAAATAAAACAGGATGTCCGCTCACACGATTGTCATCCCACTGTCTAAGTTCTCCTATTTCACCTTTAATCACATTGCTAATCCTAGAGGTTCAATAGGTAATTTGGTTCTCTTTTAGGTCTAGTATGAAAATCTGATTATGTTTTAGGTCTTATTAATTGTCACGGTCGCACAGTCCGCTCCACGTCTACCTCGCTCTTCCTCCCCGGATTATTAGTTTCCCCTTGTCGTCCCTCCGGTTTCCCCTTTTTTCCCCCTTTTTACGTTTTTAGAACCATGTTACTCCAGTCCCTCTAATGAGCCCCGCACCTGTTTCCTTTGATTACTCACCGCACCTGATCCTCCTTTTCCAGCACTACAAAAGCCCAGTCCGGCCCTGGATCTACAAGTCGGTATTGAGTTTCATTTTTATGCCCCTGTGTGTATGAGTATTTGTATCTTGGTCTCAGTATTAATGTTCTGTTTCTTTTACATTTACATTTACAGCATTTATCAGACGCTTTTATCCAAAGCGACTTCCATTCCCTAACTACAGGGGGCAGTCTCTCCCTGGAGCAACTTGGGGTTAAGGGTCTTGCTCAGGGACCCAGTGGTGGTATGATGAAGGTAGGATTCGAACCCATGACCTCTTGGTCCAGAGGCAAGTATCCTACTGCACATTTGAAAATAAATCTTTTTCTGAATAAAAAGCTGAAGGTGGTTGTATTGGTTTTCAGCAAGAAATTACCTTTCGGTTCCAAACACATGTTTGCCATTAAAACACTTCAGTTTTTGGACGACTTCATATTTATGGACTACAACAAGGGAGCACGACAAGTGTTACACCGATTTCTGTAACCATCTCATTCTGTGACTCTAGGGGCGCTATTTCACATTTTGCTGCTGAGTAAACACAGCGGCCCCTGCGTGCACGCGCTCTGTACGCAATTTACGTAAGACTTCCTTGAAACCCGCCCGGCCACTGAAACGCGCTGTCTCGACCCTCGTTTTGCCTAATATTGTTATAGGCGCAAGGTATTACTCACTTTTCTGCACGCTTACTCATGCCATGTAATGTCTTTTTGAATATAATACAGGAATACACATAAACCAAAGAGTAAAATCACGAAGAGACTCGTGAAAACCATTTACTCCATGCAAAGTATATCAATAATAAAGACTTTGTTCTAATTCTGATTCTTTTAAATACAGCTGATGTGACGTTGGGTTTTGAATATAGCCATTCAGATGTCTGTCTGGGAATGTGTACTATATATACCCTCTAACAGAAATTGCTATGCCAGTGTCTGCTTGTTGATTTCACCCACACAGTCTATATTGATTACACCCATTTTTTTTGCTAAAAAATTGTTATGGTAAGTAGATTATTTATAAACAAAGATTTGCTCAGAAGCTTAAAATGTACTGAGTAATCCCTCAGTACATTAAAAAATGTACTGTATGTAACATTTAGACTTGATACCAAAAAATAGTGAAAACACTCATCACTTGTAAAGTACAAGTAAATAATGTAAACACTGATGCCAGTTATCAAAAATGGTGACCTCTCTGCCAGAGCTTCTTTGGGTGCTTTAGACACAAAAAGTTTGTTCTCTGAATGAAATACTCAAACACAAGGTTGTTATCTGTAGAAAAGAAAATTATGTCAATACACTTTCCTAAAGTGCACAAAAAGCATGCCTAGAATTTGCGGTGGCAGTGTCCTTATGTTGGGCTGCATTAAAGCTGCTGGTCGGTGAGCTGCATTTCACTGATGGCATCATGAACGTACTGCTCTATCACCAATGAGAGGATGCTACTATCACTCCGTGCCCTTGGTCGCCATGCACTTGTCCAACATGACAATGATCCAAAACACACATCTACAGCTAATGTTGCATTTCTACAGAACAGAGTGAAGGTGATTGGATGGACAAGCATGACTCCTGATCTGAACCCAATCGATTAGCTCCTTCCAGGCTCGAAAAGAGGCTGTTCTGTGATGTTTTTCCTAATGTTTACCATTATACAGTACACATTTATTATGTATCCCAGACAGACATCTGAATGGCTATATTCAAAACATCGTCACTTCAGCTGTGTTTAAAAGAATCAGAATTAGAAAAAAGTCTTTATTATTTGCATGGAGTATAGCTCTTCGTGATTTTTCTCTTTGGGTTCCATGTATTCCTGTACTGTATTCTAAAATACATTGAATGTCATGAGTAATCGTAAAGAAAAGTGAGTAAAAGTGAGTAATACCTATAACAATATTGGGCAAAACGCGGGCCGAGACAGCGAGTTTCAGTTGCCGCACGGGTTTCAAGTAAGTCCTACGAAAATTGCGTACAGAGCGCGTGCCCGCAAGGGCCGCTGTTTACTCAGCAGCAAAATGTGAAATGGCGCCCCTAGAGTCACAGAATCCGATGGTTACAGAAATCGGTGTGACACTTGTGTCTGATCCGCACTGAGCTCCAGCAACTTCGGTAACATTTCCCGGATATTGTTAAGTAATGTATTTGTTTGCACTGACTGGCACGTTCAGATAAATTCATGTAACTGTCGCAAGATACAGAAGAAACAAATGTGGAGTAAATAAACAATAATGTGTATAATTATGGACAGGAATGGGTGGTCAAGAAGCCGTTGTCTGACTTGCTGACCCGAAACAGCTTTACAGAAAAACTGGTAACATCCCTTACCGTCACAGATGAGTAGGGCTGATAAGAAAATTAAAATAATTAAGTCCATCTTCGTATCTGGAAAGTAGGTAAACAAACCCGAAACACTGTCACTTTTACTTCGGACAAACGTGGGCGGGGCAAAGCGGTCCGGTCAATCTCTTGACGACTAGAGCCAATCATAGAACCGCTGCAAAACTTTAACGAGCCAATCACAAACTAGGAACACAGTAGCCGGCACTGCAATTGAACATTTCAACGCTACATTCACGATTACACTTTTAAACCTGCAGTAGTGCTGTACAACCTTAAGCAGTTGTTTAGTTTTCTATAAATAGCATCATCATGTTTGTACTGGGTTGCATCCTCAGTTAAACGTGGAGGTCGTGCAGAACACTGATGTTGCTTGTCAGTACCTATTTATTAATACTTATTGATCCGACTCTACATTATTTAGTGCAAATAACGAATAATGAGGGTTTAGCAATTGCTACATATGTTTGGTGTTGCAAGTGAACTCCTGTTCCCTCCACAATTCAATTTAGTATCACCCACTTAAAAATGGCAGCTATGGTAGAATGTATTAACTCTGCATGGATCAAGATGAGCTGCTTGTGCAGGCATTTGTTTACGGCTGATAATACATTTCCCAGCATTGTTTGTGATCTGGATTTTTTAAAAATATCAAATTCTTTCATAGAGTTTGAGTTGGTGTGTTTTACTTTATATACATGCAGTCAGGACTGATTTCTATATTGTAATAACTACCCAAATACAATAGTATATGATGTAAAAATCAACAGGCTTGCAGTTTTTTGTTTATTATTATAGCTATTAATGACTAATGAGCGATGAATAATCAAAGAACTTCTCCTATAGACCACAGGGAAAGAGCAAATGGAGACTGAACTGGGGAAAAGCAGTGAAGAGTCCATATGTCATTAAAGTGTACACACAAGTCAAATTGAATATGTTTTGCCTGTTTAGATAGGCAGACAAATTGTGTTTTTGTTATTGGCAGAAACATTAGTAAGTACATTGGTTATAAAAAATGTTAACTATTGGGGTTGGTTGCCATGGTGCCCTTTTTTGTCCAATAGGGGTAGGTGTCTATAAATACTGATGCTAAAATGTTAAGATCAGGGGTCATAGATATTCTTTCCCGTTCTCTAAATGCAAACAATCACATTGACTGATAAATTAGATGTAATTATCTAATGTAATTCTTACCTTTTTAAAAAACAGAAAGAAATGTTGGTATTATAAACCATTAGTGTTTTCACCAATCTGATTTATTTTTTTATCCCTGCCATGTGTTTGTTGTTTTAATTTCCCTGCATCTTTTCCAGGCATGTGTTCTAGCTTGTGTGTATATACTTCTTTGTTCGTATCTTCAAAACTGGTCTTTCATTCTGGCTGTAATTCTTTTATTCACATTTACATAGTTAGAATTGAGTCTTTCCTTTTATATTAGTTGTTTTATAAATAAAGACCCTGCTTGCATCTGCATCCCATCTTTTGAATTGTTACAGATAGCCAGACCATATAGAAACTGGATGCATCAAGCCTAGATTTTATCTATGTTCAGTGTTTAGGTTAGGGTGACTGGGCCAGGCTGGGAAGAGGGGCTTCTCCACAGGGCAGCCACGAACTACGCAGCTACCTGCAGCTGCTCCACAACGTTAGCGCAGATAAGTGCATTGGCTGGCTGGTAGATTTAGTCATGGCCATCCTGAGGGGAATGCAGCCCCTCAGGATGGCCATGACTAAGGTAAGAAGGTAAGAAGAAAGCCACAAGGTGGTCAAGTGCCTTTATGCCCAGGCAGCCCCACAGCCTTTTTTGTGGAGGGACTATCATGGGGGTTTCTGACTTAGCCCGTGCCTACTGTTCTGGAAAACTTCCCTTCGCCGTTGCTGGTGCTCTCTGCAGCTCTACTGCATAGCTGCTACAGGTGCCATCAGCTGCTCTGGAGAACACTTCATCATTGCCAGCCAGAAGATGAGGTAGCCAGCAATGCGAAAAGAAGAGAAGGAAGCCAGCAGTGAGGGACCTAAAGACGTGGAAGTCAGAGGCAAGAGACCAAAAGATGTATATAAGCGTGAAATATAGTATCCCTGTGATGTAGTATTTCACCTTGTTCAAATCCCACTCGATAGGCAAACTGCTCCCAGGCCGGTCTCTGTATGAACGATAAATGGCATTTGGAAGTCGGTTGATATACTACCACACATGGATACTACATTTCACGCTCATTATGGACCACACACCAGTGCAGTGGATGGCCAGGAAAGCTAACAAAAACATCTCAAACATGCTTGAGACACAGAATTCCATACTCTTCTCACACAACAATGTTTGGTTAGAGTAACAGCACACTACATGACTGATAAATGGAAAATTAAAAAACATTTGTCGTCCCCCCTACCCCCGATAAAGACCCAGATCCCCCCAAAGAGACAAAAAAAAATGCAGGTGGGGGGGGGCAGGGTTTTTAACTTTCTTTTGTTGATAAAAAAGGCAGTACCCCCCAAATATGGTGGGCCAATTCACACTCTGCCTGAAAGGCCCCCCCTTTAACAGCTTCCACTCTTCTTGGAAGGCTTTCCACAAGATTTTGTCTTTTTCCCCCATGTCCCTTCTATTAGTTGACTTCACAGCAGGGGGTTCTGCCATCCCATTCCACTCCTCATATATCAATAATCAAATAAACTAGAATCGGCACTATGGGACTGCAGAAGGAGGGGATCATTTGTTAGCTTGAGTGAGAATTGTTAGATGAAGGAGTGAAAACATTCATATATCAGTCACTCAGGCCTATTAGGTTAGTCAAACAAAAGTTAAGTTAACAAAGTGCAATTACCAGGCTTCTCAGAGTGTGTGGAGTGGGGTCACTAAGACTAGGACTGGGATCCCCTAATCTAGAGAAAGTAATATAACAAACCTGAGGCATTATTCAAGAAATCCTCTGGCTGCAGATCTAAACAAGCAGCTTTCATTTATTAAAATATTCATGTTGTAAAGATATGATTATGGGATTCCATTTTATGACAGTAATATAAACAAAAGGGGGTTCATTTGAGACAATCATCTTAATGGGGTGACCAATACAGGGGATAAGGGGGGCTTCAGTCAGTAATAGTACATGTATTGCGATGATCCAAAGTGAGTTGGAGTTATTGAAGTGGCCAGAATGTCGAATGCAATGCATGAGTGGGATATGTAATAAACCAAGCCCTGAATAAGAAAAAGACAAATACCGCATAACTTGGGGGATCCTGCGATATTTAGAGGAATAATACCAAATCACATCATGTATGGCCTTTAGAATGCATCATGTCTTGTAAAATCAATACTTTTAAATACTTTTTGAGACCTAATCAAGCAAAAAAAAAACCCCAATAAACCCAGCACAGCAAAGCCCATAAACTCGTGTCATATTTTATTCAAACAGAACAAGAGCTCTCGGAGTTAGTTCTCAAATACCATTTGAGGTGGGTTTCAATGTAGTATGCTGATGTAACTCCTGAAGAGATCACAAAAGTGAGTGAGTGTGAAGCTCAAGCGGCCAGAGGGAAGGGGAGAGGTTTAGTAAGGGGTTCGTCCTCATCCTATGTTAACCAATTGGAAATGCCGGCTGTTGCCATAACGACACGTTAAAGTCATCAGAAGCATCATAAAGACAGAACACTGACATCATCACTGGGTTCTGAAGAGCGCACTGTGATTCAAGCATTCTAGAATGGAAGACGTTGATAAAGCTGCACTCTGAAGTCTGAAAGCCAGAGTGAGTAGGAAGAAGGAGGAAAGTGAGCATGGATTGTGAGATCCTGAATGAGCTGCGTTTAGAGGGCAAGCTCTGCGACGTGGTGATCAAAGTGGGCGATGTTGACTTCAAGGCCCACAAGAACATCCTCTGTGGGTGTAGTTCATATTTCAGGTGGGACAGCAAAGTGTTCGCTGGTTCTTTGTAAGTCCAGTAATACCTGTTGCTAAAAAAGTAACAGGACTGATGGAAACGATTCTCAAAATCTGTGTGGAAGAGAGAAGATAACTCAGTCTTATTTTGTTGGAGATTTGCAGATTGAACTTTTATGCAAAGCGAAATAATAGTTTTAAGAGTAACACTTTAATTATATATTAATGTAGTATACGCATTTGATCTGAGTGTATAGTTTATGCATTTGATCTGGTGAGTTTACAGTTTTTATGAGCACATTGACATACTTACATTCTGTCACTGGTTGGTTTGTAAATGGGTGTGTGCTGGATATCGGCGAGTTGTCAGTTTTGTTGGTCAGCCTTTTCTGTTTGAATGGAGAAGAAAGAATTACCGAACATTACTGTAACTATTATTAAATACATTTCTCAATTTCACAAGTTAAACACTTAACAAATACTTAATCTCCTCCTCTCCTTATGCACAACCGCGGCAAACTTTTATTTCTATTTCCTTTTCCTTCTTCTGTTGTTTAATGAGTGGAGATGGCTTGTCTCATCTTCCCATAATTGATTTGACAATCCGAACAATCCAAAAAAGTGTTTTAACACTGAACTTCAGTTCCACTGACCCGAGACCACCTCTTTTGGTCAGACCACTTTGAACCATTTGGTTCAAGGCACTTCTCACTCCTGCTGGTTTAAACTATCCCACCATAGTAACTGAGGGTAAATATGCCAGTAATAGAGTGGAATAAAAATATTGGGTGATTTTTTGTTGCCAGTGTTCTGCTCCAGATTTGCATATCTACAGAAAATACATTTCTAAAAAGAAAACTTCTAGTTTGACTGCAGTCTTAGTTAGTCAAGAGCTGTTGGTAAAACTTGGTGTAACTGAAGGGTTTGGCCTTTTGAGCAAAAACAGTACTTGGGGTTTAGGGGTGAATAAGTTTATCAGTGTCGTCAGGTTCTCAACAATTGAATGAATCTTCCATTCTAATCTCTCTTGATTTTACTAAATCTGTACCCCGATGACTAACTACATACATTTTCAGACAAAAATTTGTTGATCAGACAAAAAGAAATGACAGAAGAAATTTCATTCATCTATGTAGCACCACACAGTACAAGACAAGCAGAGGAGGTATCACAGTGTGAGTGCCTATAAACATGTGCGTTATTCTATAATCATGTCATTCACTGTTGTTTTGTAACAGCTAACAGCTGCCTTCCAGCTTTTGAAGAGGCTCCCGATTTGCCAGCTTTGCATTTTAATTTTCTATTCTACCTGAAGTAGTGCAGCAGTTACTGCCTCAACTTTTAATGTAAAAGGGGAAATGCAAATTAAAATGCTATCCTCAGCAGTTTGGGTTGCTGAAGGGTTTAATGTAGAACTGTTTATTTTGTCGGCTTGTAGTGTTTGTCGTTCCTTAGTATCAGTGAAATATGCTGTATCTGATGTAGCTGTCATTCATCCGTTTGTTTCCTGCTCTAAATATGGATGCTACTGATAAATATCTTTCTATGTTACTTAAGCCACAGTAAAATTAACTGAATCAGTTCAGATCAGGATTATTTTTGGGACAGAAAAACATATTTAAATTTCTGATGTTAAAAGACTGCTTATTCCGCTCTAATCGTCAAGCATGGCTGATATTCATCTGCTTTGGGATTTCTCAGAGCTCTGTTCACCGGCACTTGGAAGAGCTCAGAGGAGAACATGTTCACCATCCCCAGCATATCTCCAGCCATAATGGAGCTCATTATACAGTATGCCTACACATACAACGCCAACATCACGGCTGAGAATGTAGAGGCTCTCCTGTCCGCTGCCAACCAGCTGAATGTCCTGGGCCTTGTACACCTCTGCTGTGACTTCATGGGTGCTCAGCTCTGCCCACAAAACTGTATTGGCATTCTCAGGTAAGAATCGTGCTAATAAGGGGCAACACTTTCATTCCAAATGAACTCTTTTGCAAATGAGAAAGGAGAAACGAGAATTTCATCATTTAACATAAATGACGGCTGAGCTTCCTCTCTGCATCTGTAAAATGACCTGCATTTGCATATTATACACATAATTCAGATTTTTTGTAAAAATAGATTAATCTCTGCATAGATCATGTATTGATTTTATTGGCTATATTTTGCTAATGTGCTAATAGTTCCTCCAGTTGTATTTTGGCCCAAACTAACCAAGAGAGTGAAATTTGTGATTTTATGATCCACTAAATTGTTTCCTAAAATTTCTGTTCATAAGGACTCACATCCCTAATGAACTTATTACACAGTTCTATGAGCGTTACAATGGTCTTCATGTCCGACATTCCTTCTTATTTAAATCTGACCAGCGCCACTGATGCAAAATCCCTTTCCTCTGCTATGCTGCAGGTGCGCTGACCTGTTCTCGTGCCATGAGCTGTATGAACGGGCGTTTACCTGCATCCTCCAGCACTTTGAAGAGGTTGTGCAGGAGCCGGTGGAGGAGTTTCTGGAGCTCACCCTGCCACAGCTGAGCAACATCCTGGAAGAAGACAAGCTGAATGTACAGCAGGAGGAAACAGTGTTCGAAGCAGTGAAAAAGTGGATCCAACACGCACCTGAAGTCCGCTCTGATTGTATTGTGGCTCTGCTGCCAAAGGTGAGAGATGTATCCACTACTTCAGTAACTATTTGGGGATGGTTTAGCCAAAAAAGTTTCATTTCTTCCATTTCTTCTTCTCTAATGCAGGTGAACTGCTCATTAGGCTAAAGTAGATAACTAGTATCCCAGCAATAAGCATCGTGCAAACTGCATGCCTATCATCACACACTTGTCTAAAGCCATCAAATAGATTTGACTCTGAGGTGTCTGACATTATTTGACACACTTTTATTAACGTAGATGGCAGACTTTAAGTGCAATGGTACAGTTTGGTTGAAGCTAAGACCAATTTTTACCAATAAAAGTTCACATAATGATGTATTCAACATAAATTGTAAGTAGGAATTATATCACTTTGGCATGATCAAGATAAACCTTTATTAGTGTGAAAGTGTGAAATTTGCAAAGTGGTGTGTTGGCCTTCTCAAAACTGCAAATCAGTGTTACAGATTTAAACACCACTGTTTCTCTATGCTAATTAATGAGAAGCAATTCCCATTTAAAAGTTATGAAGTGGTGCTTTCTTGCTGTTAATTATGTGAGTGGTTATGTTGATGTGCTCCCTCAGCCAAGAACAGCATCACTGATTTTTTTTTAAGTTGGAGGTTGCCAGGTTTGATGAATCATCCCAAATGTGTAACCTATACTTTCCCAAGTAATAGTTTATGAAGGTGAGGCTAACATCAGCACCTTTGACCCTCAAAGCAGCACAGTCCATGCCAGCCCTGCTGCACACATTTGGCCCTTAAGAACAGCTCGTTTGATTGCGCTGTTTTTTTTCCCTGTTTTAGGTGCGGATGGGCCTGATGGAGGCTGATTACTTCTTGAACAAAGTTAGATATAGTCCGCTGCTCAGCAGCTACCAGGAGTGTCTGCCTATTATTGGTCATGCCCTGAGGGCAATATATATTATGAGCAGGGACAGACCAACTGTCAATGGCTTCCTCAATCCTCTAAGCTGCCCCCGTTTACCATACTCCATCCTGTTTGCCATTGGTGGATGGAGTGGCAGCAATCCTACTAATGTCATTGAGACGTATGACTCGAGAGCTGACCGCTGGATGCTGATCTCCAGTGCAAGAGAAAGCCCAAGGGCCTATCACGGCACAGTCTTTCTGAACGGATTCATATATGTTATTGGTGGCTTTGACAGAATTGAGTACTTCAGCACTGTGAAGAAATTCAACCCCATCACACTCACCTGGCACCAAGCAGCACCTATGCACTCAACCCGGTGTTATGCTAGTGCCACCGTACTGGGCGGCCACATTTATGTTATGGGGGGTTTCAATGGCATCACACGGCTGAACACGGCAGAACGTTATGAGTCTAAGACCAACCAGTGGAGCCTTATCTCACCCATGCATGAGCAAAGAAGCGATGCCAGCGCTACCACCCTCAAATGCAAGGTAAGAGCAAAATACAGCAGATGTGGGCGGAGTGGCCTGTGACAGAATGAAATTAATCCCAAAGAAAGAATTAGGCCCTAAATGAGAGGAACTATAATGTACTCTCCTCATCGCTATACTTGTGTAGAAGTAAAAGTGTTTACTTCTACACAGAAAATGGGAAAATAATTAAAAATAAAAGGCATCAAAGTGTGCTAAACAGGGTTTCCCCAGGAACAGCATTGAGGATCCTGAGAAGTCCTAAGTATATGGTACTTTGCTGACTGAAGGAATGCTTACGGCATTTACATTTACGGCATCTTATCCAGAGCGACGTACATCAGTGCTTAAAGTAGTCCACAACTGTTCTAAAAACCTGTAAAGCTATACTTAACTCAACAACAGCTATTTAACCAAGTTACTGCTAGCTAAGATACACACCATAACAAACCCTGTCAAAGTGAAAAAGATGTATTAGAGATGCGAGGGAGGACTGATTAGGATGACAAATCGTGAAGCGTAAGGGTGGAGGTAGCTCAGTGGGTAGGATACTTGCCTCCGGACCAAGTGGTCATGGGTTCAAATCCTACCTTCAGCACCACCACTGGGTTCCTGAGCAAAACCCTTAACCCCAACTTGCTCCAGGGAGAGACTGCCCCCTGTAGGTAGGGAATGGAAGTCGCTTTGGAAAAAAGCGTCTGCTAAATGCCGTAAATGTAAATTAGTCAGTTCATGTGCCTCACGCTCACAAACCTTCATGTTTCTGTTCATTTTTCTCAAGGTTTACATCTGCGGCGGGTTCAATGGCCGCGAGTATCTGTTCACAGCGGAGTGCTTTGACCCGCAGACCAACCAGTGGACTATGATTGCCCCCATGCAGACATCCAGGAGTGGAGTTGGCGTCGCTGCTCTTAGAGGTCGAGTGTTCGCGGTGAGCTCTGACTCTTTACTCAAACTGACTTCACTGTTTAATGACTTGTGTGTATTTTGCTGTTACACTTCTTGATAAAATTCTGCATAAAACACACTTTGCAATCATTAGGAAATATTCGGTTTCAGTACTATTAGAGGAGTTTATTGTCTCTGAAAGCTCCCTAAACAAAGTTATGATTTGAAATGGTTACAGATATGCTGGCTGATCCCATAGTGGGGAGGTGTCTGTAGAGTGATGACAATTGAGGGGTGGTGGCCTAGTGGGTAGAATACTTGCTTCTGGACCAAGAGGTCATGGGTTTGAATCCTGCCTTCAGCATACCACCACTGGGTCCCTGTGCAGGACCCTTAAGGCTCCAGAGACTGTCCCCTGTAGTTAGGGAATGGAAGGTGCTTTGGGTAAAAGCATCTGCTAAATACTATTTAAATCAGAATTACACATAAAAACTCAGAAGACAAGTGTAGGTTTTATTTTGTATGGAACATACTGTGACCTCTTGTTTCTAACACCACTACTGTAAAGAAATCTGACAAGGTTTTCTAAAATGTAACATTTTAAATTAATCTTAATGGCCTGTCCTGAAGTATCTGTAAGACACTATTTTATTCTGTTTCTATCCAAACCAGGGACTGTATTAAAAAAACAATTGTAAGCAGGACTTACAATTACAGGTCGGTTTCCACCATATTCATGACAGTCAAAACTGACTCTAGATCAGCACACTGACTCCTAATATGGTTTGTGAAAACAAACCCTGTTGTCTAAAATGGCTGCCTGCAGCATTCAGCTACTGTTCTATTAGGTTTAGTTACATTTTGACTCCCAACATTTTCTGGCTGATTCACAAAATCTGGGGTAAAATTAGTTCAATTTCATTTTTAAAATGTATAGGCTTTCAGAGTGTTCAAAAAGGTTAATGAGAGGGTCCTGAATTTCAAACCTTGACCTGAAGTTTCAGAGAGCATGTTGCTGACAAAGAAAGGATGCATTACTTCAGACTTTTATATTAAAAAAAACACCCAATGTCTCCAAATCTTTGGTCAAATGACTGAACTTTAATCCATTTTTGTTTAATTTTTCTGATTTTATTCTATGGGGTCAGGTTGGAGGTTTTGATGGCTTTAATCGGCTGAGTAGTGTTGAAGCCTACAGTCCTCATACTGACTCGTGGAGTGTTGTCTCCTCCATGTGTCACTCACGCAGCAACTTCGGCATTGAGGTAAGGTAGACCGCCCTCGCCACATTAACTAAAAGCAGAATCTCTTCACTTGTGTTCTTCTTCAGTTATGTCAGACTCAGGTGATGATGTCTCGCTTGTTTTGTCTCATCAACTTTTTTGCTTTTCCTTCTTTTTCTCTTCAGGTGATGGACGACTGTCTGTATGTAGTTGGTGGCTTTAATGGCGAAGGTGTCATTGCCAACTCTGAATGTTACAAGGAGGAAACTGACAACTGGTATGAATGTTAAACCACAAATGTTAAGTATCGCAGGTAGTTGTGCCTGTAGCACAGTGCAGAAACGTTATCAGCCTTACCTATTACTGAAGCTTTTGTTTATTGCAGGTCTGCTGTACAGGATATGCACACCTTACGCAGTGCACTGAGCTGCTGTGTAGTGTCTGGCTTGCCCAATGTTACAGAATACACCTTCCGCCGCCACACTCTGCCGCTTGACAACTGCACAGCAAACAGGCAGACAGGGGCTGTAGATCCGTCCGAGCGCATCTTTGTGTCAGAAAGTTAATGGTGAAACGGCACAGCAACAAATCAATAAAATAAAAAAACTATTTGCATTTTATTCTGAGATTCATTTCGGCTGCTTGACACATATCAAATGAAACTTATGTAATGTTCTTCGCATTAAGGTTTAAAAAACAGTTAGACTTTAAAAAGTCTAATAAATAATGCAGATAATGCATCAAATGGACAACAGCCTGTAATTACAAACTACAGAGTGCACTTGTGAGTTCTTAGGCACCTATACAAATAGTTTGAAGTCACTTATCTAGAACTGGGTGTATTTCTAACAGAAAAGTTACCATACATTCATTCCATAAATTCCATTAGCAGCACACCTGATTTAATCTAACAAAGTACTGGTTGGACTGGTATTGGTAGAATTGGTAGAATGAATGAACTTCTACCAGGAATATATGTGGAATTCAGATTGTATTGTGCAACTGGTACAATACAATACAATTGGGGCAGCTGGTAGCCTAGTGGTTAGGGTTCGATTCCCAAGCCCGCTAGGCACCGCTGAGGTACCCTGAGCAAGGTACCGTCCCCACGCACTGCCCCTTGCTTCACTTGGTGAATGGGTTAAATGCAAATTTTGAATTTCGTGCTGTTCGCACTGTGTGCTGTGGTGTGTTCATGTATGACAGAATTTTCACTTTGTTCCAGGCTAAAGTAAGTGGTTGTTGGTGGCCCCCCATTCCACAATGCTTTTGGGCTGGTTTTGGTGTCTTCGTGCATAAATAGAAGGTGCCTCTTTATTAATTTTTAGCTATATATGTATATACATATGTATATACATACACATATATATATATATATATATATAGGTTTTGTGAAAAAGACTAGAAAAGCGAGTGCCAACAACCGCCTCTAAATTGATGAATCACCAAAAAATGGTTTAAAGAAGGTCCACATACAACAGTGGGTCGGTTCTTCTAAACCATTAATGGCATTCACTCTTCATTTCTTCTTTCCATTTCTGGCTCAGGAGTATTCAATCATTCCTGTTCCTAAATAAAAGACAAACTGATAAACATGAATAATACAAAAAAAAAACCTTTAAAATGGAGTCTGCCATTTTTACAGCGCACTGCATAGACAGGATTCAGAGAGCGCGTGTTTAATGTAGGAAATGTGTTTTATTGCAAACCTTCGCAGTTCACATCTTGCTGTGCATAACCCGATAATACATGCAAAGCAAAATAAATAGAATATGTCATTTGAAGATGTTAAATTACTTTACAAGGGCTTGAGCAGGGGCAGGAGGACATGTCCCTTTATTTTTACATCTTTACACTTCCAACCCTTACAGTCACTCACATTCTCACACAAACGCACCTCGATTTTCCTCACAGGCAAGAATGAAGGAGTTAAATATCTTTGGACTCACTCACTTCACCATGAGATGCACACGAATTCTGATGGCATGTAGGAGGACAGAATTAAAGCAGCATAAACTAGTGCTTTTACAAAAGACAGCGGTCTAATATACGTCCAGCTCTTTTCCCCACGAGCTCGGTTATTATTTCAGCTGGACAGCGAAAGGCTCCATGTAGGACTAAGACTAGACCTCTAGGTGGCAGCACTGAATATTAAATCTATTTCTACTGAACTGCAGTCACATGACACCACTGCATAACAGCATCAGCTGAGCATAAAAACGAGATAAAGTGTGTGTATGTGTGTATATGTGTGTATGTATGTGTCCTTCAAGCCAACGTCAGAAGAATGAGGAGTTCATCATCTGGCACACCGACCAAGTTTCTTTCCACAAAGTCACAGTCTTTCACTCGCACGCACTGATTGGTGCCTAGGTGATTAAAACTGTGACCAAATGGTGACGTGCAGTTATAGTAGTATGAAAAGTAAAAAACTATTAAAAACTATAAAGCCATTAGGAGTTCTCAGAATGTGTAGCACAGGCTTTTAAAGCCATTCACACAGGAAGAGATTAAACTGAAACAGAGGAATGCCTCACATAAAGAAAACAAACCAAGGAATACATATAGGCATACGAAGATGCTTTAGGAAGAAAGCTCGCACGATGAGTGAATGAAATCTGGAATGTATGATTGCTGTTTAAAGGAAACCGACCTTATCTAATGACAAACATAGGGCCAGTTTTCCACACATGGGTTAAGCCTCATCTTGGACCAAAAAAAGCAATGCCAGTTGTTGATGGACTTAATCTGGGTTAAGGGAAAAACCACCCATAGAAATAGATTTTTTCACAAAATCCAGCAGTTCATGTTACAGAAGAGGCCAAAAATAGGATGAGGTACTTTCTCGTATGAAACTCCATAAGCGGTCAGACGTCTGACAAGGAATGATGATAAATCTGCATGCAGGCTGTAATGGCCCACGCGTGGCCCATCACTTTGAGGAAATGTGGTCTCAGGATTGTACAGTTACGAATGTTGGCAACATCAGGTTTTTAAGATGTAACTTGTATCTAAACATTTTTTAATGTGCCTTGAGGTAGACAAAAGAAAGAAAGATGGAAAGAAAGAAAGAAAACTTCCCTTGAACCCTTGAGGTTATGTTCAGTAATAAAACAATACCATGACACCTTTACCGTTACTTATCATAACAGAGGTCATGACATCGAACAGTAGGGCACCAGTCATGACGATTCCAAGTAATGATAACATGACACTGTTCTATTACTGAGAACAATCGGGCATGAGAATTCAAGGTAGCATAGGACACCTTCTACGATGTTTAGGTTAATGTAAGGTAATGTAAAGTGTAGTGTCACTGAACAAACTTCTCAAGAAACAGCTACAATAGTTACTTCAAAATCCTAGAACTGATGCAAGGTATAGTTCAGAGGAAAATCAATACAGTCCCATCTTCCCCAAAATGTTGCCCATCAGCCTGAACACCTTTGGAGTCCGAATTCGATTTTACACTGAAGCTATGAGGATAATTTAGCTGCGATCAGACAATTCATTTGTAAAATATGAATAAAACGTTTGTTTGAGAAAAAGCAGTGGCTGCAAAATCAAAATACTTTCAAAACTATACCCGATTTGTTATGATCAAACTGGGACCGATTGAGCACAAAGGCTTTATGTTCATGCAGCTCAACACATCTGGGTTGTGGCCTTGCATAACTTGGGTGAATCCCACTTTCGAGTTGGGGGATGCCCATTCAAAAGTAACAGGATTGTTAGCCTTGTAGCTTCCGTACCAAGCAAAATAAGCAAACCAATGATGTCTTAACTGATCAGGCACATTTGGAAAATCAGGGAAAACTGCCTTCAATTGCATTTCTCCGTTAAGATACTGGAAATATGGAGAAGTCCCCCAACCAAATACTTTGCAGTGTTCCAATTAGTGCAGAGCCCAAAGTTTAAGCAGAAATCGAAACAACTGAAAGCTACCAAAAATGTCCTGAAATGCATGAGATGCCCAAGTGAACTGACACTTTAAGTGCAAGACAGTGCTACATAATGTAAGCGTCGGGTACTAAAAGAAGAACCCCAACCCACACCCATTTACCATCCACTCACTACCCAAATAAAGCGACTTTGCAGTTTGACCACTGCTGGACTGAGGATGACCTGTAATACAGCATCAAGCTCAACACACTCATAAGAATCCAGGTCTGCCAAACTGACCAAGCATCTGGACAGGTAGGTGAGCAAGAGAATCTATGAAAAGTGTTTTTCATAGATTCTCTATGAAAAGATGATCACAGATGTGGCAAGGCAGAATTTGCTTCTCTCTTTGCAAGCAACATGGAACCAGATTCCCTCCACCAATTCAAAGAAAGATTGTCCCAAAAACGTCCAGATTTAAGAAAAGGGCAGTCCACTGATTTTGATTCATTTCAGCCTAATTCAGTGACTGAGATTTAAAACAAGTGATTGAGAGTGGTTTGATGGAAAACAGCTAATCGTAAAGAAACAGAGACTGATTGTTTTATAGCAGTGAGAAGAATTATGTTGTCTGCACAAATACAGCTATATTTTACTAGCCAAACCACAAGAGAACCCTTATGCGTCATCTGAGATTTACATGTAATACTGATAACGGTTAGAAACTATTCTACCCCTCTGCCATTTATAGATTAAAAAATATATCAGAGTCCAAAAGACATCAAAACCATCCGAAAACAATGCTCTGGTATCTGGAAATGTCACAGACCTTCCAGCTACAGAGCTTTTAGAAGTAACTCTTCAGATGTCTGGTGCCCACCAGAACTGGAAAAATTCAAACTCCTTCAATTTTTCTAGAGTAAAGCATTTTCACATCAAACTACTCTCAATTACTCTGTTGACATTTTAACAAGTGAATTATTCAGAAAATTTTGTGGGTGAAAAATGTCCCCTTTAAGACTAGATTATACAGGCACTCTGCCAGACATCCACCCTCCCTCACCAACAGTTTTCACACGGACTGCCTTTACCCTTAGAGAACATGTGGGCCACCTTCACAGTGACGGAATGATATTGTGCAGTGTCTCATGACTGCCAGCAGCAAAATTAAGGCAAAATATAAGCAAGGTCATGAAGCAATGCTTCAGTTAACACAATAGGAAAGGAGACAAATTGAATTATATACTCAATGCAATGACCACATCCTACAAGTGCCATTCTCCTTATACAATATGATACATCTCTAATATACACATTTATAGCTTTCAGATTGCTCTTTAACTGTCCCCTCATTTACCTTCCTCAAAGCAAACACTTGACTAGAAACGAACAAATAACATATATACAATGAAATAAGGACAGACTGTGGGGCCATGTTAATGGCGGAATGTCACTACGCTTCCTGCATCTCTGGGAGCTCTTTCTTGTAGCCCCCAGCAACACAGAGGACTGTTAGCATTCAATCTGGGACTGCAGCTGTCTGCGCAGGGTTAGCGTGCGCCGGTGAAGCTGCTGCATTTGCTGCATGCGGTCCCGCTGTCGCGCCAAATTCTGGGGCATAGGGTAGCGCTGGCAGCCATAAAGGAACCGGTAAGGTATGCGGACATGACAGGCGGTAGCCCGGCAACGTGGCTGGGGCATGGGGGGCAGGAGCATCCAACGCTTTCTCTCAGCACAATAGCGGTAGGCTTCCTTGCGGTACTGCTTATCCACGTCGTCACTATTCTTCCAACCGCCGATCACAAACACGTCATCACCGAGGTAACATATAGCAGCCCCCTCAATGCTTGTGACCTCCGGTGGAAGGCTCTCAAGGATATCGTCGGAGATTCTGGCGCTAATCTTCTGCCGTGCCACTTCATCACGGATACTGGCGTAGCTCCTGGGGCAGCAGGAGGCAGTGTGGTAGAAGTTAGTGGAAGCCACAGCCATCTGGAAGAGGCAGTAGTTGTCGATGAGCGGGAGGGAGTCAACTTCCTGCCACTGCCGGCTGTCGGTGTCGTAGCGTGTGGTGACCGTCTTCAGGCCATCGTCGTTGTCCGTGTCTACAGGGGTCCTCGCAGTCACATAAACATAGCGGTCTTCCACGCTGATGGCTTTGACATCCCTCAGGATCTTAGGTGCCGACTCCAGGTTGTGCCACTTATCTTGCTCTGGCTCGTACACGCTCACATCCTTAAAGCCAGGGCTGAAGTTGCCATGGCCTCCAATGCTGTAGAGGATATTTTTGATGCAGGTGAGGCCAAAGGAATGCTTGCGTGTTGTGAGGTTGCTCACTTGCTCCCAGGTGTTGCGGTTTGGGTTGTACCGCTCCACCGTCTTGGCAAATCCTGGTTCCATGGAACCTGCCACATACACGTGCGAATCAGTGGCTGCAATCGCATGGCCATCAAGATGATTGTGGATATGTGGAAGATTGACCCATCGGTCCTCATACACAAAGTAGCCGACGCATTCACTCAGGTAGTCGCCTCCTTCGGACACACCACCAACGACCATGATGACATCCATGTTCTGGCCAAACCTGGGCTGGAAGGCGGCCATGTAGGATGCCCAGAATTCTGTATCAGCTAACTTGAGATTCTCAAAGCGGATAGCATGGCCTTCCACCGCGTCAGAGACCAGCTGAAGACATGCAGCATTCTGCGCCACTAGCGGTTCGTTTTTCACCACCCTTGTCAGGTATGTGGGCTTTATCTGTGGCAGCCTCAGGAGACGAAACAGCTCCTCAAAGTACTTCTCCCGCTCCTCTGCATTCTTCTGCACCCACTTCACAACAGCGTCAAACAGAACTTCCTCCGAGTCCACCGTGATCTCAGCATCTGACAGCCAGTCCCGCACCAGGTGGAATGGCAGCGTGTAGAACTCCTCATCCTGGATGACCTTGTGGAAGTTGCGGCGGATCATGTCGGCAGCACGCAAGGCCAGCTGGTCCAGGGTGTACATGTGTGCGAGGCTGTGGACGGCCACGCAGTTGGCCAGGCTCAGCTTCCTCTTCAAAAACTCGCCGCAGAATTCCTTCAGCTGCACCAATAGGAACCTGACGGCAAAACAATAATAAAACAAAAGATGGGTCATAGCACACCACTCACAATAATAAAATAAATATATATAAATAAAGCACAATTTATCAGGGCTGCAAGCATCTTGTGGCCTTCAATAACAATACAGAAGACATAAAAACACAAAGTGCTTAATAAACAAAACATCTTGTTATGGCTACTTATATACACAATGAGATGCGATTCATTTTGGTATCAGTAGATCATTTTTAAAAGAAATGGCATCAAGCAGATATTTAGATTAGAACAATATCACAAACTACAGTTACCTATTCACCAATACTTCAGTTACCTATTTGTTTCTGACCTACTGTGGTAAAATTTACTACACACACACACATACACACACTATATGAAATATATGTATGCTGGAAATTGCCTACAGTTCCCACATCTATGCATCTTTCTTATGTCCCTAGTGCCCTGGTTAGAACAACATATAATCTTATACAAAAGTCTAGGTGAGTAATTTAAGTCCAGATAAATTACATTCCTTGTTATTAACAGTTCGAGTTGGGGGATGTTGAGTTGAGTGAACAATGTCAATTTATTTATTCATTTACTTTCTAAAAAGTCGGATGTATTAAGGAAAGCAGTGCATGGGCCACTTTGTTATTTTCAGCACATAAACTAATTATTCATTAAAATGTTCTCTGTCTTGGATGTGTAGTTATTTTCAATACCAACAAAACATGTCATCTGACCAGGAGAGTCAAAACCACAACTGTAGGTTCAGTTCCTCTTTTTCTTGAAGCAGCTTCAGCCATTTTCTGAATATTGACCATTTTACCAGCAGCTCCCTGGAATTTAACTAAATAAAAGACAGAGCTGGGCCATATGAAGATAAACAACGTTACAAATATCAAAAGATATACAAAATGTTCAGCATATAATGGATATCATCATACAAGTTTCATTACAAAAGTAGTAGAATTATTCTTGTTTACTTGATTTTATATGCAGCGGAGCATGCAAAATGTTAATAAGAGGTCAGTTTTCCAAATGTAGTCATGCCCAATCCCTTCTACTAGGGTGAAGTGTGAAGACTAGCATGAGATTCCTCCTAAGCAGAACCACTGCATCTTTTAGATCTTCCACCAATTCAACATCATCGCACAGCTCAACAGGTAATGGGGTGAGAGGGAGAACAGTCCAGGCTGAAAGTACAGAGGCTTAATATATACATTTAGGAAGTGAATGCTATTTTTAAAAAATGTGTGTTTATATCAAACACCCAAATACAAAATAAAAACCAGCGATTGGTTTGAAAGTGTAGTGGGTTTAATCGGGAGCAGATGGTCACACCACAGTGTCAAATGATGTTCAGTAGCGGGTGTGAGAGGGGTGATGGCAGTGAAACAAACTGTCAGACAGAATTTTCTGTTAAAACAGGTAAAATCATTCATATCACTGTCGTAAAAATGGAGCTGTCCATTTGTAGTTGAGAACTTATTCTAGATAACTGAGTAATTACATACAGAATTTATAACAGCTAACATTTCATTTGACTTATACATTAACTATGTGACAAAACACTACAAAAATGAGTGAGATCTTGCTGGTGCAGGTTTCCTCCCTTTTTTTAGAATGTTCATACTGTCAATCTGCAAAGGAATCATTTAGCCAATTAAATCATTTCTTTTTTAACTGAGTAATTGTGACCGGTATCTGAGAATCTGAATGAAGCTTGGATTATGCAGAAATGTCATCTAGATTTTGAGCACAACAGTCCTGCAAAGGTTACTGGGACTGCTCAGCATCCCAGAAACCAGCTCAAAAGGACTTAGAAAAATGTAGATAGACAGTTTTAGGGGAAACCTTTCCTTCCCAAATCAAAACATGAGGGCACAATGCTAATGAGTGGGAGTGAATGAACATTACTGGACAAAAGGTTCACTTAAATCTGTTCCTAGGCATTCATGGCGACATCAATCCACTATTCTTTGGTAACAGGTCTGGAGCAGTGGGACTCTAGGATTACAGCTACTAAGTGCTGATTGGTTGGCGAGCAGATTGAGTGCTGAATGAGTGAAGTGGTCTTGCAGAGAGTTAGACACAAAAGGGTCCAAAATGAAAAAGGTCACATTTAATTGCCATTAATAACAATGAACACCTTTCAGTTACAACGTTGAGACTTTCTAAACTGTAATTTAAATAACTACGTTTTAATTGAACTGTATAACCAATCAGCACTCAACAGCACTGACTGTCCAAAACACTATTTCAGCTGAAATGCCGAAACTGGACACGAGGACTGAAACGGAAAAACCATGAGCATCATAGCTAATTACTACTGTTAAATACGCTTAATGGATAAAAGTATTGGGACACATCTGTTTTCAAGGGTTTGGGCTAGACCCCTTACTTCCAGGGTGGAGGTAGCTCAGTGGGTAGGATACTTGCCTCCGGACCATGAGGTCGTGGGTTCGAATCCTACTTTCAGCACCACCACTGGGTCCCTAAGCAAGACTCTTAACCCCAAGTTGCTCCAGGGAGACTGCCCCCTGTAGATAGGGAATGAAAGTCGCTTTGGATAAAAGCGTCGTCTGATAAATGCCATAAATGTAAATGTAAATGAAGGGTAATCTTAATGCTGCAGCATACAGCATCATTTTGGACATGATCATGGTTCCAACTTTTGGGAAGGCCCTTTTCTATTCCTGCATGATTGTGATTCAGTGCACAAAGCAAAAATTTGTAAGCTGTTAAAGCTGCAAAGGGGGGACAAACCCCCATATTAAAGTCTTTGAATGCAATGCCATGAAGAGTCACTATTGTTGTAATGGTCAGGCGTCCCAACACTTATGTCTATATACTGTATTTAATATCAGTGCTGAAACATTTTATCCTGTGAATGTTTTGCTGATTTAAATAAACGATTAAAAATAGGACACAATTATTTTGGGACTCCCCCAGGAGCGCCCTCTAGCGAGTGACAAACCCAAAAACACGACTGAGTGGCAGCTCTCCTCTGGAAAAAGTCTGTGGCTCCGGAGCGCGGCGCATGCGTGCGAGCTGCAATGTGAAGGGTGGGGTGATCTTTTCCAAAGCTAGCCCTCTCTTAACGTCTAAAAGATTACGAATTCATATCTAAACGTCTGGTCGTACTGATAGCCATGCTCCTTCTCCAGTAAATCAACATTTAAAGTCGCTAAAGCTGCACGTACTGAGCTGCATGACCCCTACAATTAAGGAACACCCACACATTCGCACTCCGACCTCAAATGTGGCTGTTTACCACATAAATCCGGTTGCAAAACTGCGTGGGCATTTAAGGTGGAATTCAGAAATAAAAAGGAGCTTAAGTATGGGTGAACCTCTGCAGCTTTACCAGCCCTAGCAGCTCTAAACCAGCCATTCACTCGCTCTTTAATATCCATTTTCCAGCTCTTCAGCAGCTGTAACAGCCCTTCACTCGCTCTTTATCAGCCGTTTACCTGTCTGCCAGCTCCAGCACTTCGTGCACGTTGGCCGTGCTGACTCGGATCTCCCCGGTGTACATAAACTGGACCACGCTCTCCACCGTGTCCCTCTCGGGCCCTGCTTCGCTGCTCCACTCCTTCATCTCCACCCGGCGGGTCAGGGACTCCGAGAACTGGCCGCCCAGCAAAGGGGTGAAGTAGTCTGTGGCCGCGGCCAGCACGGAGCGGTGGGCACAGAGCTCAAAACTGGGGGGCACAGCAACATCGCCACCGGAGATAAGCTCTGTGAAACAAACAGCAGAAAGTAACTTTTTTACAGGACATCTTTACGTACAAGTCAATTAAACTGTCCCTAACTGAGGTTAAAAAAGTAGCACAGAAAGTGATGTATTAGGGCACAATTATTTATGAGAAGTCATTATTGCAGTGAACCAAGAAGAAGCAGATAGTATTACATTGGTTTAGGAAATGAACAAATACACTTTTAAAAATCCGGATCTATTTTCAGCAGCCAGCCCACACAGCTTACTTACTGGCATGTTTCTGGTTGATTAAATTAGATAAAATTACCCTTTGCTAGTCCCACAGGTGGGAAATCTGCAGCACCATGGACAGAACAAAAGAAGAAAGTAGAAGCAGCAAATTAAAACGACCAATTGATTAAGAGCTGTACAACACAACAGTGTAATATAACAGGTACACTTTAAGTACACGTTACAAATAAATTATACACACATACATATGTATATATATATACACATACACACACCGTGGATATTTGTATGTATATACACCGTGGATATATGTATTTGCTCAAGCTACAATTCCTGTATAAGCCTCCCTCCACCTTCTGGAAAGAGATCTGATGAAGCTACAGAGATGCAGACAGGAACTGAGCTACAGAACTCTAAACCAGACCATCTCTCTCTCTCTCTCTCTCTCTCTCTGAATGGAGGAGCTATAGATGCAGCTCCACAGAGCACTGCAGGGTCTGGAGGCCTGGCCTGAATTAGACTGTCCGGGTCTCACCTCTCGTTGCCCCACTGAACACCAGAGTCACGTCGCAGAAGAGGCCAAGCTTCCTCTGCTCGTTCTGCCGGCGGGAGAGCTCGGAGCAGTGTGTGCTTGAGGAGAACTCTTCGGCCTCCTCCGAGTCCCCCTCGGCGGACAGCCCCGAACCCGGGCCCCCGGGCCCACCGCTCCGGCTCGACTCCTCCGGGCTGGGTGCCGCCGCGGCCATGCGCGCTTCAGCGGGGCGGAATCGCAGAAAACGCAGTAAACCAGTCCGGTAGAGGAGACTGAGACACACACACACCAACATACACTACCCGGCCCACACACACCCCGATATCAACATCAACACAGGCCGGGATCGCGCAGGCGCAGAACGTCTGTTATGACGTCAGGGCAACCGCTCAGAGACACGTCAAAAACGCTGCAACCGGCGGGGTCCAAGCATCAGCACACTGGGGGCTTTTAACAGTTCAGAGAACATTAATGGGAGAAGGACTGAATATAAATATGCACAGTCCAGGTATTATTACACGGGGATTTGGTAGAAAATAGTATAGTAAAAAAAAAAGAAAGAACTATTGTGGACAGATCAAAGATCATTAATGGCAGAAGGCCTCTGTATGTGAAAATGTAGGTATTATTGGACTGGAATTTGGTCAAAGTTGGTGTCATAGAAAATGAATTTTAGTGAACTTTGGTAGGATTTGGTAGAAATTAGTATAGTAAAAAAATGAATGAACCATTGTGGACTGCAACTTTACAATGTTTACTACAATCATTGGTGCAACTGGAAGTCAAACCCACAATCTTCTGACCAGGACACCATCTCAACCTGAGGGGTACAAGCATCCCAATGCACACAATGGAAGCAGCCCTCATCCATTTTTCATGCAGGACAATTTTACCACAGACTGGGGGATGCATGTGCATAACAAAACACAATAAAGTGCACAATATGTAATTTGATTATTGCAGAGATAATGTAAATACAGTTACATGTACAAGAAGTGTTTCCTGATGTTTTTCAATTCAATAAACATTTTTATTAAAAATATAAGAATGTAAATAAACTCAACAAAAATGGTAGAAAAGATTTTATTCTTTGTGCACCCTGATGCTGGTCCTCAGCCAGGTGGTTGGGGACCCCTGCACAAGGGGGCTTTTAACAGATCAAAGATCATGAATAGCCGGAGGCCTCTATGTGAAAATGTCCACTCTAGGTATTATTGGACTGGAATTTGGTCAAAGTTGGTGTTGAAATGAATTTTAATGATCTGCAGCTTTACAATTTTCACCAGTCATTGGTGCTACTGGCAGTCCTGGGATTCAACACCACAATCTTCTGACCAGGCCACCAGCTCAGCCAGGAGTTTAAGTTCAAATATTGTGGACTGCAGCCTTACCACCTTCACCGCAATCCAAGAGATCATAAGAACAAGGGTGTTTTTACAGTAAACTGTTCAAAAGTTGTTACCTGTTGACATGACAGATCAGCAGTCAAATGTGCTCACCAAGATTTTGTTCTCAGCTTTGTATACGTCATATCCATCTACTACTTCAGATATTTATTTTTCTAAATACTTTCGATTTTCACATCAAAAAGTAGCACCAAATTTCTGAAACTTTGAAGAACAGATCTGGTGATATTTTAAAAACATTAAATGATCTTATAGCACTTCACTGAAAAGTACAAAGCACACACTCTACAGGAAGCAAGACACAACTAACACAATTCTCTACTACAGACTTGGTTCAGGTCTTGGTTTTTTCCCTCTCAATATCCAGTCAAACATCACCTGATACTAATACCAGTATCGAATCAGTGCCAGCTGTACTGTTACATATGATATATTTGGCATAAAATGCACTGTGAGCCATAAGCTGAGGAAAGTCATTCAAATTTGTGTAGCATTTCCACACATACAATAATCATCTGTTGATGTAATGCTTTATTCATGTGGAAATGTTATACACCTCAGAATGAAGTAGATTAATGCAAAAGTCATTTGAACTTTGTTCAATTATAGTATCAATTTTAATGTTTCAGTTTTTCAGCAACAGGACCAAAGGCCCTACAGCACTGACCGCTGTTCCCAGAGCAGTGATAACAGTAATGTGAGCACAGAGCAAGGAGTATAAACACTGTGTAGAACAAGAGAATTAACCAAGAAAAGATCTTTATTTGTTATTCTACAGTATTAGTTTCTGGGAATATTAAAAACAGAAAAAAACATAGCAAAAGCATTTTCTTAGTTTCACATTTAAATAACAGAGTCAAAACGTAAAAACAGATTCTGAAGAAAAAAAAAAGGATTCTGAAAAATAGTCTGGAGAATGCCAGTCTCCCCCAAAAGGAAGTTTAAGAGAAAACAAGAAAACAAAAAAATAAAACAAAAATGGGATGACGTTCTAAAGGAAAGGACGAAGATCTCAGCAAGCTCCGAGGTACACAGCCAAGAGCAGCAAAGACTGTCATGCAAAAGGCGGATGCTTCTCAGGTAAGTTACAACACCTTCACTGTACCCCACCATTCCATTCACACGAACAGGGCCGGTACTGTAAAGAAGTCAACCCTTCATGTAAAAGCCTCTTTTCCATGTAACAGTATTTTGCGGCATTTAAAGTGCAACGCACTGTTCAATCGAACTCCCTTGTGTTCGTCACAGCAATCCAGTCATTTTACCACTTTGTATACTGTTTTGACATTGTGCATCTTGTTTAACCCAACCTGCTTCATAGGCTTC
>JBBPDB010000108.1:25524599-25543166 GCA_037974465.1 Brachypetersius altus | reverse complement strand
CTCAGTAACAAAGATTATAGCCCCCGACCCACCAAATTTAATGTCAAAGTGGTGCAACAGTTCAAGATTAAGACCTGCTAAAGAAACGATCCACTGGCCCAGTTTGAATAGAAGTATCTCCCAGTTCTGAAACAGAGCAGCACAGATGATACATAAGGAATATGTGAGTATTTTGGAACATTGCTGACAGTAAATTGACGAATACTATGCAGATTAATTTAGAAAACGACATACGCAGACACAGCAAGCCATTGGCCGTGGGTTCGAGTCCCAAATAACACACCGTGCTAGTGCCAAAGTGCCCACTATATAATCTTCCTACATAGTTAGCTTTATTTAAATGAGCAACCGCCAGTATATCTTAGTGTTAAATGAATGAACCTGAAGCGCATTAGTCAAAAGCATGACAAGCTCATGTTTCAGCGGCACAAGGACAATCATAATCCACGTTTCAGTACCTCAAAGCTGTGCTGCGGTTTAACACCGTTTCTGCGCTTACTAAGAATAATCGTTGAATACCAGCAGAAAAGTGTCTTGTATGTTTATGGTAACAGAATACAAAGAGGTGCAGTGGATCCCTTCCTCAAAATGAAAAAGGTTCTCCATTTTTTCGCTCTTTTTTTTTTGTGGACATCAACCATAAAATAAATAACTACGTCTTCATTTGTCCTTAGACCCTCCACCTAAAGTTTCCAAACCAGGTTTTCCAAAAGAGGTTAACTTTGTTGAGTACAAGACAGGAAGAGCCAGAAAAGACAAGAACATCACTGCAGCCGTGGTCGGTTTCCATCCATACAGGGGTGTTTCACTAGCGACGAGGTCACATGGACATGTGCTCAGGCAGCACATAGGAGATGTCGTCCCATGGGTGGCGGTAGAGGCCTTGTTTCAGTCGCTTCTGGTCCAGATAGTGACCTGATATAAAAGGGAACAGAGAGTAAAGAAAGGCTGCTTCACTGCTGGGCCATGACTGATCAGACAAAGTAAAACCAGTTGATACTTATTTAGCAGTAATGAAAAGTAAGAGAGAGAGATGAATAGATAAAGGAACTGGCAGACAAGAAGAAGAGATACATTACCAATAAAACCCATGCTGCGTCCTAGAACAAAGATCCCATTAAGGGCTCCAATTTCCACAAACTCGTCTGCCTCATCTCTGCAACCAGTGCACAAAGGCCGGTTAACAAAACTCAAAGCTCTGAAGTATGATGTTAAGTATCCTTCAGACTGAAATTCTATTGTCTTAATATGTTTTACCGAGTGAATCCTCCACATGTTCTTAGTAGGTCCACGAAGGCCACACCGATAAAACCATCTACATTTAGGATCAGATTGGGCTTCTGTATAAGAGAGTGAGAAACAGGTTAAATATCAGAGAATGCATTTTTACTGCTGGAATTGTAGACACTACTTGTATTTATATGTCAGAACCTCACATAATGACTTATTACCTATTTATGCTCAAGCATTTAAGAAGGAAAAAGGAATTGGTTGAAGTAATAGGTAAAAGACCACCAGATTTTCTCTATAATAAAACCACAGCTTACTATACAGCAACACTGAAATGCTGGGAATCGCCAGTCTGTTCAAGTTACATGAACAAAACGGTTCCATTATTTTAAAAAGCCAAACGTATTCATGTTTCTTGCATTTTGTGTCCCTGAGGTCCAGTTATGGCTGTTTTTACGTTTAAAAGAGAGCAATGCTTTATTTTTATATGACCATTTTCTGTTTTCATCCCTAAGAACTTAACAGGGCGGTTTTGATTTTGCCTTTAAGACTGATATGCCAAGTAAATATGTTCTGTTCTGACCAACTGCCCTTTATTATGCCACACCCAAAAAAAACTTCAGCATGGGTGCAGCTACACTGCTGTAGAATGAATAGGGATGGTATCGGCAAACAAGTGAAATCGTGTTTTGTTTTTGCAGCATAATTTCCAAATACAGACCGTATGGTCTGGAGAGCAAATGCTACATTTCACATATAAAAAGCAAGAGAAACTAGATTTCTGTTCTACAAGCCCTTTGGAAAATTTTAGAAGTGTTTTGTATGATGAACAAAGCTGTAAATGATCCCATAATGACTTCCTGTACAACATACATCATCGCATAAAGTTTGAATAAAATTAGTAATCAAGCAACATCGAGAATGCCTTGTATTTGAAAAGGGGTGCTCAAATCAGATACATGAGTAATTACATCACATGTACTTAGAGTATATCATTTATTAACCTGAGTTCTGAAGAACTCATTTCTGAATACAGAAAACTAACACGCATGTTGGCGTTACTGGTGTAAGACACAGACACATACACATGTATTATCCACACGCGTACCTTGGAGGTGGTGATTTTCTCCACATCAAGTGCATAGTCCAGAAGCTGTGTAGCAGGGAAGTGCTGTTTGACGAAGTCTTTCAGGATCTGCACCCTCTTGTCAGGATTGTTGATCTGAAAAAAGGTTTGAACAAGCAAACTAAGGTGTGTACTGGCATCATTTATTTTTGCATGTAAAACACAGAGAAGAAGTACTTCTGGCTTTAAGCTCTGGCTTGTCCCTCCACATGGGAGTGTGTTTGTGGATCTGTATGCATGCACAAGTACTCCAACTTACTGATTTAACCCTGTGCCCGATACCCATGATGAGTTTGCCATCTTTCTTCATTTTATTGACAAACTCCATGGGCAGCATGCCGCTGTCGAAGGCTTTACTGAACTGCTTAGCAGCTGCATCCAAAGCTCCACCAAATCGGTCCCCCTGCAAAACACAACCAAACCCACATTCATAGTTAGGCACATGCCATGAAGGGCTTTTGCAAAGTATATATACACACTACACTTACAAAGTATTTCTCTTTCTTAGTTTATTTTTGTATGTCTTTCACACTTCATTGTTTCCAAAATAATGCAAAATATTAAAAAAATGAATCAATAGACTCTGCTGTCGATTTGAGCTATTGTAGCATTTTTGGACAGCGTAAATGGTCAGAACACCCTGCTTCACAGTAGCATTTCTCAGTGACTGTATAAATGTCAAGGTAGCTTGTATGTACATTGTCTTAAACTGCACCTTATAGATATTATTCTATTTTTAAACTTCAGCATATTAACTGATTAATAGATGTAACATTATTCATTTACTCATATGCCAACATTTTTAAATACTTCTACAGCAAAAATGGGTGTGATTAATTTCGAATAATTAATCAGAGATCTTGTAAATCATTTTTTTTATCCTATTTTTCTATTGAACCTACCCAGTTTTTTATATTAAAAGAGTATTGTCTGCTTTACATAAAATAACACATGCAACTAGTTTGTGTAACCAAAACTGGGCTTTTTCGAGTGGTGTGGTGGAATTCACACTTGGAGCAGTAGGAATTCTTATGTATGAACAGAAACATGGCAGGTCTCACGATGGTTAGCAGGCCAGAGGTGAGGCTAGAGATGAGGTCTTTTCCTGCACGAGCACACACAATGGTGTTGTGAGCTCCAGACACTGCAGGGCCATGATCCGCAGTCACCATCAGACACATCTCAATGAACTGACATGCATAACGAGGCAACCTGTAGCAGCAAAACAGTAAATGAGCACAAAAACACACAGTGACTGCAAATGTGTTGTGTTACCACACAGACAGACATACATACATATATGGAGTAACCCCCCAGTTTTACACGGAACAGGAGTCGCGGGTTCAGTCACAAAAAAGGCAGAGGATTGTTTTTTTGTAGAACCGAACTCAGTGTTACGCGGAAATCCCCACAATAATGCGGAAACTGCAAATCCTCCACCTTTTTGCGGCAATAAATATACATTTTCTGGATGTTTTCACACAAGGGAACTCATGGCAGGCTGTAGTCGACCTGGAAGCACTTTTTAAAAATTCCACACCAGGGTTGAGTCCACACGCTCCAAGGCCGAGATGATCACAGTCTCCAGCAACCTTACGAGCTGCATATCTCGGAGAATATGGGTTTACCTTTACATTTTCTCTATGGGTAATGCTTTAAACGGAGTTTAAAATGACATAAGTGTTCTGAGAGTATATTTGGGGCATATTTACACTATAAAATAGGCATTTTAGGCTTCCCCCCCACAAAAAACACAATAATGCGTTTTTTCAGTAGATGCAGGTATTCTTGGAACGTAACCCGGGGATTACTGTACATACAAACACATATATACACAGACACATACACATGTGTGTACATGTATACACTCACATACAACAGCCTGAAAAGGAATATATAATATACTTGAATACTTTAAATAGACACTTCAGTGGGAAAAACAGACTCTGACTGCATGCCTAAATCAGACACTGGTCTCAAATTACAGTTAAATAATCTCATAGTGGTTTCAGACACGGTTATGCATAACAGGTCTTTCAGGGTTAAAATCTGCCATTTAACAGCACATGCAAGGCCAAGTTGGCTGGAGGAAAATGCATGTGTCTAAAGTGGGAACTGTATGAAAGATGCATGAGGATTCATCTGTTGCAGGATTTGAATCAGCAAATTCATTTTGTCTGAGTACTCATCATGTGACCTCCAATTTGTGTATTTTGTGTTTTATTAACTAATGAGGCATTAACTATTCATGGGGTGTCAACTGGTTATCGAGCTGACTGACAAATGGAGCCAATACTAGTCATTTTCAGTTAAACGGAAACTGCATCTACGACTGAAAAACACATTTTGTGCTCAGTCGCTCACAGCCTTACAGGGTTAGTGGAAAAAAGTGTAAAGTGTTGAGAACACACATTTGTCTATTTCAGCGTCCCGTCTATGGCATTATTGGACTGGACAATGTGTCATTTAAAATCAAACACTCACTGGTGCGTGAGAGATGAAAGGTTAAAAAGCTGTGTGAAGGAACAGTAGAACAAAAAAAAAGTCGACATGTGTTTGATTAGTGCAGTCTTTTGGCAAAAAGCACACCTCACTCTGTCACTTCGTCACTCACACTCATACACAGCTTGGGGTGTGGATCTGAGTGTTAGTTTAGTGTTGTCATCTCTTGCTGATAAGCAAATGCATGCAGATCAAAAGCTGCCTGAAGGAACATATTATTCAGTGAGAGTGAGCGTACTGTGCATGGGAGGAAATTTTAAGCTCTGTCTATAGTGGTGGATTTACTTTGGATTTGTATACATACATACAGAAACAGGCTGAAAGCACAGTCATTTCTTAGGGTAACAGACTGAATAGTAATAAAAACTAGAATGCATTTCCACAAGAAAAAAAACTGTCTCTGTACTTTTTGCTGATTATTTGGTCCATAAAAATCTAAAAACTGCCTACAGAGATCGAAATTTGAAATGATCAATACTTAGCCCCGATCATCCGATTGATAAGCTATATAAATGGCCAGAAAAAGCATGCATGGCCACGAAAGAGATTAAAACAGCAAAGAGATTCGAGTAAAAAACAGCTGCCGATTGGAAATGATAAATATTTGGCTCACGCAGTCACTAAGAAAACTTAATAGTGCGACTGCTTCTGAAAACTCACTAATAATAATAAAGCTTAAGAAAAGCATGTACAATCACATTAACAATGGGCAAAACATTAGATAGGCTTTGCTACTGCTATTTAACTGTTAATGCTGTCTGCAAACTATGTGTCAAAGATTAAAGTTTTGTGACCTGAACTCCTTTACAGTTATTTACAGCTCTTAATTACCGTGGGCATATCTAACATTTCTTCAATTTGATCATATCCTCTGAAGATGTAATGTACAAAAATCATACTACAGTAACATTATACACAAGTATGTTTATGCAAATAAAGGCAGTCAGACCTCCTCTGGAACCAAAGAAGTCCAAGCACTCCTCCTAGTCCCATCTCCTCTTTGAAGACCTCTGTGATGGGCATGCCAGCATAGATCAGCTCCTGGCCTCGCTCATCACAGATACTGGTCATGAAGGATGCTGGCTTACGGATCAGACCCAGCTCCTAGACAGAGAGACACAGAGACAGAGAGAATACAATCAAATCCATGCCACGTCTTTTAGACAGATTTAGACAGATTTGTGAACAATATTTGAGAGTAATGGGTCTTTTGTGTATAAAGAAAATATTTCAGACCTTTGAGTTCATTTCAATGGGAGCAAAAACAAAGGTGTTACGTTTATATTTTTTGTTCAGTATAGTTGCTTAAATTAGATATTTTAGTGTCTAAGTTTTAATAAGTACATTAAAAAGCATTTTTCCTATTACATTAAAGTGAAAATAAAACCCAGTACAGCTGACTGTATTTTCTGAGAGGGTGCAGGCTTACCCTGGCCCAGGAGTAGTCCATCGGCACCGTTGGAGGAGGAACCTCCTGAGCTGGAATAATAATTCCATTCGCTACAAGGTCATCATACACGCTCCTGTTAAGGCAAACACAGAGACGGTACACAATCAGGCACACAGATGCAGTGCCTTTGCAAAGCCAGATTTTAACAGGGCATCATAACCTTGTGATAGCTGGCTCCATTCCACCTTGTGGCTTTCAACAACAATGTCGCACTAATAAGCTATTGTAAGTCATTCATATGGTGCCTGGGATTAACGGTTTATCAGTTAATAAGCACTTTGTAATCTGTGAGCTCTTACAGAAAATGTACTGTTTGCTCTTGCTTCAAATTCTTGTTTCATTTAGCAACGGTTCAGTAAAGTCCTGAGATTTAAGTGATCAATGTGCCCATTATTGCTGACCTGATGACCTCGCCCAGCTCGTCGAAGCTCCTGGGCACGAAGACACCAGCTTCAAGCAGCGCCTGGTTTTTAGCCACGGCTGTCTCTGAGGCCTGATTAGCACATGCTCCTGCGTGACCAAACTGCACCTGAAACACCATAAAGTCAAACACATGCAGTCAATGATACACACCCTAATCAATTAAGTTGTAATTTAAATATACACCACTGGTCAAACGTTTTTTTGTACTGGAATTCAAGCAGTTCAAGCAATTCTTCCCAACTTTGTTGCAGAAGTTTCCATAAGTGTGCAGCACTTATTCACTCTTCTGTCCAGTTCATCCTAAAGCAACCAGATGGGGTTTAAGTCTGGATACTTCTGGCCAATCCATGTTTTCTAGCTTGCCATGTTCTTTTTTCTAAGGTCATTCTGGCAGAGCTAGGACTTATGATTTGTGTCACTATCTTGCTGTAGCACGAACCAGGCACATACCAGAGGAACTGCTTGAATCACTGGGGTGTTCACTTTTCACTGGTAGCGTATGTGATATTTTCAATAGGCAACACAAAATACATCAGGGATAAATACATTTCAGGGTGGGTAAAAAATAAGACAATACATACATAAGACACATACACACACATTGTGTGATGAGTATGGTCAATGGCAAAAAATTCATGTGATGTTTAAAAAGCCATCAGCTAACCTCAGAGGTAAACATGGTGGCACATGTGCCGATACACCAGCAAACCACAGGCTTTGTGATCCTTCCCTCTTTAACGCCCTCACAGATCTTATACTCCTCAGTGCCTCCAATCTACACACACACAAACACAAAAAGAACTTAAGTCAACTTAAGTGCATAGCAATTTCAACACGGCATAGAGAAAAGTAACACGTGTAACAATGTATGAAAATGTTCAGGAAAACTAGTGAGCACCTTATCAGTGTCAAAAAATGCACTTTTTTTTAATAAATTCTGGTGGTTTACATTTTTGTGGTTTAATTTGTAAGACAGCAGTGCAGAAGACTGAAAAAATGAATGGAGAACTGTTATTTATCTGAATTTTGTAGAATGTAGTTACAGCGATAGAATAAAGAATCTTGAGCAAAGGATTTAAAGACTGAAGAAAGGAAAGTTGGGTAAATACGAGATATTAAAATAAGTTAGAATTAGAGTTAAGGCAATAACCTGAATCAATTTGATTGTCCTTGTTTAAACACAGTGAGCTAAGTCACTGCAGAGCTGTATGACCGAGACAAACAGAAATAGAAAAACAGATTCGTATAAAACATTTAAAAAAAAAACAAAAAACCTTCCACGTCACTTGGCAAAGTTACTTCACTCATGATGGAATTGATGAAGCCGATACTGACAGCAGAAAAACTGACACTGACAGCAAACCTGGGCCGCAAAGTTAGCAAAGGAACAGAATCTCGGTTCTTCGTTCTTTAAAGCAGCTGACAATGAACATATGTTGCTAAACAAAGATTTATAGGGATTTTTATTCTGAACTCTCAGCATAATGTAATATTTCGTTCTGCATCTTTCCAAAAATGAACCTATGACATTTTTCATTTTAAAAACTCTTGCAAAATAAGACAGAAAATTATTTCTAGGAATGGCTTATAAATGGAAAAAGGATTTGATTCGATATTCACAGCAACGTTTACACCAGCTCTAGTGTTTTGTATAAGTTATGCATTTTAAAGGTATTTACTTTGTTTCAGTAAAACGGGCTGTTAGATAAATATAACAGCAGAATGTAGTGTGTATAATTAATAGTATGCATTTAAGATCCACCACGATTGTAATGTCATACAAAATAAAGCATGAAAGGCATAGTTATTGTGGAAGAGGAATAAATTGTCTGACCTCCCCAAGCACTACGATCATCTTTACTCCTGGAGTGTCCTGGTAGCGCAGAACATGGTCCATGAATGTGGAGCCAGGGTATCTGCAGGGTGGGGAAAGGGAGACACACAAGTCATTACATACTTTTTCATATTGTCATCATATCTTTATTATTTAAAGGGCATAATCATGTTAAGCTGTGCCTCTGTCGCCATCTCACAGTGCAAACAGTCATGGAAAAGGGGGTAGTCATGGAAAAGGGGGTAACAGTAACGTGTCAGTTGTGAGTAATGTGTGTATTTCTCCTCACTTCCAACCTTCTATCGCTTTTCTGTTCCTTTTACTGTCTTGAGGGCACCCATGTGTCTGTGTGTGTATGTGTGTGTCATTCGCAAGGCGCCCTGAGCTGTACATGCAGCCCCATCCCTCCTGCTGTAGACTGAAACAGCAGTCAGCACAAAGCATCAGCGTGACCAGATGCTTTTTGTGTACTTTAGAGCAACAAATTGTGCCTGCATACTTTAGTGTAAAAATGCACGCCTGCTAGACAAAAAGCGTTCAGGCCGGTAGGTCTGTTAAATCTGTCTCCAAGTCATTGCTCACTTCACTGCTTCAAATCAGCGTAAAGTGGCCAGAAAGCTCTCCCTCACCTGTCTCCTCCAATAGCCACGCCTTCATACACTCCATCTGTGGTGCGGGAAATGATGTTGTTGAGTTCATTGGACATGCCACCAGAGCGTGACACATAGGCCACGCTGCCTGGTCGGTACAGCTTGGATGCAAGGATGTTGTCCAGCATCCCTCCTGTGTTCCCAATCTTAAAGCAGCCTGGCTTTATACCACCAACCTGGAAGCACAAAATAAGACCATGAAACAACAATTAGGAAGAAATGAGACTCTGACACACACACACACACACACACACACTATCAGTTACTAATGGTGTGTGTATATAATACCGTTGCTGGTCCGATAATGGTGACCCCCTTCTCGTCTGCGGTCTTGATCAGTTTACGTGTCAGTGCTTCAGGAATGCCCTCGGCGATGATTGCTATAGTGTGGACCTGAGAACAGTTAAAACAGTCAGAGATGCATACACCAGTGCTCCTAGTGTGGTTTTTTCCATCATAAAAAGATATACCTTTAACTTGTTTCATATAAACAGTATATTCAAAATATAGCAACACAAAAAAACCCAGGACTCTGACTATTATTTTAGAATTGTATACCATACTATCATTGCACTGTATACCAACAATAGCAATGCATTTTAATATTAAAAATGAGTTTAAAATGTCACAATGATAAAACTCTGATACCGATTAGTGCTTTTTCCACATGACCACACTACCAACAACTATGATCATTTTCAAAACTTTTGGATGATAAAATTTTATGCTATTCCTAGTTACAATCCACCACCCAAGCATTTTGCCACAATGGGCAGAACAGCACACATAACAGGAGAAAGAGAGTTCAGAGAGGAATTACTGGGACGCAAAGAGAACATTCACCTGTGGATACTGCATTGTTTCCATTGTGCTGTCAAAGGCAGATCGGAGAGAGGCGAAGCTGATCAAGACGTCCACTTCTGGGTGCTTCCTCATGGCATCAGCCATGTTCTTATAAACTGGCAACAAGATCTCTTTATGACCCCAATAGAACTTCTGCTTGTGGTCACCTCTGATAAAAACAAAGATACACAGTGGCACCCAAAGTGTTAAAATAATTTACATACAGAACTGAATGTAGCCTATTACCATAGTAACACTCCATCACTGAGCACAAAAAAAAAATCACCTGCTAAATAAATGGAATATTTGTGTAAAAATCTGTAAAAAATGTTATGCCTTAGAAAAAAAAAAAAAGAATAATGCAAGTGTAAACCATATTACATCAAAGGAAGTTTCAAACTGCAGTTCAGTGTATATTTAGCTTGTTTTTATAATCATACTAAAATTAATGTTTTAAATTACATACACACACATTATGTACACATATACAGTCGCCCATCTCTTATACGTGATTCAGCAATTGCGGCAACAATCTCTCGACAATTTGTTCGCGGAAACCCCCGCACATTTGTGGAAACCGCAGATATCTTCCGCAATTGTTGTTTGCTTTTGTGATTACTGGGCCCGTACACATTTTTTCGTGGTAATACATGATTTTTTTGTGCATTTGAGAGCTAAAATATTAAGAAAATACAATTTACTAATTTTGTAACAGAATTATTAGCGTAAATTCAGTTATATTACCATATAAAATATAATTATGCATTTTTTGGTACTGTCCAGTGAAAACAAAGAAAGTGCATCTTGGGATAGTGAAATACCCCTGCACTCAGAGTTGGGAGGTTTGAAAGAAGCCAATTGAGAATGTTATTCATTTTTCCTTGCTGCTGCCATGTGAGGCACCTCTTCTGTATTTTTATTACTATAAATTTTATTACTGTAAATTAAACATGTGTATATAAATAAAATACATATCTTCTATATGAACAAAACCAGATTTCCAGATTTAGGCTCATACTAGACACTGAATAATAAACAATAGCTCTTAAGGTTAATAACAAAACACATTTTCAATTTCAGGGGTTAAATCAAAAAAAGTTCATTCATCATGTTTCCTGAGTGTTCTTACGTGAAGGGGTAGACCATGGCTGCCACTGATGGTTCTTCTCGGGAGCAGACATAGTCAAAGTCCAGCATTCCCTGCACTGCTCGAGTCTGCATGCCCCACACAATAGACTTGGTATGGTTGCTGAACAGTGTAGTTGCTTTGGCTGGAGACAAGGAGACAGAAACATGTAGGCTTTTACTTCACTCATCCTGCGATATTAAATAAAGGCAGCAGGTTACCTCCATTAATAAGGGTTAGTACAGTCACAAGCTCAGTTCTGCTCTGCACATTTTGATGTGTTCTTACTCCAACACACCACACCCATTACATAAGGAGAGTTATCTAATGAATTAAAGCTGATGTATACCTCTGCAACTAGTCTCGCTAGAAGAGTAGGGGGTTTACTGGTAAGTGTAGCTCACAGGGAAGCCAAAGTACAGGTCTCTAAAGACTCAACTACACAAGCAAATCTGTGCCTTTGTGCATCAAGCAAATGCTGACTGGTTGAGAGGGGAAGCATCAGGCCTGGGATGAATAAACAAGGCTAAAAGCATGTAGTTTGAGGATTGATTTGTTGAGAAAGTTATTATTGTACGAATCCCGAATAAAAACTGAGATGGTCTCTCTGAAATACTGAATGGCCATAGAGATCTCATTCACTACTTTTTTTTTTTTTTTAAATAAACAATATTTTAATATATTTGCTATTTTGCTTCTCTCATTTCTCTCTCAACTACAACACTTTTTCTTTGGGTAAAAAACAGATTATTGTTTTATATTCATCTTGTGTACAAGATGTCCCCCTAGTACTAAAGGCAATACAACGATTCACTTTTAGAAATTAACTTGTGGTTATATTGATAAAAATTGCAGTGTTCTGATTGTCAGTAAAAAGGGGCTAGAGCCAACAGTAGATGGTGTGGTTTGTGGTATGACATTGCTGAAGAGTTTGTTGTGTTTCAGTAAGATTTGGCCTCAGACAACCTGCCAACAGAAAGCAGAACTTAAACTGGCTTTGGCTACACGTGCTGCTTGGAGAACAAACAATTGTTTATCAAATTAAAGAGCTGGATCAGCACATCTGTGAGTCTTTCAGTCTTTGTGAGTCTTTCAGATTGAAATATCAGCCTTTCATAACTGTAAGTGTAAAACACTGAAACCCTCTCTTTCAGATCTGCTTTACACAGCTCACAGTGAAACTGGCCTCAACATCTAGTTTTCCAAACTTAGGTAATAAAGTACTGAAGCTTTGTGTTCATCTCATTAGCAGACAACTTAACTAATGTACCACAAACTGCCTGTGCGCTGGCAGCCTTCAGAAACTTTTGTGATTGGCTGGAATTGAGCAGATACAAAAGTACAGTTCAGCCCTTAACTCTAACCAGGTGGGCTAGATGATCAACAACATAAAAATGTGCAGGCCTCGAGTTTGAAAATGCTGAATTAATACAAAGGGCATCAATGTGAATATAAAACACACACAAGCGCGACATGATAACTCGACCCTATTCTTAGACCTTGCAACATTAAAAAAAATATATATGATCAATGCAGTGCCATCAGACACCCACCCTATTCTTCAAAAACACTTAGGACAAGAAAAGAACAAGAATAATAGTCACTCATGCCTGCAAGCTAATTAGCTCCAGATCATAGGTAATGAATAAACATTACAATACGACTCTCTTTCACAGATGATTATTTGACTCACCACGTTAGATAAAAGCACTGCATTTGCACCGATAATGTACAATTTCTGCCCCTAATTCAACGAACATCATGTATTCATAATAGGCAAATAAAATATGGAATTAAAAAAAACAAAGCAAGAGTGGTAAGGCATCTCAAATTAAAACTTTTCAACAAAACCATCAAATAACATTTTTGCACCACTGTGGTTTAAATGCCCCACTTTACCGAACCTTTGCTGGACTGGCCATTTCAAAATACTCCAAGCATTTTAAATCAGGAGCTTGACGAGGCCATCCAAGCACCTTAGTCTTTTTTTAAGCAACTTGTGTAGAGTTATTGTTTCTCGGCTGTTGAAATAAAATTATGCTGTATTGTGTCAGAGAGTATCGCTGAATTCACAGAACCTTTCTTTCTCCAAACCAGAACTTTGGCAGGAGTAATAGATTTTTAACCTCACACACACACACACACACACACACACACACACACACACACACACACACACACACAGTACTCTGTGTACTCAGTAAAAAAGTAACAAGATTTGCTTTGCTTGTAAAAAGGTAGTTAATATTTTGGGCGCTGTAATAATACAGGGTTGGTTCCAGATTTCTCCTCGATGCCGTTGTTTGGATTTGTGAAATTCCATCAGTAGCTCCCCATTTAATTTAATGATGCACTAATTAAGTCAAAACTGTTTTCTGATGGAATCTAGTACTAGGCTTCCACAAGGAGCACATTGATATACTAGCATAAAAATCACTGTTTAGTATGTAAAGTTTTGTCTGTTATTTTTAGTTTAATTAAGTATTTTTAGTAATATTAATGTGAACAAAACCCCCTCACTGCTCACCTAAACAGATTTATTTTCACAGGTATCTAAGACAAACTTGCATCCATTTTAAAACACACGCCTACAGGTGTGTACACACACACACACACACACACACACACACACACGTGTATGTAGGAATATGTTGTCCTATTTTGCTTTTTAAATAATTTTATGCTTACTCGTGTTCTTAAACTTTTGATTACAATTTCTTTTATACATGCAAAAAAAAAAGTGTGTACATGAATACTGGAACGAATTCTGAAAATAACAAAACATAGCATGTAGGTTCAAGATCTCTCTGGTTGGGCCAAACCATCTGGTACTAGCCAATGAAAACTGATTTAATATTAACTGACTGCAGAGAACCACTGCTGGACTCCCATTCAATTTTACCTACAGCACCACCACAAATTCTTGGAATAATGCAATGTAATTATTTTTTTTAAAAATGTACCCCACCAGCACACACATACCCCCACAAACTGATTAGATCACATAGCTAAACATTGCTTGTCAAGCAGCCAGTGAACAATCATTTCTGAAAAAGATTTTATCTTGGGGAAACACTGCAAAGCATAAGGTGTATGTCGCCATGGATACTGATCTGGCACATTAACAAGATTGAGCTTGGATTTTTTAAGCGATACAATTTTTTATAGTAAATATTTTTCCACCAGTGGTGTCCAGTGAGTGGCCAGAGTTGCCCGTCAGTTACCGTGACGACATGACCAAAACCACACCAAATCAGGAGCAAACAACAAGGGAAAAGAAGGAGGGGGAGGTAAAACTAGAAAAGCAGGAACGATGATGGAGAGCAGCGAGAAAAAGATAGAAAGTGAGAGAGAAAGCAAGAGAGATAAAGAGACAGACAGACAGCGAGAGAGAGAGAGCAAGAGAGGGAGAGCGAGCGAGAGACAAAGAGTTAGACAGAAAGAGCCAGAGGTTGACATGCTCTTCCCTACCTCCGCTCCTGTCTGCTGTGCTCTGTAGTTCTGTTCACCACACAACACAGACCACAAAAAATTCAGAAATAAAAATAAATACATAAAATAAATATAAATTATGTTCAAATAAAAACAAGAGTAACAAAAAAATGATTCACTCCAGCAAATAAAACCTCTCCATGGACCACAAAGATGGGATGGTTCTTTCTATCTGTATTAACCCAACAACCATTTAGCCATGGACCCCTTCTCGTGTGGAAACACATTACATGGACCACCACACTCCAAACTGTCAAACTTGAAGACAAACTAGGCAAACATGCAGCTGTTTAAATAACTGTCTGGGCGAATACATAGAATAAGTTAATGATCTATAAATTAGGGTTAAACAATGTGGTGATTTATCATTATGGTAATAAACTCTCACTATATGCTTTAATGCCATAGTGTGAATACAGTTTGTATTTAGAGACCACTTGCCAAGTAGGAGTTTTCATAGAGCAACAATAGTCCAGTTTAATTGGATTTAGTGCTGACTGTAAAAAGTTTAGACCATAAAAATAGGATTACAGTTACAAATGATTTAAGACACAGGCACAAATCAGATATTATCACATGTCATGCACATGCCAACACTTTAATATCTTTATGGCAGTTGATGAATCAGTTACCAGGTAATTGATTTATCAATCATGCATCACTAAAGTTCCTAAGCTATGAAGTCTAAAATACAGCAATCCACACGGCCCATGTGGGCTTCAGGTTTTAGGGGGGTTAACTGCTCTTTTGTGAAGTCGCCACACAACAAGAACCCTAACAAAGTTGAACATCTTCATGAGATGGGCCCCTGGAGCCTTGTTCAATGTCCTTCCTACTCTAAAAGACCTCAATCTACTTAAGTGGCTCTTTACTAAAAGCAGCATCAGTCCAGGATGTGCAATAAGATCCAATTCTAATTTTCAAATATTTAATCCAGCACAATTTAAGCCCAAAATTGGGATTACTGAAGAGCTTTTCTTGTACTTGACAGAACCAGGTTTTGCAATGTAAAATGCACAAATTTTATGTAGGCAGTACAAACTAACATCATATCACGATTCATAGACATTTTCTACCAGTGGAATGCACCGGTCAGTTCTCCACAATGGACTTTGAGATTTTACCCAGTTTGTGAGACTGGGTGAACCAATTCCAGGCTACAGTATCAGCTTTCCATTCAATAAAAAAAAAAAAAATCTGTGATTGAAATGTAAAACAAAAAATTCTGAAATTCCAAGAAAATTCCACAACTCCACTTGTTCTGTCAGTTGTCCGTCATTAGGTGGAGCTCCTTTTCTAGAGTGTGGTGCCCATGTTGAGATGCACAGGCAGTTAGTAAGAGCATGAAAACTCACAAGAGGACACCTTTTGAGCTCATTGAGAACCTGTGGTGTCTTCAACCATTTGAAGCTTTGATTGCAGAACTGCAGAACTAATGAATGGGCCCATTTCTACAGGCCAGAGGAATGATGGTAGAAGAGTAGGTGAAATGGAAATGGCATGACCCTAAATCTCTTACCTTGTACACTTGCATTGAGCATATTCTTCATGAGCCAAGTTTGATAAAGTGAGGAAGCTTACAGGTGTAGAGAGGTAAAGAGAGAGAGGGGTTGGAAAAAAAAGAAAAGAAAGAAGGGGGGTTTGTATAGAAGAATGGGGGGAAAAAAGAGGAACAGAGTGAAATTAAAAATCACAAGGCAGGAGATACTGAATGGGTGAAAAAGGATGAAAAAAGTCAGTTAATGAACAGAGAGAAAGAGCGAAAGAGTTGAAGAGAAATGTGCTTTCTGTTTTCAGTGATATGTCCCTAAAATTGTTAATAATAAACAATAATAATAAAATGAAAATAAAGAAAAGGGTTGGTATTATTTAGTACTAGGTATTGTACATGTGTTGCACATATCTTGTATAGCAATGTCTCAGGCATCTCAGGCAGTATTAAACTCTTCAGGACATCTGGTTCTTGTCAGCAGCATTGCCAACAATTCAAACTTCGCAATTTCTCCTGAAGTGGTCCCACAATTTGTTTGCAAGTTAACAATTGAACTATACAAATGAACTTCACTCCCTTTGTGGACAAACTGCCAAGACTGAAAACTCAACGCAGCCCTGATTTCAAGACTGCCCTTTTCTTTCCTGTACTGCGATCCCAACTGAAATGGTTTTCCTCTGGTTGCTTCTGCTTGCGCAGTTTCAGAATACTCAATGATATTATCTTTGTCAGCTTGACAACATGTGTATGATCTTATCCAGGCCATAAAACCTTCGACCCTTTTAGTAGAGCATTGTTGGTCTCTAGTTACCTGCTGGAACTCCCGGCTTGGCTTTCTTAGCAGGTGTAACATCGTTAGCAAGTTTAGGCTCAGAGAATGATGCTGTTCGTGTTGTTGCTGGAGTCTGAAAGCACAATTAGAAAGACAGTGAATACACGAGAAACATTTAAGCATACATGGCATTACATGCTGCCTTTGAGTTATTGTAGAGAAGTAGCACAATCCAAAAACAATGGCAAGGCAAATGATACAATAATTTCAACATTTAATAAATAGTGTAACTCATAATGTGTCCTAAACCACATTCAAAAGTCTGCAGTGGGGACGCACATCGAAAACTGGTACTAAGTTGGTACCAGTTCCTGATGACCAGCTCTGGGACAAATGGAGCTGCCATCAAGATTTATGTCTAGTCAACATTGTCTCCAATTCTAAACAAAGGAGAACATTTGGGATCCAACCATGGCATCACTGACTGACTAACACTGGATTGGAAATCTTATTCAAAACCCAGCAAGAAAACATGCTGAAGAGTTTAGTGAGAAACTAGAAACCTCGTTGGGTGACGTAAATACCCATAACTAAGCTCATGTGTAGACTTACTGCAGCACTGCTACTGGAGTTCAAGAGGAAGTTGGCTGTGTGGGCGGCGACGGGAGGCTGGTTAGGAATTGGTCGATGGCCAAGTGCCATGCCAACGATGGCCGTCATGTGGGTCTCTGTGCCAAAGACATGAATGGGAATCCCAGTGGTTTTTCCTAGAAACAAAAGAGGCACAGTGGTTTACAGCACTGTTAAAAATGTACATTTATGATCAGTAACTAAATAAATAAATAATTCCAGCGGCGCACAAGGAAGCAGATGCATGGCAAGCAGATGAGAGCCCATGCTAGGCTTGTACATCTGTGTTACAACCCTGACCCTAAGCCAGCATGAGCTCGGAGACTGCTGTGGTTGTTTTTAATGAGATTTGGCTCAGCCACAGTGTTCTGCAGACAGCTACTTAACTGGATAGCCTGTTAGCATTTTGCACAGACAGAAGCACTGCTCAGTCTGGCAAAACTTGAGGAGGGGACTTGCATGTTCACACTACCACTTACCAACTTCCCCCATCACCCTGAGCCCTTCCTGATAATTTGGTCCTCCACGACGGACGAAGATTGTGACCTCATTCTCTTTCAGAGGTGTTTGGTAATCCTTTATGGCTCGGACAATGCCCTACAACGAGACGGAAGGTCACACAAGAGTCCATTACAAGACCACAGACATCTCTGAAGATAACCTTTTTGTGGAAAGCCCTATAAGAGTAAGGCACTTACTTTAAAAGTAGCTGCTACATTGGTAAAGTTAGCAATGCTTCCACCAATGATTAACACTTTTCCTGAAGAACACAAGGAACAAAAACAAAATGTACAAATAAAAATGAACAGAACATTTAAAATAGCAGACTAAAAAGCATTTTTACAGTTAAAACATAACCGATAAATGACATGTTTTCATTTGCTTTAGACTAAATAGTAATTCTCCAGAGAACTTTTTGTTCTCTTTGATGTAAATCACTCAGACACACACACAGCCACAGACACACACAGCCACAGACACACACAGCCACAGACAC
>JBBPDB010000108.1:25475451-25524499 GCA_037974465.1 Brachypetersius altus | reverse complement strand
AGAGAAAGGGAAAGAGGGAGAGAGAGAGAGAGAGAGAGAGAGAGAGAGAGAGAGAGAAAATGTACTACTGTTATGCTATTTTCCATTTTATTTTATTTTCTACTTACACTATTATACATTTATTCTATTATGCATAGCTGGATCATCAACTTATTGTACACTTGAGTTTATATGTACTGAGAAGTAAAGCCTATCTCTTACCTCCCCCTCATTTATCTGCACTTTTAATCTGATTGGAGTTCCGTCATCCATCTGATCTTCTGCCACCACTTCTATGGAGCCGGGCTGCTGTCGTCGGCTACGGGCAAACTCTTTCAACATGTCTCGGACAGCATGCTCCGCATTACTCTGCACAGACACACACACACACAATCTTACGCTTATCATGTTAACAAATACTTCAAATACTTTTTAACATATCTCATGAAATAATGACACACACACACCACTCACACATATTCACGCACCTGAATGTACCCCATATACGCCTGAACCACAGCCAGGCCATATGAGTCAATCAACTCCCCGACCAGCTGGCTCCCTCTCTGATTGGCTGCCACCTGAGCTCGCAGGTCTGACAGATTATCACGAAGATTGCGTGTCCCAGAGCATCCTGGGTACTGAGCCGGAGCCATCAAGGCTTTGGTGACGGCTGAGGACAGCCGTGAGGAAACAGGAATAAAAAAATAAATAAATAAAAAAACTAGATAAATGTGTAATCCAAGAATGTATCTACAGTCTTGACCTGAGAATTGCCTGCAATGAATTAAATCAGAATCAGAGAACTTTATTTATCCTGGAGGAAATTGTTCTTTTTTTCTTTTTTTCTTGGGGACTTGATAGAGTGAAAATACTAGTTTGTAATTTAGAACTCGATGGCATGCCCGTGAGAAAATGCAAATTGTGATTGCGCGGTTGCTATGGTAACTGTTAGGTGGTTGCTATGGTGTCGCAAGGTATTTTCTAATGGTTGCTTTGGTATTTCTAAGTGGTTACTAATGGTGCAGGATTTACATTGTGGAAAGTACAATACAGGCCTGGATGAGAAGTGGTGCCAAATTCCAGCTAATCATAATAAAACTTAAGGACAATAGTATGACTGATTCCACAATCACACTAATGAATCCCTTTTACACACACTTTTCTAGGTAATACATGGGGGAACTGCATGTGTCATTGGAAATATCCAAATTCGTCAGATCTGACATTAAACAAACAAAACCCTATTAGTCCCAATAGGACAAATTCTGTGTAATATGATACACTATCAGAACATACTGGTAACTGAGGAAATGAAAAACTGAAATAAGTCTTTTTTCTCACTCACCATTTTCTTGAAAGACTCCCTCACTGACCAGTTTAAAAGAAGTAAACACGGCCCCTTCCTGCTGAAGAGAAGTGGAGTGGGGGGGCATGGAGCCCGGGGTGATTCCCCCTATATCAGCATGGTGGCCCCTACTGGCCACAAAGAACACTGGTCCATTTACACCATGGCGAAATACCTTCAGATAACAGGCAGAGAAAAAGAAAAAGACATAAAAAACCTATGTGATTAAAAATTAAGTAATTCCTTTTTATGTATATCTTTTTTATTTAGAACAACTTATCTGTTTATTTAAAAAAAAAACTAGGCCAGGGTAGATATATGCCTTTACATATGTCCTTCAGTGCAGGCGTTCTTTAATGTTTAGTATAAGGCCACCTTTAGTATAAGGTCCATAGTTTCTGGCATTTGATGCTTCATGACTTCAGAATGTTACTGCATAGTTTGAAAACTATGCCTTAAACATTGTCAAGTTAAATCCTGTTCTTACTGGAGTGATGACGGTAAGATCAGGCAGGTGACTGCCTCCAGCACAGGGGTGATTACTCAAAATCACATCTCCTTCCTTCAGACTGCTGCCTATGGCCTTTAACTGAGACAAAGATAAAAAAATAAAAGAAGAGACGGAAAACAAGAGAGACCCAAATTAGTTTGAAGCTAAACCAACGCAATGCATTTTTACTTAAAATAACAGGCTGTAATAAAATAAATCATGAACAGGAAAGTGAAAGGTGTGTTTGTGTATGTGTATATTGACACCTGGTACTGTACTGTTTCCTGCATGGCTCCTAGATGTACAGGGATGTGGGGGGCGTTTGACACCAAGCCCCCATCAGGCCCGAAGACAGCACAAGAGAAATCCAAGCGCTCCTTAATGTTAGTGGAAATTGATGTCCTCTGCAACACACGACCCATCTGCTCTGTATGTGTGTGTTTGTGAGTGTGTGTGTGTGTGTGTTTGTTTGTTTGTTTGTAGGTGTGTGCACATGTTAGAGACTAATTAGTCTTAAAAGGCATACAAAGTCAAAATAAAATTACTATCTATAATAAAATTCAAAATAAGATCCAAAAATAAAGAAACATTTGTAAAAGTAATTTCAAGAATGCTTCAAAGCGATCAAATTAAGTCAGATAACTCAACAAGAAAATCATATACATATGCATATGCAGATCAGGAAGTTCAAGTTATCTCAGTTTATTTAGTATGCCCTGTCTAAACATGTGGGTAGAGAGTTATTTCAATGTTTTGAGTCTTTGCATGCTGCTAATGCTAACCACTAATGCTAACGGTGTTTCTCTCTTTCCCTCTCACACACCCGCTCGCTCGCTCACTCTCTCTCTCTCTCTCTCACACACACACACACACACACACCAATATTTACTACCTTGTCCCTGACTTAACTAAGCATAAGCACAGAGAGCTGTCTTGTTCTTTTGTGTACAAATCTTTGCACGCTGGTAATGCTAACTGCTAATGCTAACATTTTTTTAAGTCATACATTTTTCTGATTCTAATTATTTATTTACCTTTACATTTTCTTTATGGGTAAAAATAGACATTTTAGGCATTTTCTTTTACCAAAACACAACTTTTTCAATATACACGGGTACACTTGGAACCTAACCCCCACGAAAAGCGGGGGATTACTGTATAGCATAATATAGACTACATTATGACATTTTACATTTATTATTATTGTATAGAAATAATTCTATTATTGTATAGAAAGTGAAATTTGATATGACACATCAACATTTTTTATCATTTTGTTATTGTCTTATTCTCGCTTCATCTCTCACACACTCTATCTCTCACCTGCTATACTCATGAAGCGATGGGAGAAGATGGACAATTGCACCATATTCAGGTCGGTCCCTAACACACACTGGCTGTCCATTCCCACGGTGATACACAAATCACTACTTGTTGTCAGCTGGGCCGAGCAGCCCGGTTCCACCAAAATAGTGCTAAACAATAGTAGAAATACAGACACATTTTTGTCATGTATTACAATCCCCATCCACATTTTATTTATAAACTCATCCCATGTGGCTCCACAGTTACACAGCCCCACACACAATAGCCAATCTCTATGCATTAGCCACCTTCTGGCCCTTCATTAGTGGTCAGTTTCTGACCGCAGAACTGCTTGTAGGACATTGGACATTTTGGGCTTTAGTCTGTCACTACACTATGGAGTTGGTCCTCCCTTTGCAACCATAACAGCTTCCACCCTACTTGGAAGGCTTTCCACAAGATTTTGGAGTTTCAGTGGGGAATCAGTGTTCATTCATTCCGTAGAACATTTATGAACATTTGAGATGTCCTGGCTCACAATCTCTGTTCTAGTTAATCATCAAGGTGTTGGATGGGGTTGAGGTCGGGGCTCTGTGCGGGCCATTCAAGCTTGCATTGTGCACTGGGGCACAGTCATGCTAGAATAGAAAAGAGCCCCATACTGTGTCCACAAAGTTGTAAGCATGGTGTTGTCCACAAAGCCTTGGTATGCTCAAGCGTTAGAACTGTCCTTCGCTGGAAGTAAGGGAAGTCTAGCCCAAACCCTGAAAAAAAGGTGTCTCCCAACACTTCTGCCCAAATAGTGCATGTCTACACAATACTTTTCAACACACTTCAAAAACATTAAGCTGGATGTACGCACCTGTTCTTGTCAATGATGATTGCTGGTCCCTCAATTCTGTAACCACATGACAAATGCTCCCACATGTACACACTACTGTCCCGATACCCTTCTTCAAAGTAACACTTGGTGACCTGTGACAGAAAACAATTGCAGAATACAATGGGTCAACTTTATTCACATTTGGGGCTGATGTTCATCCAAGATACATGCAGAATTGTACTTTCATATTTCTCACTTGTTGCCTTCACCAACCACCTTTCCAAAAAACCCCACAACCACTAACAGAAAAAAATAAAGGAGGCACCCAGGACCCATATCCGTAGGGGAAACAATGTATATGTGCTGCATGGAGAGTGGCAATACTCTAATTACAATAGACCCTTTTAAATCAAACTAAGGTTGTTCTGTAGTACCTTAGTAGGTGCTGGTGGTTCATGTCCTTCTTTAGCTGTGGTCACAGACTTAATGCCAGACTTTCCTGATCCACGCACACGAATGTCGTCTACCATTATAGGCCGGTCAGCAATGGTAAAGCCAAATTCCTTTAGGTATCTGAACAGAAAGAGATAAAAAAAAAAAAACATACAGAGTTCACTGAATGCAGAGGTCCCTGAATTAGTGACCAAGTTTAAAGGAATAGGGCTGGGCAATATGACAATATTTATTAGTACTATGATAACAAAACTATCTTGCCAATTATATACATTAAGTTAACCAAAGCACATACCAAGCACATACAGGAAACAACCACCTCTAATCTAAAGCCAGTTAAAAAAAAAAACCAATGTAAACTCGAAGGGTCTGTATGTGGTTCCACCATATATGTGGAACTCATTCTCATTTTAGTTTCAATGAAAATTTTCAACAATTCATAATATTTACAGATGTTACTGCATAATGGGCAGATGATTATTGGATTAAACCTTAACAAGTGAATAAAGGGAAACACACAAACAGAGTGTTACCGTTTGGTAAATGCGGTGCAGAAATCCCCAGACTGACAGGACTGCGCATGAGCAGGGTAGCCAGTAGCGTTGACCATAAGAGCACAGTCTGTTCCCTCATAACGCATGTGTAGATACACCTCCGTACTGATTTGAGAACTGTATGAGAGAGAACATTTAAGATACCTCAATAATTATCATTGTAACAGTCATATAAACTGATTCAAGATTAGCTTTCCTACTCATGTGTGTCTGTGAAAAACTCTTTGGCTACACTGTGAAATTTTGATCGTTTTTGTAGCTCAGAACAAGTCTTACTGTGTTCTAAACCACATGCAGAAATCTGCATCAGCTTAATGAAGGGCAAGATGCGATTTGAAATTATGATGCAGGAAAATGGAAAAGATTTGAGTGACTTCTGTTATCTAGTATTTGTTAGCAACACCAGCATCAAAGCTCCAGTTCTAAACTAAAGAAGGAAACTTTATACTGCAAATATGTTTTGGCAGATTGACTATGTCTGGGATAAGTGACTAACTATGTTAATTTGATATTTTGCCAAACTTTAATTTGGTTTTTTCTACAGATAACAGTATGACATGAACCACATAAACAAGTTACTTAATTTGTTCTGGATGAATCCACTTAGTAATTACCTCGCAATAAATAGGTTCCCTATTAGCACACAAAGGTAAACTGTTTAGGTTTTTGCATCTACCTTTGCCATGTGGGTGTATGTACCTGCTGAAGCCGCGGTTGTGCAGTGTGTTGTGGGAGCGCTGAGTGAGCTCCTGTATCCTGCGATCCAGTTCAGAGAAGGAATCGTCGCAGTACTGTAGAGAACATGGCTCTTGAACCTCCTCTACTACATCGGCCAGAGCTAAACCATATGCTGACAACACACCACTATATCTGCAGACAAAAAAAACCTGGTATTTACTAAACTGGGGAAAAAAGTGGGTTAATTAAGAAAATGTTTTGAGGACAAAAGGTGAAAAGAGGTGATTTAGCAATGGGGTCACATTGTGGATTAGGGTTGGGCGAAACAACAATCATTATCTTTAAATTATGTGAATATTACCAATACTTAAAGGGCCCAGAGCAACTATATGCTTCATTGCAAAGAGTGTATAGTCCTGGTCGGTTTTATTTAGTGCATCACAGTGTGTACTAAAATAGGAATTGTACTCACAGCTAGCAGAACCACTGCACCAAGCAATTCATATTCAGAATACACTTATAATAAAAGGAATATCTAGAATCCATTCATAATAAAATATATTACCATGAATAATACTTGAAAATACAAAAAATGAAAAGATCTTCCAGATACTACTCTGTATCAGTAGTGTCTACATAAAATAATAATGAATGTAAAAGTAATTCTACACTTTTATACCAGTGTAGGTTATAAAATGCATAACAAAGCACACACACAGCTGTGGTGAACATACTTGTGTATGAAGACTGTTTTCATGCCTAAAGTTCGTGCGATGGCACAGGCATGCTGACCTCCGGCTCCCCCAAAACACGCCAGCACATGCTGAGAAGTATCGTGACCCTTCGCCTGACATATGAGAGAGAGAAACCAACCACAATCAGAATCATAAAACCTAAACGATCCTGGAGGAAACTGCTTGTCAGAGTCGAGGGTGCGAGCCCACAACCCTGAACTTCCTCGGAGCACAGACCAGGCAGACAGGCGAGGATCCATGCTCGATACGTTTATTCAACAAAGGGAGTAAATAAAACCAGGCACGGTGGCCGTAACATATAAGAAACAGAAACAGGAATCAGACTAGGCAGAAACACAGGCGATGGACTGACGACTAATAGAAACACAGACAGGGCTTAAATACATAACATAATCAGGGAAAACACAAGACAGCTGGGAACCAAGGAGTACTAATTCGTTCTCCATTCAAATTTGTGTGTCCAGTCAAATCCAGATGAAATTTTCATGAGGCATTGAAGCGTTTGCTAAGGGATCATAAAAATGTACAATATACAACATGATTTATTTGTGAGGCAAAATTTTTACCTGCGTAAGTGCTCTGATTGGTCGACACATGGCCTCGTTCGCAACTCTGATGAAACCCATGGCCACCTCTTCCACACTCATTTCTGATTTTCCACCTTTTGTCACTTCAGTGTTTGACTGGCTATGCTTTGATGGGCTGATGGAGAGGAAGCTGTTGATGTCATGGGTGAGCTGCTGAAACTGCCTCATCGTTTCCTCTGTGGAGAGTGGCTCATTCTCTCCAGGGCCAAAGATGTGAGGGAAGAAGTCAGGCAGCAGACGACCAAGGGCCAGGTTGGCATCAGTGACTGTGAGAGGGCCCCCTATAGGACAGGACAATGCATTAAAGTAAAGTAAAGTGACCCCTTATAGTCACATAGCACAGCACAGAGTGTGAACAGTGTGACATTATTTCTCTGCCTTTAATCTATTCACCAAGTGAAGTAATGGACAGCCAGTAGTGGACAGAACACTCGAGAGGCTCCACAAGGGAAACTGTTCTAATGCGTCACAGGGCAGCATCCAATCAGCAGCAAGGAGAAAGAAATAATATTCTCGGATTTGTTACTTTCAAACCTCAGAGTACAGGTGATTGTGACATCTGGGTCTCTCCCCCAGACGTCACAATCCCCTGTACTCAGAGCAGATATCAATGTTTGTCCAATGTTCACAAGATTACAGTTTCAGTTTAGGCCTATTTTACTGATCTATAAAATTGCATATATGACTAATTTATAAACATTTATTTGCTTATTTGGAGTTTTGTTTGTGTTGTGGTATCAAATTAACAGGTATCAACAATCACATAATTTCACTGTGACTGGATCATTTAGCTGCCCTGCACAGTGTCCTAGATCAAACTCAACTGATTTAGCTAATAATCAAGCTCTTCATATGCTGGATCAGGTGTGCTGGAGGTGGAGAATGCCTATAACTCCCAGAGCTGAGACTGAAAGCCACTGCTCTAGGTGACATTGTGATGTTTTTAGAATTTAACACTAAAAGTATTCGGAATGCAATTACAAAATGTTTTATGCATCCAAGGGTGCCAAAAGAAAAGCTGTAAAAAACCCAGAAGGCTAAACAGCGAAGAAAGAAATTTAAATGTTAAAATAAGACCATTTCTATTTTGCAGATCTGGAAAATTATGCTAAGTGGTGAGTAGGCTTTTCAACAGTGATTTGATAACAATCTTTTTGTTTCCGGACCTTTTTGTTTATGTGTTTCAACAAGGCATATGGACCACTAGTACATTTAAATTTAAACCTTAAGCCAAAGCTGTTCAGCAACTACTGTGAATAATTGTTGGAGAAATGTTATCCTTAATAAAGTTTCTTTCATATTAAATCATTATTGTTATTAAAGCTCATACATATTAGCGAGTTCAAGCAAACATGAAATCATTAGTAAACCTTTGAGTTTATAATCCTGTAACATTAGTTAATCTCTGCTGTGGTTTTGTTTTTGTATCTATGTCTGTGAGGACTGTCTTCTCTGTATCTCTGATAGAAGGACGGAGCGATTCAGCTGGAAGTGTCCGGGAACGGAGAAGATACACACTTTTGTTTTGACTAACCTAACGACAATGATGTCACACACACACACGTTGCTTACTGCTGTATAAACTGGAAAGCACACGCTTAGTTTTTCAGAACAACTCTTCTCTTAGACTTGTTCCCTTGCCGCAAGAGAATAAAAATCATTCTTTTATACTTTCCTTACGTCTCGTGGTGAGCTTCCTTTTATTAAACTTTATCGAAGTCCTTTTTGGGAATTTCTTTGACAGTTACATAAAGTTTTAAAAACAAAATGAATTTTGAAGATCGACCAAACTAGAGGAACAGAGAAACACATGCAGGTTATTGGAGTGATATCCTATGGGAAGTAGCCTCAAAATACTTAATAAGCCTGAAAACACTGAATACACTCCAACTGTTGCAGATTTTACATATTGAAGGGGAGAGATCAACGTGGCTTGTGCAAGTTTACATGTGGTCTATAATGTATTAAAACTTAATAATATTAACCATAAAAATAATATTAACCATAAAAACAGTACTAAGTGTTTTTACCTAAAAATTACAACAAAAAAAAATGTGCGAATATTTGTGGCCTTATTTGTTCATATTAATCAAATATTGCTTAGCAATTTGCGTTTATTTATTTTGCATTTTAAAGCAAATTAAAGCACTGTCTGTATTAAAACATTTTCACACAACAATAGACCAGAATTCCTTCCATATTTGGTCAATTTTATTATATTAATAATGTTAGCTGGCTATGAACTGTACTACTGTACATAGCCAGCTAACATTATTAATAACTGTACTACTGTATTTCAAGGCTGCAGCTATACTGGTCTGACAAAGTCATAACAAAAATAGGCCCAATTAAATGATGTAATACTTAATTTGATTCATGTATAGAAAGGCAGCTGATCTGATATGCAAGACCAGAAAATATCAGTCTGACTCAACAAATGTTGGCTAATAGAAAGTATCAAAACACAAACATAAGTGTTTGTGTTCACTTTTAGCAGACAATGTGTGTTTTGATGGCAAAAATATGCAAATAAAAATGAGCCATCAGCCTGTTTGGCTATAAATATTGGAAATAAAGTGTTTGACTGTGCAAAATGTCCACCTTTGGAACGTGTCACCTGGGCAAAAATCTGCCTCTTGAAGCAAGCCTTTCAATTGTTTAATCTAAGAATGTGTTTCTGCACACAACAAATGATCACTTTTTCAAATTGTCTGACACTTAACAGCTATCACATGCCTGCAACATTTCTAATAGGCTTTAAAACTGTAATTAAAGCCTAAATAGATCATTTCATTTATGGTCAGCGATGGCATGTGATGAACAACCATGTGATGACGGCATAGTCTGGAACTTACTGTGGTTTCTCGCATCATTCGTGGTTTCAGCCATTCTTTAACGCCTTCCAGGTTCAGATTCACACCTATCAGCCCCAGTTTCCCCCGCCGCTTGATCAACTGATCAGGCTTCACCACCAATCGCTGCACAGAGTAAAGAGGTGCAAAGATGGCAACACAGCACAGGAACTTAGCAAGACATTTAGTAAACGTAGGCTTAATGCTAAGTCATAAAACATTCCTAATAATACTAAAGGGGTGCGAGAAAATATCAAGCCTCCTATATCAAAAGTTTCTGCATCAGAGATCATTCACATAGCATGATTCTGAGCTAACCAGATTATTTTACCTAGAAGTCGGTCAGACTGTGCAATAGTGGAAAACTCTCCTTTGGCTTAAATAACTAAGTGAGAAATCCAGCTATATAGGACAACCCTACACATTTGTAGCACTACTCCTGGCAGATGCTAACTCATATCACAGCCCATAAACAGCACAGTCACATATGTAGATCATATGTAGATCATTCAGATTGTAGATAATCAGAGTTTTTTTCCCCCCCGTGTACAAATCGGTCAAAACTAGGGATGCACCGAATTTAACACAAACGAAACAGTGATGACACAATCAACAAACAACTTGCACGCGCCAGATTGGATTAGAGTCAACACCTCTGCCGCGTGGGCGCATTCTGATATATCTGAGAAAGACACACGCAAAGCCATTTGTAAAGGGAGCAATGGCAATATTTCTAGAGGGGGTGCATCCAAAAAACTCTCTCAATGTCATATAAAATCAAAACATTCCGATCAAGCACAGACGAGGCAAGACCCTTCGAGCACACCCACTCCTTCTGTGGTGAAAGTTTTTGAAAAAGCAAGAAAGTGATAATATATGGGCTGTGCCAGTCTTTGTTTTAATACACTATTTTGTTATAGGCCTACAGAGAATGTTATTATATTTTCAAACAATTTTTAAGGCACTTGTTCTGAATGCACTTTGTTCATGCACTTTGTTCATGCACTTTGTTCAGAACCTTAAAACGCACTTTCACTTGATTTATGATAGAAGATATTTATCTGTATATTTTTATTATATTGTGCATTGTTTGAATGCTAATAAATATTTTCATAGTTATGTAACAGATTTATTATTTGAACCAGGAATATTAATTTATGCAATTGCAAGTACACACAGTCCCAGCCATAAAGGCAATAAAAAAAAAAAAAATTAAAAAAAAAAAATAGCATAATAATTTCTTTGTGTTTCGGTTTTCGGACAAAAAACTCAATTCGGTGCATCCCTAGTCAACACCATTACAATTCAGTATCATTATGAATCCCACTACATATGTTGTAACTCCAAGTATGATAAACTAAAACATTGGTGATGATTTTATGCAATGTACTGGTTAACTTCATACCAGCACAAAGTCCACCTTACCCACAGGAAACAAGACACTATCCCCCATGAATATCATATTTCAGCTTAACACACTACAGGTGACGCAGTAAGATCCAAAGCGCTAATGAACATTCTAAATACATTCTAAAACTTGTTTAGTAAACTTCCATTAAATGTACCAGCATGAAAAATGCACATCACTTTATCATAATTAGTCAAAGCTAGCGCTCGTCAATGTTGTCCCAGCCAAAATACATGAGAAGGTTTCAATATGGGTCCATTTTAATGGAGTAAGAGAAGTATGCAAAGAGGCAGCAAACAAGTAGCTGACTGAAGCGACAGTCAGTTTCACATTACTTGCATGCTATGTGACGTCTATCTGATATGTGCAGTGTGCAGTAGAGTTTACACTCAGGAGGAGAGCCCGCTTTAGTTTTATTTTCATTGCAATTAATTTGAAATATATTATATGGACAACATAAATAGGACGCCAGACCATTACACCAACAGGGACTTTAATGACACTGAACTTTTATATGAAGTTTATATGGATTTATATGTGGGTCTATTCTTCTTTGAATTGTAGTATTGTGCACATTCCTTCTGTAGAGCATTTATGAGGGCAGGCATTGATGTTAGACAAGAAGGCCTGGCTCGCAATCTCCATTCCAATTAATCTCAAAGATGTTCAGGTCAGGCTTGCTTTGTGCACTGGGACACAGTCATACTGGAATAGAAAAAGTTCCTCAAACTGTGGCTCCTGAAATCCTGAAAAACAGGTGTGTCCCAATACTTTTGTACATATACTGTATCACAACTCATATGCCTCCCACATACACACACACTGACCTCAGTGAGAAGCCATGGGTGGTCCTGTGTGAGGCGCTCCCAGTCAGTCTCTGCAGTGACTGTGGCATAGCGAAAGCGGTTCTGCACGGCAGCCGTGGTGCAGATGTATTTATAGAGGAACTCTTTCCCTGTCTGCTCTGAGATGGCTTTGGCAGACATTGCACCTCAGTCACAGTGGCCCTGCACAGAGACAGAACAAGAAACAGTTAAAAACTCATAGAACTAATTAACTTAATTGATGGCTTATCATGCTTATATAGACTAGACACCTGTATATAAAGGTCCCCTCCATTCATACATATTATATATACACACACAATAACACAGAAATATCCTTCGTCTTTTTTATAAATAAAAATATATATATATATTTATTTTTTTTTTTTTATTAAAGCATTTTAGTGTTAAATTATCAAGAAAAATATTATTACTAATTTTGTAAATTCAGCTACATTTCCATAGAAAATGTAACTATCCAATATAAAATGTAAAGTAGTCAATCTGAGAACGCTATGCAGAGCGCAGGCAGCAATTTCCGTTTTTTAAACAATTTAGTTAAGGCAGCTTTGCACCACTTTACTGTCCTGATTAACATCAAAAGTTAGTGCTACACATATTGCAGCATGGGTTCAATTCCAGCTTGCTGAAGCCGATCATACTCAAATTTACAGAGTAGAGACCTTTGTTTTTGTTAAACCCATGTTTAAGCTGTACTGTCCTTGATAGCACAGAGTTATTGCGAGCTTAGCTAAATGGCAAAAACCTGCAAATTTTGTTGATTTAAAAAGTTCCAGCTCATCTGCTCTACCTGTTTAAAAAAAGATGACAATAGTTCTCCTTTCATTGCAAGAAATGGGACAAAAGGCTGGGTTTAGATATGGAGAAGAGGGTGTGTTCACAAGTTTTTCAGGTTTATGGACACTCCTATGCCACTTTCCAGAACTCAGCAAACCATAATAAATGTTTAATACTGAATTAAATATTTGAAGAGCTATTTAAGCCACCATCAGACCCCACCAGCACAATGGTTCACCCCGAAAGCCCCACTCGCTAGCTCTACCCAATACTCACACCCGCCAAACAATCATTCTCCGCCAGCATTTTCTCTAGACTGCACTCATGTCAACCTTACTGACACAGATGTGGTTATAGTGCTGAAAGAAAACATGCAAGCATTTGAGCCAATGGGTCATTACACTAAAAGGTACTTAAAGGGGGAGTAGCTGTGGTTCTCCATTTGAAATTATTGCATGATTGCTATAGATGGAGCCCCAAGTCCTAAAAATAGTTTAAGATCGCTCACAGAATTTCGGCACAGCAGCTGGCAGATTAACTCCCAATTAACTGTCCCTGAAAACACAACAAGCTATTGTTAGGTAACAATAGGTAAAATAGCTTTAGGCACCAAATTCTGGTAAATACTTTCATTTGGTGGGTAGATTTGCTTCACTCACTAGGAACTGCAGCAGGATACCTAACATAAGCTGAAATGTGCAACACTGCATTTGCGATGAACCAATATCCTGACAAAGCATTAACGCTGGAGTAGCAAAACTGTAGCTATTTTGCTAATAGGTAAACCTATATTGTTACTTTATGATCCAACAGAAGGTGTGACATTATCTGCCAATTATGAAATGTATCAATTTATCAAGCAAATCCACTGACAAAGCAGATGTATCCATACCCTATTCACTTTGGGTATTAACTTAATAGAATAGTGGATAACATACAGAAGAAAACAGGTTTGCTTTTGTGATACCAATAAGAGTCATTTATAATTGTATTGCATATAAAAGGAAACTTGTTTTTACATTTTAACTAGGGATGCACTGAATAGTCGGGTAGTAAAAATTTTCGGCCCGAAAGTGGCAAAAAAAAAAAATAATTTAACGCGACCGAAGCAGTGATGGCAATCAACAACCGCAGACAGCACATGCCACATTGGATTACAGTCAACATGTCTGCCGTGTGGGCACATTTCCATATATCTAAAGGGGGTTCTCCACTGTCTGGTACCAGCTCGGTTCTACTCTGTTCAGTTCCATTTCGGACCTACAGTATTCCACTACAACTGGTTGCTATAGCAACCAAACCTTCTGAGAAGCAGCACAAGCAGAGCACTCTAAGCTGAGGTAAACAACCCGGCTTTATTACAATCGCCAGCATGGATCAGAGGGGTTTTATTTCTCATCCATGGTTTGTGGCTGTTTACCAGAAAACAGAGACAGTTGGCACCAGACAAGTCTTAAAGAAGCAACATTAGCATTACCTAACACTAATACGTTCAGTCAACAACACTGACGTAACTATAGCAACCACCAACCTCCAATATGTATACCTCATCATTTAGTATCGTTTCAGCACGCTTGGAACTTCGCTCAAGGTGGTACCAAGAATAGTACCGAGTACCAGGTCTTAGTTATGGAAAAGCAAAAAGCGGTAGAGTTGAACCGCACAGAGCTGGTACCAGTCAGTGGAAACCCCCCATAATAAAGGCCGTTTGTAAAGTGTGGAATCCCAAAATGTCTAGAGGGTGCATCCACAAAGGCACACAATATAAACTTATGTCAAACATGTATTGACGATTTTTTTGTTTCCAGTCCAGTGTGTCCAGTTGCGACAACTGTGGACACTGCTGGGAAGTTAGTCATCTCATCCAACTGAATGTTCAGTTGCTGTACAGTACAGTTTGGGCAGCAGTTTAAAAGGTGTTTCCTCTCAGAGGAAGCAGGTGCTAGCCCCATCAACCCCACATTAGATGGTGCCATATGGTAGGGGAGGTCAGCAGTATGGGTCCAATATGGTACTCAAATCTTCCTTTTCAGACATTTAAAGTCTTTATAAAGACTTGCCCATAGTTAAGAGGGAAGAATATTCGCTTACCCTGCCAAATACTACACCAACCCAACCTCCAGCAGGAGAATAAACATGTATTTACACTAATACATAGAGTCCCACCAATATCTCTGTTTGGCCAAGAACATCAGCTGATACTGCTGACAGTTTGGTTGGCATCAGCAAATATAATGCAGATAATTCTGTGAAAAATGTACAGCCTTCACTTTTCTATGCAAGAATTTGACCTCCCCAAGACAGGGAAACAACCCCTTGTTTAACTAATGTTATCCAGACTAATACATTTAAGTGCAAATTTAATGTAATAAAAAACATTTCAGCCATGTAAGCACAAAGCCATTTCAACAAAAACATATCAAGGGTACGTGTATTAAAACCTTGAATGAAAATAGGATAACAAAATGCGGAGAGGAGAAAGGATTAAACAATATGAACTAATGAACTAATAACCAGAAACAAAGAATTTTCAGAAACAAAGAACCTTGCTGTGTTTCTATGCCCCCCTCATTATCCTCTAGTTCCTGCTCCTCTGGAACATCTTCAGGGGACTTATAGTGTTAGAAAGAAATCTTTGAAACCAGCAATGAACACAAGCACTTAAAACACACAAGCTGACAAAAATGTTCAGGTAACATTATATGCTACTCTGCTGCTCTGAGGACTCACTTCTAAAACTTCATAAAACATCATAAAAGGATTACAAGCTGTTTAGCCCATCCTTCAGTCAACATAGCAGCTGGTGTTTGTGGAGTGAAACATTTTTGGCTCTGTTCGCTTGACAACGTAACAGAAAGCTGGTTGTTGGGTTAACTGTTAATGAAAAACCTTTGGCTAGTTACAACCCTTTGGCACACAAACATCAACACTTGGTATGCTTTCAAAAAACAAAGAAAAAAGCTCATCCTTTTGACTTTCGCACAGATAGACAGCAAAGATAGTGGGGTTATTAAAGCCAGAACTGATATAAAGAAAAGCCAAAAACTGCTTAGCTGAGCTGTAATTAATACACACTAATGAGAACACTTATATGGTCTGGTCTTATATGAAACAACAGGTCTTCAAAAGTTTCTATAGAAGCTAAACAGGTTTGTAATAGCAGAACTCCCTGAAATAGCAGGTCATAAAGATAAAACAGGTTCGGAGACATTTATTGCTTTACACATTTTTACACATACGCTATCATTTATCAGTCAGGCCGTTTCCAATTTCAAACTTAGAGAACAAATGTAAGGAAATGTTCTTCTTTCAAAACACATTAAGCATCACTGCATCTTTCAAACTACTAAACCAATGCCACTAGACAGCTCAACGTGCTTGGAGAACACAAATTACTGCCTGTTCTATAAAGTAAACCAGCAGGTGAAAGTCTTAGCTAGCACCATGCTGAGTGATGTCAGTAGACAGAGACACATCGTCTCTCATTAAAGACAAACCTGCTATTTAAAGTAAAAAGTGAAAGGGAAAACACCACAGCATAGTGGGAACAGTATTTTGTGCCTTTGCTCAAAATTTTGTCAAAAAATGCTTTTCAGAACATGCTGTGAATGTTGTCAGATCAACTGCATGTTTAATTTAAAAAAGAGCAGAATTAGTCCTGTGTTTACTGCAGTGCCGCCTGCGAAAAGCTGGACAAAAATAATTTGTGCTCCTAACTTTATAGCATCTTATAGTGTTTTCTGGTTCCTTGGAAGCAACCAGATTTTGCCACACAGTGTGTAAGTTTGTCCAGCTATCGTTTACATGACACAACAAGAGAAGCTCCCATGAGACAACTGTGATTGTGTTTTTTACGTTCATGCTGCCCCTAGTTAACACTGATTAACATCCCTGACAATTACTGAACGATAAATGGTCACTGATAAAGAATGCAGGCTAGATAAACTCATCCTTCTGCACCTGAAGCACAGCAGAAGCCAAAGAAAAATCTATGCATGCTGTCCAACCAGCACAACTTGTCTGACGCATTCTGCCTGCTGCCGTCATCTCATACACACCTCCACACATTTATCTTACTCTCTCTTGTGTGTGTGTACGTACACTCTGACCAGGACACCATTAACCGGACGTGACAAGGAAGTAAGATTTTGTCATCAGAAACAGATGTTGGTCTATGGTTATAAACATACAGTGGACTTCAATGAAAATGCGGCTCGTGGGACTGACAATACAACAATATTTATTACTACGGAGATAAATTCTGCGACAATGTGTGTTTTATATGACATCACAGCCATCATGAGTACTGGAAGAGTTGACTAAGAGCATGTTTAATAGATGCCCAGGGAAATATATACCTGACTCACATATCAAGAAAATGACAGTGATATTACTAGTCATGATACCCTGATACTACATGCTGTAAAGTTACTTAAATAGATAGTACTGATACCGATATTGTACTTATTGAAACTGTTATTGATACTACTCTACAATTACGTGCACAAAAGAAAAACACATGAAAATAACTAAGGGGGGAAAAATAAAATGTGTAATGAATTTGATCAACACTGATGAGCTCCAACCATTAACACATACATATTTACTCTTGTCCTTTCCAACAAAGCTTACTTTTCAATGGCCATAGCACACACATTATCAGCACAGTCATATCTCCTAAACAACTTTATATGTTTTATCTCATCTGTTTTATCAGTAACCTGGATAAACAGCTTGCTACTGTTTCAGAGGGCTTGGGTACTGTTTCAGAGGGTTTGACATTCAGAAGACATGGCAAAGGCTTAAATGATTAAACTTGGACAGTAAAGACAAATGAATAAATTAAAGGGAGCTAGAGAACTCAACATTTTACCAGAACTGTAACAGTTGCATCTTTTAATGTGAAATCCATCCAGCAAGAAGCAGGAGATTAAAGAACTTCAGCCTCAGATGTATAGAAAGAGGCCGAATTTGGGGCTGTTCAAAACATGCAGTCACTGTAAATGGTCGATTCCACCCTAAATGGTGTATTAGTCCCATTCAGCTACATTTAAAGTTGTGCAGCAGAGACCGTTCACCAGAACTGTAACATCTGCATCGTTTAAGGTAGAATGGAAAATTCCAGCATGAAGCTGGAAAACAAGAAACTTAACTTCAGCCAGACATGTGAAAGGAGGCTGAATTTGGGGATGTGTAGTCACAGTCTTAATATTTTCTCCACAGTTGCAGACCTGCAAAAATGTTGGGGTAAACAAAGAAACAAGCAACTGACCAACTTTACACAGAGCACCCTAAAATAAGGCCAAGGACTATATTATGGCAAACAGATCCAGAGTAAAGAAACAAAAGTGGCTGCATGAAGTGTTTAGCAGTGCTGAGGTGAAAGTGAACTGAGCAGATTCCAGTTTTCTGTCCCACTTTAAAAATGTGTTTCTGAAGGAGGCAGCAGGGCTAAGCTGGCAGGTAAACTTAGCTTTAGCCAGTTAGCTTCCTAACTCAGCGAGCCAGGAGCCGGAGCTGTAAACCCACTGATATTCTGAGTTGTGTTAAAAATTCACAAACTCTACACAGCTTACCTTACAGACAAAAGACGAGAAAACCGTTCCAGAAGCTTTATTTTCTCGCCGTGTGCCAGCACCACACACAGCCACACAATCACAGAGGTTTCAGTACGGTCAGCCTGTCCTCACCTCATCCTCTCCCCATAGCGTTATCCCACACAGCGCCTTCTGATTGGCTTCTGCTTCACTCTGAGCCTCCTTATTGGCTCTCGTCCGTTCCAAGCTCTCTCATTGGTTCCCTTCTGACTCGACATCGCTCGTTTGGTTCTGTTTCATTTCATTGGTTCCTGTCTCACTCTACGCATTATTACAGGTTCTCGTCTGGCTATACGCCATATGATTTGCTCTTGTCTCATACGGCACATTCTCATAGGTTCTTGTCTGTGCTTTCTCGCCGGCCCCTACACTACACAGGCAAAAGTATTGGGACACACCTGTTTTCCAGGGTTAATTCTAGTGAAGGGCAATCTTAATGCTTCAGCATACCAAGACATTTTGGACAACGCCATGCTTCCAAATTAGTGGCTCCAGTTTGGGGTCCGCCCTATTCTATTTCAGCATGATTGTGCCCCAGTGGACAAATCAAGAGCCATTGAAACATTGTTGGATGAGTTCGGTGGGTAAGAACTTGATAAAGTCAGAATAACATTGTCTTGTCAGTTCTGTGTAGCACTGGGTATTTCCTTCAAAAGCATTTCACTGTACATTCTACTAGGTAGGGCTGCATGTGACAAATAAAACACTCTTGAACTTTGCAGTTTATCAGGATTTGTCTCATCTAGTAGCAGAAAACAGTTTTACCAATCTTATTCACTGCCAAGTAGGTTTGAGGATCTGGGCCTCGGTTTTTAGCTACTATTCATTCAAGAAGAATCATCAGAATTGTTGCCCATTCATGCAAACCTCTTACAGTAAATTTTGCCATGAACATTTTTCTTATTGTTTGGAAATTTAAAGCCCCCTCTCAGGCGGGCCTCTGCAATCTCCATCCTTTTAGCTTCAGAGATCATCTGAAATGTCAGTTTAAGTCAAGATTCATTCAGAGAGCACTTGATTATGTAAAGAGTGTTTGCAATACTGTCCGGGAGACAATACAAGCAGTTTTGATTTTTGCTATTTTCAAAAGAAACATAGTATTAAAGGTAATAACGTGTTTCCTTTTAATGTGGGCGTGATCTAAAAAAAAAAGTTTATTTTCAGTGAAGCATAATTTCTCTGCTTGACCTCCAGATGCTCCAGATGTTCATCAATGTTAAATTATCAATGATTGATTAATTGATTTTGGTTTCTTGCTCTGTTTTATTCCGCTTTAAACTACAGTTTACTATAGTTCTGTTTCAGTATTCTTTCAGTTTGTCTTCTTCTCCAGTACCTCAAATACTGAAATAAGTTTGAGGACGACGATAGCTGGACTGATAATGCTTAGCTTATTACACCTAATGGTCTATCAAAGTAATGACATGTGTAGGGACTTTGATAAATACTTGATCTATATTCATTCATGTACATTCTGGCTATTTATTCCTGATCTTCAATACAGAAAAATCTCTATTGTCAGCAATTTGGCCGAAAAACTTCATTTAAAAAAATAAACAAAAACACGGATGATAGAGACGCAAATTGCATATACATTGACAGGTTACAGAAATAAAACAGAAACATTCCTCCTTTTTACGACAGCTGGACTGAGAATTCATACTTCTTACACCTAGTGGTCAATCAAAGTAATGACACGTGTGGGAGCTTTGACAGATACTTGATCTATATTCATTCAAACATTAGTTAAATTCTTATATTATTTGACCATTTATTCCTAATTATCAAAATTTTAAAAATCTCGAAGTTAAAGTAGGATTTATAGCTGAAACTTGTAGGTAAGGGCTATGTAGCTAACAAATTCATGAATGACGTCTGCTTTATAAGCTATTAAAGCTGCATTAAATTGTATGTTGTTACTTTGAAATACAAATTTAAAAGGAAAATAAGCATAGACTTGGAGGTGTGCTGGTGCTCTGCCTCGTGCCCATTGACCCCTTGGTAGGCTTGATATCATTGACTGGTTCTCATGTTTGCCTCAACGTACATCCAACAGAACACCTCTGGGACATTATGTTCATTGAATTTTTTCGAGCAGTGTATGATGGTAATGAACAGACCGGGGGAAACTGCTGTGGGCTGGAGTGATTAAGTGTAAAATTTGTTTTCTATCTCACAATAGCAATGAAGTTTATCTAGACTGTAAAGACTGGAGAATGCCCGCTATGGTTTACATCATCAAACTTTCACAAAAGGAACACCTCCCAAATTCCCAAAAATCATTTACATTAAAGAAAAAACCCAAATGTAAGCTTTACAGTTTATTGGCAATTTTGACTTTCACAAATAGTGAGCATGTTCAGTTTTTGTCTGTAAAGGAAAAACCTTATTTCGTTTATTTCTCTCACTGCAACGGACTAATTTTCAGCAATTTGGCCGAAAAACCCACTGATGACAGAGAGGCAAACTGCATATACATTGACAGCTTACAGACATAAAACGGCAACATTCCCCCCCTTTTCATCGTTTTTTTTGTTTATAAAAATGACCATTAGCTGCAGTTTCTTCATCACTATACAATAAATACAAACATATATGACAAAAACTAATAGTCCGAAAAAAATCCTCAATTATAAACACAAGCAAAACTTTACATTCCAGTAAAATGAACCAATGACATGACACAGGAGATCCTGCCCACGAGTGTGTGTGTGTCTGAGAAACATTTTAGAGCGCAACTATGCATGCAAATGTGGCAGGCGAGGTCAGGCCGCTAGCTACTAATTAGCACAATGTCTAACTGAGAGCAATTCACTCTTTTCAAAGCATCTTTAAGGATGCCAATCATGACCCGAGTGTGCCAGAATGGACTGAAAACTTAAAGGGGTTCTCACCATCACGAACATGTAACTAAGTCTCGTTCACATTTTGTTTTAGAGCAACGTCTTTAGATTCTTATTTCCACTAACAGGTCTGGACAAACTGGACATACCCACGGTCTGTGTGGTCGCAGTAGCACCAGTGGTAATACGAAATATTACATATGTCCATTTAAGATGGCACTACATGTACAGACATACACAACAGATTCAAATGATGTGTTTTGTTGAAACTAAAGTAAAAGTCTATGTATTTGCTGAGTTTAACATGACAGATGATGATAAAACAGTAAATATAAAATGTGCCATAACTTTAGCACAGCCCAACCCCTCCATGTGAAATTTGGCAAATAAATGGTAATTGTACATTAAGATGTGGAGAAGTGTAATTATTTCCACTGTTTAAAAAATATTGATATATATTTAAAAATCAGGGGCATGCAACTTTTGCAGACAAGTGGATAATCTATAATCTACAGGGTCATGATCAGCATTGCAATAATGTAGCCCAAAGTAGCCCTGAGTGTGGAGAGCTTTGGTAGCAGACAGGATACTTGGGGGTGTTAAAGGAACACTCGAGTGATTTTCAACCTAATCTCCATTTGCTGCATATGTAGTAATTAAACAACCACCAAAACAATTTCGACAGGTTTTCCAGTGTTGGGGTAATACATAGATGGCATGGAACGTGTGTTACACAGTAAAGTGAGTTGTACGGTCACTTTTTCAAGCAACTCAACAATTTGAAAAATGGGTTCAGTAAGACTGTCTGTGGCATCATGATGGAGAGATGGCAGAGATTAGGTCAAAAAATGCTGGAGCATCCCTTTAAAAATGGTGCAAAACTGAATAATCTTTAACCAGGTTGTGAGAGCGTGACAAAACAATGTGCTGCTGCTCACCTTGTCGATCATGAGTTTAGTTGATGCATGAGTGTGTGGCTCAGTGTGTTAAAGGAGTTTACTTCCCTCTACATTTTCAAATTCATCCATATCTGGTCCTACATTCTACTTTTTTTTATTTGGTTTAATTTTTTTATGTAAAACATATTCAAGCTCCTTCTGAAACATCAGTAATAAATCAGAAAAAGTATAAACAGTTCTCAACAATTATAAACAGTTACATAACTGCTAACAGTTAGTGACTGCCAGCACAGTAAAACAGAGGTGTGGAAAATCATTAGTGGAGAACTGGGGTGGGGTCATCGTGTTCCTGAGCTGATGGTATCCCAAAAATCTGCTTCAGCCAAACTGGAAAAAGAAATTTCCAGGTCCAGAGTCTAAAAGGAAAAAATAATGCAGCGTCAGTAATGTACTACTGTTTCACTAAATTGATCTCTTCCATACTGGTTTGAATGTAAACTGACTTGATTCAAAGCTGAAATTTCCAGGTCCACCAAAGAAGGCCTTGAAGATGTTGTTAGCATCAAAATCTGGACAGAGAGAGAGAGAGAGAGAGAGAGAGAGAGAAAAAGCAGTGAGTCAGATTAGAAAGACAGATTGTTTAGCCATATAGCCAACTAATTTTAAAAATTATAATTTTATAACATTACAGTATATTGTTATATTGTCAAAAAGGAGAATTAACAACATATATGGCACGATGTTTGTACTCTGATCATACATACAACCCTTGCTTCCCAGATATTATTAGGATGCTGGACCACTCTTAGCACAACAGTGAGATTTACACGCTAGTGGGGATCATATATCAGAGTTATTTTCGTTTGTATCAGAAGGATCTAACAATTAGCAGTTCTGTGGTTCCAGTCTGATCACTCCTAACAGGCTAGATAATAACCTACACATGATCTGTGCACCAGCATGGTGGAGCTACAAGGGAGTTTCCATTAAAGCAGAGGCATGGATGCAGTGACTAAAGTCCCCAATGCCACCAGTGGGACAGACATAAATTAGGGACTCACCATCTATGAATTTTTACAGCAGATTTTTTTTGCCAATATAGTCAAACTTGCCAATTTATATTAGCCTTTGAGAGCTCGTAGAGACACAAGAGAGTCATGCATAAATATGCTACAACATAGTATAAGTGTAACAGCAGTATTCAGATGCTGTGTAAAAGCATTTACCTGCCTCACATAACACACACCGACCAAAGTCAAACCGATAAAGTGCTTGATTGCATGTTTGGAGCAAAGTTCGGATCTTGTCAGACTCCAATCCTCCACTAGTAAACGTGTATAAATGTGGAGACTGACCTTCCATGCCGTTGTCGTCCAGGTCATGGCCGCTGTCATAGCGAGATTTCTTCTTGGGGTCTGAGAGCACGGTGAAGGCCTCACCCACTTCTTTAAACTTCTTCTCTTCCTCCTTCTGCACCTCAGCACTCGCTCCGCTGTGCCGATCTGAAAGCCCACAGTAAATAAAGGGCCGAATGATAGAACATTTTCAAGCGAAAATGCATTGATTCACCGAAATGGATGGATTTAAAGCAGGAGAGTCAGCTGTGGTGTTAAATAGAACTGATTTTAACATCACGTTCTGACCAAGAAAATATAGAGGTTATTTCTAAACATAAATCAATATATTCTCACAAAAATGTCTAGCAATATAAAGCAATGTACTGTTGAGATTATGATGCACAGAATCTTAAAGAAACATTTATATTGGCAAATGAGGTGATTATGAATTACTCAGATAAGGTGCAGTGAATAACACGTCAGTGATCTCATGCAAGTTTGAACCTTTGCATGCATGCGTGTTTTACCTGGGTGGTGCATGAGTGCACGTTTGCGGTAAGCCTTCTTTATCTCATCCTCTGTAGCATCCTTGTTGACGCCGAGGACCTTATAGTAGTCTTTCCGTTTGCTTTTTTTCAGCTCTAACTGAGCATTCTTCAATAGAGTTTTATGCTCTAAAAACAGAGAAGTGGACAGACAGAAAGTATGAATTAGATTTAGGTCTTTACAGATTAGCGCACCATCAGTTTCATTTATATTCAGAAGGGTATCTGTGAATGCATTTAAATGAAATACACATTCTCAGTGCTTTCACGTTGAGCATTACTGGACTAGGAAAAAAAATACAAAAAAATAAACACAGCCAGTGTTATATATCTGGTATATTCCAGATATATAATTAACGAACAAAAACATTAAGGAATGAAAATGCAGCATAACAACATTAAAGAAAATACACACTGATCAGAATAAATAAATAAATAGCATTGATTATCTTGCTACAGCAACACCTGTTAATATATTAGGCATCAAGTATACAGTCAGTTCTTGAAGCTGACTCGATCTGCGATACCTAGACGACTGAGTAACTCTCCTAAACGGCAATCCTTACGGGGTGTTCCTGGTATGCAATGGTTAGTATCTATCAAAAGTGGTCTAAGAAAGGACAACTGGTGAAAGGGTGACAGGGATATGGGCAACCAAAGATATGTCTAGGAAGGTGTCAGAGCAAACAGTGCACCCCAGTTTGTTGTGTGTGGTGCTGTGCAGCTGCAGAGCACTCATGTTGACCTCTGTTTAGTGCCAAAAGCGCCTACACTGGCATGTGATCATCAGAGTAATGGAAGGAGGAGGCCTGGTATGATGTTTTCATTTACATCATGTGAATGTTTGAGTGTGTGTTGCTTGCCTGAGGAAAATGGTACCAGGATGCACGTGGGAAGAAAGTATGCAGGCAGAGGCAGTATGATGCACCAGGTGATCCAGTGGAGGAGGTTGTTGCTGTTGTTCTGGACTAGAGACTCTCAACTACACTTCCAACAAAATCTACCTCCATTGACTCTTAACTGTACCGACTGTTAGACTTAGATGGCCAATCTGTCATTCAAAAGGCCTTCTCTTGTTAGTAATCCCCATACAGACTCTCCTCTCTCTCCCTCTCTCTGGGTCGACCAGAGGTTTCTTTCTCCAGCTTAGGGAGTTTTCCCTCAACTCTGCTGCATTTGACTTGCTCACTCAGGGCTCTGACCTGGATTCTGTAAAGCAGCTTTGTGACAACTTTGGCTGTAAAAAACACTATATAAATTAAACTGAACTGAATTGAGTGCTGCAGGGAAACCATGGGCCCTTTATCCATAGACATGTAACACCTCCCTAAACATTACTGCAGACCAAGTACACCCCTTCATAGCAACAGTGGGCAATAATTGCAATGGTCTCTTTGTGCAGAATAAAGCACCTTCACACACTGGAAACATTGTTTAGGAACCGATTTGGCTCCAAATTACCCAGATTTCAATCTGACTGAGCACCTCTGGAATGTGCTGGAAAAACTAGTCTGATCCATGGAGATCTTGGGGAGTCCATGTCTCAATGGGACATAGCTGCTCTGGTGGCATGGGAGGCTATACAGCTGGTTTTAATGTTATGACCGATCAGTGTAGAATCACATTTGGGTCTAGAATGGAAACAATATTTGCTAGAATTGTGAAGCGGTTGTAAAACATTTGCGATAGACAAATGTTTCATACACGATGCATAAACACCATTGTGGCATTCATGGAATAATCCTGTAGCTGTGATGTTGTTTGGCCACCATAGTGCTGCTACTGCACTGTGTGTGATGATTAATAAATCAATGACTACATTATATTGCATGTTGCGACTGTTTAATAAAGCAAAAAATGCGCTCAAGATTGTAACTTACCACACCCAACACCCCCTAAAAATGGGAAAACAGCTTTTTTACCTTTTGTCTTTTCTGTGTGGTAGACTTTCTCATAGTCTCGAACAGCTTCTTCATACTGTTCCAAATCCATGTAACTGCAAAACACACACAGTCTGTTAGCATGTGGTTATTATAAAAGGTCAACAGGAGCTCAGAGTACATGGTATCTCACCACTGGGCTCTCCTCAAGTATGCTTTAATGTAGCTCTCATCCAGTTTGATGGCACTGCTGCAGTCCTCAATGGCCTGCTCCCGTTTATTCAGCTGGGAGAATAGAGACAGACATGAAGTCTAGACCAGAGAGACTTGAGTGCTTTTTTTTTTTTCGTCACAGAATGGCCAAATATACTGTTACAATCACACATTCATGTATTAAAGCTTCACATCAACGTAAGCTTTAGTAATATATAGAATGAAGTCAGAATGAAGGTAATATCTGTAATGAAGTTACAAAATAAATAAAAGTTACAATAAAAACAACTTCCATATTGTAGTCAATTAAATGAATTTCTTGTGAATGGACTTACAATACAATTTATACCAAAAATGCAATTAAATTAATATTTAAACTAACATTGCAAAATATTTAATACCCAGAATAACATCTGCATTAAAATCCAGAATGTGTCATGGCAATCAAAGCTCAAGGGAGAAAAATGGATTAAAATGTACTTTAAATTGGTTACTACAGCATATCGTTTTACACGTATTAACATTCTGTACCACAAATAAATGAATAAAACATCCAAGACTGCCTTGTAACAGTTGTACAATCTATACTACCTGTGTGATCAGGAAAATCAATCAATCAATCGATCAATCAACCAACACACAAACCACACTCACCTTGGCCCCAGCAGTAGCTCTGTTGCAGTAGAGCTTGGCATTAGTTTTGATGTTGTTGGGGTCTATTGTAAGGGCCTCTGAGTAGAGCTGATATGCTGCCTCAAAGTCCCGATCCTTAAAGGCATTATTACCCTCGTCTTTCTTCACCTTCAGAGCCTTAGCATTCTGAAAAGAAGACAAACCACCTTAATGTTAAATTTAGAGCTTAATCAAATGATGCATCCAAATACTATTGACATGTTAATACATTACACACACATATATGAAACATTTTAATATATTAAACATATTAAGTAATTGATTGCTCTGAAATTATATTACAAGTTTTATCACATTTCACTCTTTAAACTTGGTTTTGTTTTAAATTCGTCTGCCCAGAGCAGATGTTCTAATCTGTCTAATTTGGGTGTAAATGTTATTTCTGTGTTTCTCTTCTAACTGAGGAGCTTTGCATGAGTGTAGGACTGTAGGTGGTTGCGGTGCAGCTGATTGCTTATTGTTTAAGCTGCTTTTAGGTTTTTGAGTAATCTCTGGCTTTGTACTGATAGTGATGTTCTTTGCTACAGCTCTGTAGTTTTTTTCTATTTGATTGTTTGATAATGTTCTTAAGAACGTAAGGACATTCCCTCATCTTTAGCTTGGTTTCTATTTATTCCCTGAAATCCTCCCAGCCAATGGCAATGTATTTCATTATTGAACAAGACTTTTACAGTCTGAATATCTTATTCAGTTTTCTTTTCAATTGTACCTTTGAAAAGCCCATATATATACACACACACACACACACACACACACACACTATTTTTGGTTATATTAATAAGTCTAAAGACAAGTATTGTAAATTAGAAGCTGATAAACCCATTGGAAGTAAACTACTGTCTTAATACTACTGTCATACTGCTGTGCGAGTTTCACTTATTTCATGTGTCCACTGTATAAGTATAGAAGTTGAACTGTCTAACCGCAGCTGGAACTCCAAGACAATTTTTAATACAGTAGCTGGTGACTGAATCTGCCAGGTCTTCAAACCCAATAGAAATGTTTTCTTACATTCTCCAGGCAATTACACTCTGAAACTCGGAAGTATCCAAGCCAAACCAGTGATACCAATGAAAGGACGTGACTTACTCTGCATGCTAGACGAGCCTTCTCGTGATCAGGTGCCATGCGCAGGGCCTGGACAAAGAACTGAACCGCCTTGTCAATACAGTCCTCGTAATAAAGACACAAACCTCGGACATAGAGGGCATCTGCATTAGTGGAGTCCATTCTCAGGATATCACTAAGAGACGAAAGGAAAAACAGAAAAGGCTTTGGTCGGAGCAGCATTTGATACTGATAAAAAAGTACACAAACATGCTTCCCTAAAAATTTTTATGAAGAAATAACCTTGAGGTGAGAGAATAAGGATGAGGTGAGAGAATATTGCCACTACTGCCGAACACTTTCTCAGAGGGGACGCTAATAGCTGTGGTAGCTTTTGTAGTAGCTAGTAGCTTTAGCATCTTTAGGATATCCAAAATATTCTCACACAAGAGACTTCAAGCGCTGCCTAGGCGCAATGTTTCACACCGCAGTTAATAGTCAAGCCGGTTATGCAACCATAGGCATGATAACCAATTTATGCTGATTTTATGTATGAACACATAATGCAGAAAGTAGTTACTTAAAAAAAATAACAATGTTACAAATATATTTTAATGAAATACAGCTATTTGAGAGAAAAAAGTAATGTACTTTATTACTGTCCAATACTATCCTTCAGGACATTGAGTACCTGGCCACAGACTGCGCTTCTGGGTATCTCCCCAGCAGAGCCAAGCACTCTGCTTTCATGATCTTGAATCTGTGACAGGCACCAGCGAACTCCAGAGCTCGATCCATGCAAAAAACCACCTATACAGCACGCAGGAAGAGAGATGATATAGCTATAGCTGACCTTCTCAAACAAGGTAAGAAAAAGGGGAGCTGTTCTCTGACATTACAAGCACTGGATGGACATGAATTATGATTGGCTAGGATGTGCATGAAATTTGTGGCAAATTTCATAAAGTACAGCTGTAACTTAACTTTGATATCATTTAACTTTGTTGTCCACAGCCCCCTGCAGCCCCAATTTAAGAACCAAAGGTCTAGAGGACCATGTTTGTTAATGAGTTTTTGTCCCTATGATTACTTTCTATTACAAAGAGGACATTTTTGCAATGCAACTACTTGAAAATTACACAAGACTCAAAAACACAGTGACTGGAGGCTAATGTGTGTCATGCTGATGCTGTTTACAATCATATACTGTTACTGCAACATTATCACTATTATTGTTAACTCTTTTGTTCTGAACGGTTCCTTTAGTGTCAGCACCATACCTTTCTGAAGTCTCTCTTTTCAAATCCAAACTCAGCCATCTTCTCGTACTCCAATAAAGCTGCTGCATTCTTGTGCTAAAAAAAAAAAAAAACACAACCGTTTCAGAACACAAATCTCTCTGGTCAAGAGAAAACATTATTTGGCCTAAAATAGTTTTTCCATTATAGCCTATGAGCACCACTAAGATGAGCCCAAGCCTTTTAAACTGTCAATACACCCCAAAATGATCTGCCACATGAACTGTCAGGGCTGACCTTAACTTAAAAAAAAAAAAAAGGTCAGGTTTAGCAGCAGCTGGAACAGAACAAGCATGTGGACTGGGACTGGGGACTCCTGTCTTGGGGAAGAAAGTTCACACCTCCAGGTAAGGTGTTGGTTCATCCAAACATCAAACGTAACTGCCTCCCTCAGCCGATCAGCTAACATATGACACTAAAGCCACAAAACTAAACTTTTGTACTGAAGCTAATAAGCAATGGAAGCTAGTACCCCACTAAGTAGCACTGAGCAAACTACATGCCTAAATCAATACACACTCAGTTAATGCCATGTCTATGCCATTGTCAAGGGTTTTTTGTTACATTAGCCTCAAAGACGTGTCTCGGCTGACTACATTTGCGTTAAAGAGGAAAAATTTAAACTGGAAGATTACCTCTTGTAAGGCCTGACCGTTGGTGGGATCCAGCTCCAGAACCTTCTGGAAGCAGCGGCTAGCAGCCATAGCATTTCCTAATGATAAGTGGCACTTCCCTTCCCGGAGATGACCCTGTAAAATTGGCAGATACACACTGTGTTATACTTTTTGTACTACACATGGAGCCACTATGTTGAAAAGAATGAAGCTAGCAGATAGCAAACATGTCAGAGGCTAAAAAAGCACCTACATGTGTGTGTGTGATGTGCACATGTAGGTGCTTTTGGCAAAGAACAGGGGTCAGCATGGCCACTCTGACAGGCCTGCTGCCCCATGTTCAGCAAGCTGCGGTGCGCTGTGTTCCGACACCTCTCAATCATCAGCAGCATTAACCTTTTTTTCTGCTTTTCTGCTGTAATTTGCACTTGTACCTTCATAAAGCAGTCGTCAAGTCGCACAGCCTGCTGCGAGTCCTCCAGTGCCTCCCGGTAACGGCTCAGCATCATCAGCGTGGCAGCACGGTTCCCGTAGTAACTGGCATTCTTAGGGCATGCGTCTGTCAAAACAGCAAACAAATTGAAGTATACCTACTAAATGCTTCACTGAGAGATTGGGGGGCAAAGTAATGATACTGCCTAAGGGGACTAAGTAATAAAACTGTAATGATACACTTTTGGCCAAAAGCTATGACACCATTCACTTAATTAATCTTGAGTATCAGAATTATATACGAGATAAGGTCAAAATCACAATTTAAGAGAGATGTAAATTCTATTGTTCTGATGCTGATCTGGGATAAATCAATGCTCTTTCAGTTCATCTACTGTCGTAATTTAACATTCCACTCTGGATGGGTCAGAACTCTTACCGATGGCCTTTGTGTAGTAGTTGAACGCTTCAGAGTATTCTTTCTTGATGTAGAACGCATTTCCCTTCTCCTTAAATATTTCAGCCTCCCTAATACAAGGGAAGAGAAAGGAAGTTTAGATTAGGTCATAGCTTAAGTGACTCCTCGTCACAAAAAGTGCAACATCAGTATACAAGTGTTATTGCACTGCACAGCCCACACTAGCTGTGTCACTCAAATTCAGCACAATTAGCTTCAAATTAAAAACTACACCTAGTGAAACCTTCTAATATTTTACACTTTCTGTACACAATTTTACTGTGGTTCCAGAATTTATGGCTTAATCTACCCAAATAATATTACTCATACAACCAAAAGCTTTATCAGTCAACATGATCTCAGAGCGCAAGCCAAAGACTCCAACCCTTTTGCCTTTTGGGATGTCTGGGAGAGAATCTGCTCCAAAAGCACAACTTGCTCCATCCTGCTTATACCTTGATATGTATATATTTTAGGACAAACAATTTATTTGCATTCACCATCATCTTCATTAATACACCATTCAAATCAGACAAAAACAGAAAACTGAGTCTCCTGACCAAACCTGCCTCATCCAGAAACATCAAGTTCAACATCAGCATTTCAAAGCAACTGACAAGTGTTGCACTCAGACAAAACAGTTCTGGACACAATATGACCCCCTTTAAACAGCAAGTACATATCGCAAAAGGACAAGACACTACTTCGCAAGAGCAACAAAGATCAGTGACACCAGACCTGCCCACGGACCTCCTCCGGCCACTTAGGTAAAATGGCATGCCCAAAGGTACCCAGACAGCTGCAGAACGAGGTGACTATCCAAGACTGGTGTAGTGGGCACTGTTAAACCAAGAACTACCACTGCAAAGACTGCTCTCTCAGACAAAAGTGGTGGGTCAGAGAAATGGGTCACTCAGACTGAGGCTTCCCACGGCTTAACGTTAGTAGGTCATGGGCTGGCACAGTGGTGGTCGGGTTTATTGCCTTCTGAGCTTAAATTTTGGTGACTCTTGGTGGTAATGACACCCATCTCTTATTTCATCACTTACTTTATTGCATTTAATTTCTATTATTTATATTACCTAAATTAGCCCAGCAATTATATCGTATGAACGTGGTATTTTTAATGCATAATTAATACGCCTGCACATGTCTTATGCCTAATATTATTATTATAAGGAATGTTCATTATTGTAAGGCAATTTTATTATACATGGGAATGGCAACTTTAATTTCCTCGCGGGTTGCCATGTCCCTCCTCAAACGGACGTATTCAATAAAACGTGTCAATAAACGTATTCAATAAAACATATTCCATATTCCTTGAGATATCAATAAAACCTCACATGGAGGTTCAGAAAAGCTATATCTCTCCTTCGCCGTTAAAAATGTCTGTGTTGAATCTGCCGTGCGATTTTAGCGTGGTTAGCATGTGTGCTAACCCAGGCCTTAAAGTCTTTCCCTCAGCAACTACTAAATAAACTATACAACAGGACGAGTTTTGTAGGTAAGCTAATATATAAAGTCGTGTGTAAAGTCGTGATTAGATAAAAGCACCCAAATAGGTTGTCACCGTTTATCTAGACTCGTTTTTTCAACAATAAACCTGAAGAGAAAAACATCCAGCTGCAGCTAGCAGCGTTCAGTAAACACCTCTTTCTAGCCAAAAGACATTTTAATGACCACTATAACACAAAACCTCGCAGTTTTCGTGTAAGTAGAGAGAATAAAGACTATAAATATACCCCAAAACGAGGGTATAAAACATGGCTCGGCTGAACAAGGGAGCATTCATCTCCCCCTAACAACTAAAACATACGATTCTGTGTACAATATGAGGTGTACACGGTTAAAAAAAATAATGCTGTTCTCTCAGATTACAGCACCTCTCCAAGTCTTCATCCGTTGGTATTTTATTCTCCGGGTCCACCGGCATATCACAGTCCAGAGCTGCCATGTTGCTCTTCGACAGGGTTAAAAAAAAAATACAGGCCGAACATCCGGCTGTGCTGCGTCAGAGGAAAACAATCTTGTTGGGTTATGACGTCATTGGGTTTTATAGCTCGTAATAGTTAAACGTTTGTCCTTCTTCCACCCTCCATCATTTTCATTCCTCAATTTTATAAGCCTAAATTTATTTTAGCCTAATAATGTCAAGCATAAGGCATAACACTCGTGGACTCCTTACCTTTTATAAAGTAAAAGATACTACCAAAAAGTAAACCTTCTTGTTCTTCTTCTGCTTTCGGCTGCTCCCGATTAGGGATTGCCAAAGCAGATCAACAGTCTCCATTTCCTTTTCTCCTCTGCATCTTCCTCCCCTACACCAACTGCCTGCATGTCCTGCCTCACCACATCTGTAAACCTCCAACTAGAGACCTTTCTCAGTGTCTCCTCAGCATATGTCCAAACCTACGCAATCTGACCTTTCCTACAAACTTGATCTGCCCAACAAGAAACACATCAGAATTTCCAGGTGTTTTTTTTTTGCCAGAGTTTATCAGTCTCTCATATCATTCTCTCCCATTGAAGCAAAATGGCTTTAGTTCAGGGGTGACTGACTGCATTCCTTTACACAGATCTCTTAAGATCCTGCCACAGCATCTCAGCAGAGTTGAGGTCTGGACTTTGACTTATAACCTCTTGATTTTTTGTTCTTCTTTAATCATTCACAATTTCACTGGTGTGCGTGGACTCACTGTCCTGTCGCATGACCCAGTTTTGGCCCAGCTTAAGCTGCTGGACAGATGGCCTCACACTTGCCCCAAGAACACTCTTGTTCAAAGCGGAGTTCATTGGTGGCTCACTGACTAAAGGTTTCCTGGGTCCTGCGGCTGCAAAAATCTTTACCCCTACATAGTGTGGTGCATAAACAGCTTCACCTTGGTCAAATATTACGTCTGTAGTTCCAAATGCAATTTTACAAACCTGCCATATACCTTTGGGGCGAAGGGTCTTTTGTCATTGCCACCCTCCATGAAAGTCATATTTGCTCAGGGTTTCTAAGTGTGATGTCATGAACGTAAACATTTAATTTTCATGCAGGGGCCTGTAGGTCATGTGATGCAGAGAATTGTTTTTTCTTAATATCTCAGAGCAATAAACAATCTGACCTAGGACCGAGTTTGAGGGGACAGCTACTCCTGGAAAGACTCCCAACTGTTTTGAAGGCTCTTCAGTGGGAAGCAATCCTTCCAATTGTGAAATTGGAGATAACATTTCAACCCTTCCCAGATGTGCAGGGTTGAATGTTCTTTCTTTTTGGAATGATGTAGACACACACCTGAACACTCTAGACTTTCAAAATGTCTGCTTTATCGAGGTTGTCACACTTCTTGATGATAAACTAATATTCTGCATTTGATTAGTAACAACAGGGTGCCAATTAATATTTTAATCATTTTTGAAGTGGGAAGGTTGAACTTATTTTCCCCACCTGGTTTCTAAATTGTTTCTAAAATGACTGGGTTCATATGGGAGCTTGTATATCTTGTTTTTGTACAGAAAATGCCCTTATTTCTCAACAATATGCCGCATAAAATATTTCACCACAATATCATATTTTTGAATGTCTGTCAACTCCAATCATGACTTTCAAACAGTGACTTGTGTACCTTTATGACTAATGTTCTCCAATCAATCAATACTCAGTAGCATTAACACTAGTGTCCTACTGCTCAAAACCTGTTCACTGAAGAATCTGTCTGTTCATTCACAACAGCACAAAGCAAGAATTGGCAGTATTAGATATTTTCAGAATTGTTTTTCCATTTATTAAGCCCAATATAGGAAATCACTATTTAGTATGTTATCATTTCTATGTAATTGTGCCATGTTGTGTTTCCTTTTGATTTTGGAAAGTACAAAAATGCATTACATAAAACACAGTTGTGTTTTATGTAATAGATTTTTGTGCTTTCCGAAAACAAAAGGTAGAAAGCTGAGGTGTGAACCTGCAATTTTGTGGTCATCAGGCTCACAGACAAGCGTTACAGTGTGGGTATAATGCACAAGATTAATTAATGCATTATACTGAATTCACAGTTACCTCATTTGTAATTGAGGGACATCGATCAAGAGAAAGAGAGAGAGAATTCCCCACTTTGCTGTCTCTGCCAGTGGTGTCTATAGCTTCTTCCTCATTAATGCAAAAGCATGCAAATGAAGGCGCCGTGTGTGGATGAATCAGCTGTTTGGTTTTGGCAGCAGAAGGCCAGGGCAGCACACTTGTTACCAGAGTGCCAGGGAACACGCTGTGAAAAGCTTATCAGCACAATGGGAACAGAAACAAGGGCAATGGGACGGCAGGAATGTCCTTAAAGTCACAAAAAACATCACCAGGCCTGCTGTATTGTGTCTCCGACTTCCAGCTGGACCGCAAACTGTATGCTTTGTAGATTCTGTGAAATTTAGTTCTGCTTTGTTTCATTAGAAAGGTCACTGGTCAATTACTCAATTTGAATTCTAAGGAGAAGAGATCTTCGAGGCGTTCGTAAATGTCCTAATGATGTCTGAGATGTAAAAAAAACATGCATACATCTGCAATTTTAGTTTACTTTTATTGAGCACAATCATGTTTCCATTTAAAATCCCAGCACTGCAGGGAGCACTAATGTTCATGATCAAGTTTTGATGGGAAAAAAAGGATTAAATTTGAATCAAATATTTTCTTCTTCACTGTGTCCTGGTAGATATACCTAAAGGAGCTCTCAATTTTTTTAGGGCTTCAGATGATACTATTTTGACAGATAAACTGCTAAAATCAACCAATCACCCTCAGGTTTCCAGGGGATAGGACACTTTGTTTCAGTGTTCTCTGTGATATGGGGCCCATAATTTTAATTTAATGTTTTTCCTAGCAGTTGAAACCCGTGTATGGAACCCGTGTTTATGTTGAAAGGCTGTCAAATCTAGACTTGAAGGAGACAACAAATATGGGCAAAAGTGATGAAACAAAACAGACTCACCAGCAGATGGCAGAAGAGTACTTCAGTTTTTTTTAAATGTGTTGCCCGGATTCATGCAAGGCCCGCTTCCGTTGACAACAAATTGCAAATAAGTTGAATTTAATATATGCAGTTGGGCAATCCCAGAATTGTAAAAATCATGTATCCACCATTGATCTTGTGCTGTGATCTGTAGCTATGAGCCCGTATCTTAACAGTAGATTTTTGAAACATGTCTGTGTTTTAATTATTTCCCTCTTTTGTAATTAGTTGCACTAATGCATGTTAATGTGTTGAAAAAGTACCCAAAACGTTGCTCGGATCTTAAAGGAGTAGTTCAGGAAAACATCCAATCTACAGTTTTCCACCTTACTCAAATCAAGTCAGTTAAAAGTGTGCAGTTAAAATGTTGCTTCTTTAGTTTAGAACTGGAGCTATGAGGTTAACAATGCTAACAAACACTAGAAATCAAGGGTCTCTTAAATTCACATCCCCAAAACTTCTGTCAAGTCACACTTGATACTCTTCATTACTTTGCTGATAACACCAAGGTCAGGGATGGACCTTGTATGAGATACCACACTGTTAATAATGGCCACTGATACAAAAACAAATTCTGGTTCCAACTCCTGAGGTTTTTGTTTAAAAAGACTGCCTGCAGCTACATAGGGTTGTTACAGCTCACAGTGTGTTGTATTGGGTCCACCACCCATAGAATATCTGATCAGTGGTACTCCTGTGATGAAAGGAGTAGAGGCTCATAATTTCTGCAGCAACACATGGGTTACAGTTTGTAATTGTACACCTGTAATGGACCTATACTGTTGGTTAGTGTCCAGAAATAGAAGGGAGGGTTTCTACTAAAGACAAATATTTTTAATGGCTGGAAAAGCTGTTCCTGTGGCACTGCAGGGGTAGGCCCTCCAGTAGCTGGCGCTGGAGGATTTTGGAGTAGGTCCTTATATCTGACTGAGGAAAAAGGTCAAGTGCACAGTTCGAAATGCTAATTTATGCACTGAGTGCACATTTACAGAAAAGTGCTAACAAATGGCTCTGTGGAAGTCTATATACTCACAAAGTTAACACGCACACACTAATAATAATGCAAGAAATGTGTTTTTTGGCAGTAATGTGATCAACACATTGACGAGCACTTCAGTTATCTGATAGCGAGGGGACTGCATGAGTCACGCAGTCATCAGATTTTGTTATACATACGACATACACCCAAGAGTATTCTTTACCACACAAAAACATGCAAATGTGTGGATACACCAGACTACAAATGCTGACAGGACAAAATACAGAGTGCAAATAGAAGGAGGTTGCAAGGAAAACACAAGAGCAACAACACAACAGGTCAAGAAAATATTTATAGTTGTTTGTTCATAATTTGTGTTGAAGTTCTGATTGCGTAATCTGATGGCCAGAGGGAAAAAAAAAAACGTTTCCCATTCCCCTATAATACAGAGCCTTTTGCTAGATCGGAGAAGGGAGATGAGGCTATGTGAGGGGTGTGTCGGGTCAGCCACAAAGCTGGAGACTTTGTTGATGCCGTGTATAGTATAAATGTCTGTGACGGAGGGGAGAGACTCTGAAGATCCTCACTATCCTCTATTGAGTCTTGTAATCTGAAGCAGAACAATTCCCATACCAAATCATGATGCAGCTACAGAGGACCTGAGCTCTGTGTGCTGATGCCGGAGGTTGTTCTGACCCTAACTGAAGTCTCTGCGTCAAGACGTCCAGGAACCAGTTGCAGAGAGAGGTGTTCATGCCCAGTCATCTCAGTTTCCCAAGCAGATGGTGAGGAATAATGGTGTTGAATGCTGAACTGAAGTCTATGAACAGCAAAAAAAGCGACAGTGTCTTTTTTTGTCCAGGTGGGTGAGGGCCAGGTAGAGATGGTACCCAACCAGGAATGTTGTCTGGTCTGGCAGCCTTCCAGGGGTTCCTGTGAGTAGTTTTCCTCATATCAGCTATAGTCAGACAGAGCACCTGGTCACTGGATGACTGGTCACCTTGCTGCCAAGTTCATTTTGTTTCAAACCATGAATATAAGTGATTCAGTGCATCTTGAAGGGAGGCCTCATTGACACAGGAAGGTGGAGATGTCTTGTGGTTTGTGATGGCCTGGATGCCCTGCACATGTGCCATGTGCCTATGTGTCTTGGAAGTGGCTGTGGATTTTCTGAGCATGTGTGCACTCTGATGACACGGGACAGTTTGTTCTCAGTGCAACCTTGTCACCTGATCTGAACGTCTCTGTAAAATTAAAAACACAGCAGTCTCTAGACTCATGCTGGGTAGTTGGCTGGAGTCGGATAGGGTCCAGTTTATTGTACAGGGAGCAAACATTGGAGAGCAGGATGGACGTCAGCTTTTAGCCTAACATAGATGCCCACCTGCTTGCAGCGCTTGCGCTTCCTTGTGGAATGCGATCTGATGGGCTGGTCCCCATAGCAAACTGTTATGCAGTTTTTCCTCAGTCCACCCTCAAGGTAAATTTCTTGTTCATTTCTTTACTGAAACAGGGTTTTTTGATTGTAGGCTTGTGTAACAGCTATTCTGATACACGTTAGCAAAGGTTTGGTGTAAAAGTTAACACAAAACTACACTTTTGCACCAGTGTTGGACCCAAAGAGGCTGCTACGACTACAGTATAAACCTACTTTAAATGGATGGTAGAGTTTAAATAGCTCTGCTCAGTGACCGGGAACTGTAAGAAAATCAGGAGACAATTCCGTTATGGAATTATTCTTTTTATATGACCAATTACAACAATATACTATACACAAAATCTCTATGAATGGCTTTACATTATTGCAAGGGATACTCAAAAATATCCACCAGAAACACAACAAGTGAGGTTTCAATACAACTTAGAACACATTAGCTCATATCTTTTAACGTTCTACTGCACAATGGGGTTAGAAAATCACATATAAATGGAAATGGGGACGATAGCAGCTTCATGTTACAATATATATGACCTCCTTCTAGTGTATTACATTGTTTATTTTCACCTTATACTGTAATACAGTATTTGATTGTTTTATACTATATTAGTGTATAAACAGTCGCTTCATATCATATTACAGTATCTATAACTGCCTCATTGTATTTCAGAATATACAATCACCTCATAGTCTATTGCAGTATATACAATCACCTCATACCGTAACACTGTATTTACGATCGTTCAATACTGTATTCATGTATAAACAATTACCTCATATCTCATGCATTTCCATATTCACTACCAGTCAAAGGTTTTGGTACAAACTGAGATTTTCAACATTTTCCTGTTACTCACTTAATATGTACTAAAACACACTCAACATTCTTTGCTAACAAATACAGCATTTTAACCATTAGAGTACCCTCATTAGCCAGAAAATGTCATTTATTATTCATCTCTACTGAACTTTAAAAGGCCTCCTATTATAATTATAATGTGGTTCACCAGACAACTTAGTTATTAAAAAGGCTGTTAAGTGACAGCCAATGAAATGAAAGAGTACACGAGTTAAAGGACAGCCTAGAATTTGACTATTTGCACTGATACATATTCTTTCCCCGTTATAAAGGAAACTTATTTTATTTGACATATTTTCACTTACAGTCAACAAAAACAAAAATCTGTAGTTCATGAAATAAATGGATAAGTGGTGAAAACTTGTTGTGTGTGAAAACCTTTGCCTGGTAGTGGATATGATCACTCCATACCGTATTACAGTAAATACAACCTCCTCATTCTGTATTACAGTATATAAGATACATCTTTATTAGTCCCACAAGTGGGAAATATGATCACCTCGTATTGTATTACAGCACACAGGATCTCTCTATACTCATTTACAGTATATATGATGACCTCATACTGTATGTATGATCTCATTATACTGTTTTATGGTATATATGTAGATATTACAGTACACATGACCTCCTCATACTGTAGTAAAGTACATATGATCTTATATTGTATTACAGTATATATGATCACATGCTGTATTAGGGCACCATAGTAACCTCACTCTGTATTAGTGTATATTTGATCACCTCATACGGTATTAAAATACATATACATGATTTCCTCGTACTGTATTGCAGTATATGTGACCTCCTAATACTGTATTATAGTATATATGATCACCTCATATTGTATTACAGTATACACTATGCAAAGGTTTAGAAGGCCCTGGTGTAAAAATGTTTTGTGAAACTTAAATTATTAATTAGCATTTATTTGCTACATTGTAACATATCAAAAATTAAATAATATTTAAATAAATGTGGTGCATGCAAAAGCACCCTTTCAGTAAATCTACTGTTATGTTCTAGTCTCATTATTTAACCCACTGGGGGTCAATGCATTAAAAGTTTTGACCCTTCAATTTTCTCAGGATGTTGTGCTGACACTCAACAACCATACTCAGGAATGCTAAGTGTGAACACAAAGCATATATTAAAACACACATTTAATGTTCTATTTTTTTCAACATGATTAATTCAGCAAATAAATGATACTCGCAAAATTTGCTGAAGTATTATATTCAGGTATTTTTTAACTTTTAACAAAATTTCATTTGATTTGACCAGTGGCTTCAAACATTGGCTTATAACTGTATACGATACTGCATTACAATATGATCTCATGGCCTACTACAGTTCAAACACACTGTATATCTTTCATAGGATATCCTTGAAAGGGCTCGACATGTTAACAAATCAGTTGGTACAAGGATGAGTTTCGGGGTTTCTAAACTGCTCATTAAAGGTAAAAAGACATTGTATCGCACTTAACACATAATACACTATGTAACATCCTGATGGCACTGCTTTAGGATTTGAAATGACAAAATATTCCAGTAAGGTGCAACTGTTTATTAAAACCTGTAACACACAGGAAGGATCATGGTTCTACAATGACATCACGTAAAATAGACTGTGTAGTCTGCCATTACCTGTTTGAGGTGATTGAAATTCAAAGAAAAATAACAAAAGCCAATATCTCTGAAATGGCAACTTTACGGCCATCTACAATAAAGCAGAAAGACTGTCACTTTCTGTTGGTCCGTTTATCATGAAATACCAACAGAAATTTTTCAAGAGTAAAAACTAGAGGGGAAAATTGAGGCATGAAGTTCTGATGCGACAACAATGATGGTTTCTAAACCATAATACATCTCGCTCATTTGCGTTATTAATACGATGTGTTAATGTATCACAAGCGATGCAAATGATGTTCTTAAAAATAAGAATTAAGAATTAGCTTAAAAATATATGGCTGTGTGTATATGTGTAAAATAGACTTCTGATTTCATAACAGTTTCGTATTCCATTTACCTGCTTGTATAAGACGCCATCAAACGTTTGGTCTTCATTTTCTGTTACCTGGGTTAACCTGGGTTAGGGCCGCTGCGTCTTTAAGGGCACCTCCAACCCAGAGTCTTCCAACAGCCTACCTGACTGGAACTGATTGTCAATGGCTGAAGAAAACAGTATCTTGGATAACAGGGTGAAAGGAAGCAATGAACAGAATATTCCAATCATTTTCAACCTAATCTCTGTCGAGTTAGAACAGTACCATCAATAATTTCAACACGACTCCCTTTTCTAAGCAAGGCACTGAAAATACAGGAATTTGGGAATTTTTGTTTTTCTCAGTGATGGGACTAGTATTCAAGAGCTGGGAATTTGTTGTATTTTGTTACTAGAATAGTGTTGGGACCCGGGTTTTCACACTTTTTCATCAAAATACTGTGATACCAGGAGGGTGTGATTAGGTCTGGGCTGTTGAGATATAGCCTTTTTTTATAGCTCCTGATCTTTTCTAGGAATAAAAATTAAGTATGGATTATACAAAAAGTGAATTCTGCCTCTCTCTGTTAATACTTATTAGGCTTGAGGTGGATTTACTCTCATCACCCCGGGTTGCAGGGAGCAATGAGGGGGTTAGGGTTCTAGATTTAAGGATTGTTTAAATACAACTGCTAAAAAACAGGAATGTGAAGATATCTAAGTGCTTGTTGTAGGATGGTGTTTGTATGTTGTTTTCCATTTTATTTTCATCACAGCAGGCTTAATTGCTTATCTTGTGAGTTGGCCACTTTTAAACAAAAGCAGCCTCAGATTGGTTTGAAACTTAACTGATTTATTGCTTCAACATTATCATTTAAAGTCAAATTGAAGTATTGTTTCAGATCAATGGTTGAAAAGATTGTCCATGAGAATCAACTGTACACTACAGAGTGTAGATTGAGAAATGCTTGCCAGAAGTAAATCTTCATAACAAGGAACTGCTGTCAAAAATGACCAAATGGCATGTGTGGCAGCCTAAAATCTAGTATTCTACACTGCTTTATTGTTTCTCACTCTAATACTGTAAAGCCCTCATGTTAAATTGCACATTGGCAAATGTAAGAACAAGTATATATAATATATAAAGAACATATTTTGGCAAACTGATTTTTTTTTTTGCCTTTTCTGCCCCACTTCAAATTCTTGCCCTCCTTTTCCTATCCACAACGGCTCCTTTTCTCACCACCTCTTATTTCTCATCTTATATTTTTTAAAATAAGAGCACCCAACATAAATGAATCAAGTAAAGGGATTTTGGCAACTGCCTTATGAACTTTAGAATACACCTAATGCACATAATGCATAATAATAAACACAGACAAACTAAAACTTCACATTGACTCCCTCCATCTGAAAAGAACTGTCTTCATTGGTGGAGACAGGAGGTACACCTGGTCCTTTGGACAGGAAGAGGAAACTAAGATATCCTTGGCAACAGTGGATAGGCTTTGAAAGCAGCAGAGGAGCGTCTGGACAGTCTAACCAGAGTCAGACAGACAACCGGACAAGCATTTTAGAATGCTGTCAAAAATCCCTTTCAAATCCCTACAGAGAAAAATATGTTTTTGGCAATATGCCTACATTTAAGAGAGTGCTATTCATTTCAAATTCGTATACAGTGCCTTGCAAAAGTATTCACTGTCCTGACAGAGGGCAGCTGGTATACCAGTGTAGCGTGATGGAACCCCCTCTGACTTTTTTTTACCTATTTTGTTACATTCCAACCTGTAATTTAAATGGTTTTTTTTTTTACATTTCAACCTGTAATTTAAATGTCTTATTTCATGTGTTGGATCTGCACAAAATAGTCGGTGAAGTGACATGAGAAAAAAATTACAAAAAAGGAAGGTGCTCTGGTCAAATGAGACTACAACTGAACTTTTCGGCCAACAAAGGAAATGCTATGTCTGGCGAAAATCCGACACATCCCATCACCCCAAGAACACCATCGCCACAGTGAAACATGGTGGTGGCAGCATCATGCTGTGGGGATTTTCAGCAGCAGGGACAGGGAAACTGGTCTGAGTCGAGGGAAAGATGGATGGTGCTAAATACAGGGATATTCTTGAGCAAAACCTGTCAGTCGGCCTGTGATTTGAAACTGAGATGGAGGTTCACCTTCCAGCAGGACAATGACCCGAAGCATACTGCTAAAGCAAAACTTGAGTGGGGAAACATTTAAATGTGTTGGAATGGCCAAGTCAAAGTCCAGACCTCAATCCAATTGAGAATCTGTGGTCAGACTTAAAGTTTGCTGATCATAAGCGAAAGCCATCAACATGAAAGAGCTGGGGCGGTTTTGGATTTAGGAATGGAGCTGTGGCAAGACATGACAAGCTCATATAGACTTATCCAAAGCGACTTGCAGCTGTATTTGCTGCAAAAGGTGGCTCTACAAAGTACTGACTTTAGGGTGGGTGAACAGTTGTGCACGTTGAAGTTTTCTGTTTGTTGTTTGTTTGCTTCACAATACAAAAAAATACATGGGCATGTTCTGTAGATGAAATGGTGGAAATTTTCAAAGTGAATTCTTTTGCAAGGCACTGTACATGTAAAAAAGACTGTTAGAATGGTGGTAAATTTTCAAACTAGTATACACAGTCCACCTCAAGAGAACAACTAAATTAGTGGGGAAGGAATGGGGTTTATGCTACTGTTCAATAAATGCTGCCCAACTTGGAAATAGTTCCTATGAAAGGAAGCATTTGTGGATGCAGCATGGACAGTTCTAAATGAAAAATATCTACCATGATTCCATCTGCTTGATTACTTAATGGTTTCTGTTATTTAACATAGCTACAGGACATATACCCACTTCACTCTTATACGTTGTGTAAATTAAACATATGTGTTTGTAATTATAAACTAAGATATGTTTGTTAGGGAAAAGTATTCAGACACCACAAAGGTGTCCTTCGATAATATAGAACTGTTTAAGATATAGTTAGCTTTTTGCAGTGGTTTGATTTTGGCCCATTACTTTTGGCAAACTACCTTTAATTTCACAAGGTTGCAGGGAGTTTTACTGAACTCATATCATGATGCTTACACCTTCATACATCCCTGTTGGCATAATGTTCTTGGGCTCAACCCTTCTATGTACAATCTTGACAAGTTGGTCAAATGTTTGTTTTTGGTTTTACCTGACCCATATACTTTGAAATCTTATTTGGAACAGACATGCTGCTTTTTAGCAGAGTTTCAGTTGCAATAAACAATGCAAATTGTAGCAATTTATTGCTTATTGTTCTTGATTTAACTGTTACACCTGCTGCTTTCAGGTAGCTCAGGTCCTCTTTCAAGTGACTATTGCTCTTATCGTCCTTATTATTACTCAGAGAGTTGTGAAATCTTGTGTAGTGCACCTGTCCAGGATTGATTATTTGGGGTTCCATGAACTTTTCACTTATATATATAATCTTATCTAGGCCTTCGCTGCATTTGCTATTTGTTGTTTAATAATGCTGTCCCTGAAGTCTTTAGGAGGCTTCTTCCCCATAACTACATATTGACTGAAGTTTTCCCAAAAATTGCCAGCATCTTGGGCCCTATTCTCTGGCAGAAAATGTGATGCAAAGTGGTTTCATAACAGTGCAGTCCTCATTTTCATGCCATGCATTAAGGTAATAATTTGCATGCATTTCCTGCTCATAGGAGTGGTGCTTTTTAAATAAGGTATGGCTGAGTGCATTTTCAATTCTAAAGGCAGAAAATGTCATTGCGCTTTGACCAACAAAAAACATATTTAAAGTGTGTCATTAAAAAACAAGTGGTGCATTTCAGAAACATACGGTGCACAACACTCATTACGGACACAGGTAGAACAGTTATGCTCCTGTAAATTATGTGCTTGCACATTTTCATTTTGCACACAAGCTGGTTCATTAAGTGTCATTAAAACCACAGTGCCATTGAGGGTGTTTGTCAGAATACTTTGCAAAAATTGGAGGAAAAATGTAAATATTCATATATAGAGGCAGTAATGTATTCTGCACAATCTCCTGGGCCAAAAACCTGATATGGTTTGCCAAGTAAACATGCCATTCTAACAACAGACTGGCACAGCTCATGCGCTCCTGTCTTGTTAAGGTGAGGTGACGTGCCATTCTGATTGGTTTATTGCATGTTACGCCCAAAACACCTTTGAAGAATCAAGACAGTTTGGTACATATGTGTGTGTGTGTGAGTGTGTGTGTATCTGAATACTTTTCACCCAATTCATTTGAAGTGTCTATACATCCTGTATTAATATTAAATAACAATTACAAAATATACTTACTGCATATACGTGAAGTGACTTTAAATTGTTATTGTTTTGGAGTAAACAGCTGGAGGTTCCTAAACGGTCAGTGTATTTCTCTCTCTGGATGCATAGTTTTAGTTCTAACCTCTTCTTGAATGACCTCTTTGCAGTTCTTTTCCATAACAAAGTTGAAATAAAGTTTATAATGTTTTCATATGAGTCTGTAATTAAGAGTCTCTGGTGGGTGGGGCTAATAAGGAGAGAAGATTATCGGAGTGTGCGCTGCCCTCAGTGGTCCAGGGGCAGGTCTAAACAGGGCGGTGCTAAGCAGAGGGGTTTGGATAATGGCAGGCGGTCCAGGAGTGTGGCGAAGGGTCAGATGGTTGGTTGCCATGTTGCACAAGGTCGCGGAGGTCAGAGGTGAAGGTAGAAAGCCAGCAGTCAAGGTTTTGGACAGGTCCTTCTGAAGAACTAATTTGGTCTAAGGGAGAAAAACAAAAACACAGTGGATGAATGAAAGATAAAATAATCATTCTTGCAGAGATAAATCAGAAATAATGAATAGGTTTGTATATATTAACATCTAATGAAATGGAACATGCTGGGGTAGGTAAGGCGGTTGGGCAGATGGTATAAATTGAGTGAATGCTTGGTAATCATGTGTGCAAATGTAAGTGTTTGTGTTGGCCACCTATGCGTGTAGCCAGAAATATCTAAGTCCACAATAATCCATGTTTTAAGACTCTGACAGCTGGATAAATACCCGCCTAATGTAGTTGAGTGGGTGCCTCTGGGTGAATATTTAAAGACTGAGAATCTGAAGTGTCTGTTAATTGGCCATGACCTAAGTAACAGCACCGTTTTAAGTGCATCTTACAGTGATCTGTTTTCTATACTTTAAATTAACCCCAGGAAATGAATAAGCATATATTTTCAAAAGTATGGTAACTCACATCCATCCTGATTTTACTTCTGTCATCCCTAGTGACTCTTGTTGTGCTAATGTGTTAAGTTTCATTACAAAATCAATATCTGGTCATCAGAGTAGAATAATGTCGAAAGAGATGGGGGCTGATAGATTGTGTAGCAATAGTCTGCAATTGTACAAAGCTTATGGTTGGTGGTCCTGATAAAATGTTCAATATATTTAGGTACAAGCCATGTGGACCAAATAAACTCATATTTTTATACAATTACACTGCCCTACAAAGCCAAAGTGCAGTAACTAAAGTTTTAAAAGTTTCATTTCTCTAAAACTTTGAACCAGGATATTTTTTCACAAGACAAAGGAGATGACCTAAACCCCATTTGTAGTCTAAAGTCAATTTCAACCAAATACGTAGTTACTGCACTTTGGCTTTATAGGGCAGTACAATACAGTCATGTAAGCGACTGATCATTGAGCGAGCACAACCTCAGCACCATTTCATAGTAAGCAGCTCACTGTAACACTGATATTGCCTCATAGGCAGGGGAAGCCAGCCCATTTTGAAGTAAATCTCCTGGAGGGGAGTGCAGAGTGACCAGGGCATGGCAGTGGTAAAACTTCAAAGGTAGAAGCAGTAGAAATTAGGTCAGTTTTATTACATAAACTAATTGGTCACGGTCATAATTGGGTGTACATGTTTTAAGTTAAAGTTTATTTTTCACTTATTAACCATAGGATTTATGAACGATTCGATACGTACTATTATTTTTTTAACAGCTGAAAATGAGTAAGTAATTACTATACATTATTCACTATCTACTGTAAATTGTTATATACCTCCTATGAAATATTCACTCATGGCTATGAATCAGGTGCTACTATGAATTATTGAATAACTACAAACTATTCATCAACTGACTGGCTACGTCAAGGTTGAGTTCAGTGAACATAAAATATTTGAAACGGAATAAAAATTTAAGGCAGGTTACCTTCTTTTCTAAGAAACATTTATTCAGAGTGGGATATGTAACTTATATGTACACATAAGACTCTGTGAATTTAATGTGTAGGTTTGGTAGTTACAAGAGTCAGGAATCCACTTGCAGACCTTTAAAGTTTTTTCTCAATATAAACCCTCAAACACCTCAACAAAATATATAGTGGCAGTAACATTATATAATATGTAATACTGCTAAGTTAAAATACCAGTTAAAATACTTTTGTGTCTGTGAGGACCTAATGGGTTTTCTAAGAGACCTCTTAACTAGAAGCTCAAAAATAAGTGGAGCTATGTATTGTTCATGATCCACAAATGATTCTGAGCCTGTTTTCATTGGAGATAAGCCTTTGGGGTTTGGACATGGTGCGACCTCTGAGCTCACCTGAGGCATTACTGTGGTGAGGCTGAAGGGGTGATACACTCCCCTGAAGGCGGAGCCAGACCCGCCTGACAGACCAGCCAAACCCACTTTCTACAAAGAGAGAAACGGGATGGGGTGCAGTGATGGGGGAATAAGCCATGGTATAGCAGTTTATACATAGAGAGTTCAGTTGTTTGTGCTGTTGAGGTATGGGCCACCCACATTCCCTTTGGCTATAAATTCTAGAACGTAGTTTACTGCCATGTAATCTTAGCCTAAACTTGGCATTTATATGTGGACGGCAAAGAAAGAATTTCATTGCACAGAGAAATGCAATTTCGTCTGTACACAATAAACGCTTTGAATCTGATTTGCTGAGCTTGTAGCACAAATCAGTGATTTGCTGAGCTTGTAGCACTGTAGCTAATATACAGTATGCAAAGTTTTAGATATCACTGGTCAAATTACATGATTTATTGATATAGAGGGTAATAGAAAGTGCCCATCCTATAGAAACAAACACACTTGTGCATTTTTTATTACATGATTACTATTTATTTAGTGATTTTTTCCCACTTATCAAATTGTCAACAAAACATGTAATTTTACCAGGGGTGTTCAAACATACAGTTTACAATCTGTAAACCTGAGACTTCCTGCAAATTTCATCAAAACTCATTAAGAACTAAATGGAGGTAAAAATCATCTTGCCATTATGTAATATCTGCCAAGTTCTACTTGTCTGATTAGATCCACTAAAGTTTGCCAGTCGTGGGGAATAGATCCCTGCACAGTTTGACGGCTCAAGAAGGGAACCAACAGGACCTAATAGCACTTGAAGGTGTTCTACTCTGTTTGAATGAAGTCACAAAATGCACTGGACTGTCGACTAGAACGGTGTGGCCCTGTTGAAAAAAGTAAGTTGTTACTCAATGAACCAATTAGCCAAATGTAGTTAACAACTGTGATCAAGTTAACTAGGCACATCTAGGCTTGTTTACTTTCAACACTTTTGAATCAAAACATCATTTAAATATAACCTTTCTAACGGTGTGAATTATGCAAAATGTCACAAAAATCAGCATAATATGATCGAACTAAAGTTTGTAAGATTTGAGAAAAAGTTATTTAAAAAGTACCCTAGTCATGCAGCTGTCTTAGTGTTAGCCCTATTATTGGGAAGTAGAGCCCGACCGATAAAGGAATTTGAATTTTTAAAAAAATAAAAAAAATACATATATGTTTTTGTTTTTTGTTTTTTTAATTTCAGCAACGCGCAACAAAACATTAACAGATTTCTCTAACATTAGTTATTGAACACATTTCACCGATGATCTCACTCGCAAATAACTGGTTCTCTCTGCCCGACTCTGGCTGGATCAGCAGGTTGCAGGATGTGTGGCAACCTGCTGCCAAAAGAGATGGTGTAGAGTGCCCTCTGGTGGACAAACTATACAACGCCAACACTCATGACATGGTTGAAGGGTGTTTCATCCG
>JBBPDB010000108.1:25421587-25456087 GCA_037974465.1 Brachypetersius altus | reverse complement strand
CTGTGCCCTTGTTTTGTTTTGAGCCCTCATGCTCCTTTTTCTTTTCCCTGTTTAAATAAAACCTCACTTCATGGAGTTCTGGAATCCTGCCCGTTCGTCCCATGTTAGCTCTCGGTCTCGGGGGCTTAGCCCCCGCCACCGTGACACTGTTAGAGTGAGGTGAAGTGGTTGACCACAAAAAAAGCAATGTTTAAAATAATAATAATAAAAGAAATTATATTAATCCACAATAAAATAATTTTCGGGATTAATAATACGCTAACGGGATAATGGCACGTTAACTTGCCCAGCCCTACTTTAAACATAAACCACCAATAACACAAACTTGGAGTACAAATTGACTCAGCAATTGCCATAATAAACCCATAACAGAGTAAGATTTTTATCATCTGACTGCAGAAGATCTTGAAAAACACCTTCATGTATTTATCTCCATTGGTGTAGATTATTGTAAGGACCTTCTTATTGACCTCCTCAAAAATCCATTAGACACTTGCAGCTGTGTCAACAAAGACAGAGTATGAGTACACAGATCACTGGCTCCCAGTCACTTTCCAAACAGATTTCAAAATAATGATAACCCAAACCCTAACCCTAACTCTATAGGTTTTAATCATTTATCTGTTTATATCATAAACTGCAGATTTGTATTCTTCTGAAGCACTACAAAGCCGTTAACTATATTTGAAAATATGTCAAAAAACATGCTGCTTTTATAATGGATATGTCTTTTATAATGTAACATGTTGTGTATGTCTAATATCTTATTAACTGGTTGTGTTGTGATGCAGAGTCAAATTCTAGACTGTACTTTAACTTGCACTTGTTAACTGTTTCATCCAATGGCTTGATAAATATAATGATAATGGGGCAGCTTGTGGCCTCATTGGCACCAATGAGGTTCTCCTGAGCAAACTACTGTCCCACTCACTGCTCCCCCGTTTAGTGGCATCCCACTGCTTCACTTGGTGAACGAGTTAAATGCAGAGAAAGATTTTCACATTGTTCGCACGATGTGGTGTGTTCACACGTGACTATAAGGTGCCACTTTTATTACATTAGATGGGTTTCTGTAGGACAGTAATGATGAATGAAAACATGACATCTTCAGGCTAATAAAGGTACTCAAATAGTAAATGGTACTGTAAATGCATTTTTGCATGAGTTTTACTAAATAATAAGTGAGAATTATGTAAATGAAAATGTAGAAAATCTCAGCGCATTCAAATACTTCTGAATGGTCATGTTTGTGCATTTGTGAGGAACCTAAGTCACTCTTACAGCAATCCAACATCATGCTGATCTGTCTCTCACTACTCTTGTGTGATTATACTGTTAGTTATCTGTACTGCCTCAGGCTGAAGAAGAAACGCATGTACTGCTACCGGTGTACTTAGAGTTCAGGTGACAGCACAGGGAGCCAATGTGTCGATGCAGAACAGATGGTATGGGCAGGTCACACATTCTGTGCTCCAGGTCGAGGATGACCAGCCCTTTCAGTTGGTGCAATGCAGCTGAAGAAAACATACATATAAAAATTTTGGTTTCCATCAAATTTTTGCTATTTTAAATCAAACTTGTTATTCTCATTCTAAAGGTGAACATGTATATGTTGTTGCTTTTTTTATTCTAATTATGACAGTATATTTTAACACTTTCAGTTATGATTGGCTCAGTAGTGTTTTTAAAGAATGGCATGTAACCACTTAGTCCTCCTAAATGTGATTTGTCGCTGTCAGAGCTGGCTGGTTGTTAAATTATGAATTGTTAATTTTGTATCTAATCCCAGTGACTAGTCTTACTTGTGTCCTACCAGTATTCTCTGGTGTAGGTCAGAGGAGGATGGATTCCACATTTGAGTCTTGGCTCCTTGCTTTGTTTTGCTCTCCTGCTCTGAAGGAGTTTTCCTTTTGAGTCTTGGTTCGTCGCACTGGTTTGTCTTCAGACTTCAAAGATCGTTTTCTTTTGGTTAATCTGAGGATTGTTCCTCATGCTTTTAGTGAATTTTCCCTTTGAGTCTTGGTTACCGTCAGTTTTGGTTCCTCATGCGTTTAGGGCTTTTTTTTCATTTTGAGTCTTGCTTACTCTCAAACTCAGTTCCTCATGCTTTTAGGGAGTTTTACCTTTTGGGTTACTCTCATTCTTTTAGCGAGGTTTACTTCATGCTTTTAGGAAGTGTTCTGTTTTTAGTCTCAGGTTCTCTGACTGTTTCCTCCTCAGACTCCTAGGAAGCTTACTTGTTCTCATGCAGCCTCCGGTTGTGTTTCACAATAGTGGGCTGCATCTGCATACCTAGAAAGCTGGAAAGAGATGATGATAGTTGTATTAGAGCCATAGAATAAACCTGAATGAATGTAGACATGCATTTATTCAGCATTCCAATAAATATTGACAAAATTAGATACATTCAAAGTAAATGGTTCTGTATTAGCTTTGTGTAGTAATGCCGGTTTACCCTGGAGGAATGGTGGCAGGTTGTCAAGGACATTGTTGCCAGGAAAACAGCAATAGTTTTAGTGTGTGTGTTTGTTGACATGCTCACAGCCATACATTTCTGCATGAACATTACGCTTCATTCAAGCCACTCAAAGCATCACTTAATGTGTGTAGGGTGTGAAGGAGAGCAAAAACATGTGTGTGTGTGCGTGTGTGTGTGTGTGTGTGTGTGTGTGTGCGATGTTTGCACGAGTGTGTGTATGTGTGTGCGTGCGTGGATCTGTATCTGATTGGCCGTGCACCATTGGAGTAGATGAAAAGTGGGTGTGGGGATGGAGAGAGAGGGGAGGGGAGAGATAGATAGATAGAGAGAGAGAGTGAAAGAGAGAGAGACAGAGAGAGAGAGAGAGAGTGATGGGAGGGACGGGTGGGGAGAGGAGAAAGCAACTGTTCTGTCTCAGCAGCTATTCAACAGAGAGAAAGAAACAGAGAGAGGGAGGCAGAGAGAGATAGAGAGAGAGAGAGAGAGAGAGAAAGAGACGGACAGAAGCTGCTCGTGTTCAGCACCACAAAGGATCCACCTTTAGTGCACAGGTGTGAGAGAGTGAAGATTACTCCTGCTTGTGACAGAAAGAGACAAAGAAGGAGAGAGAGCCTGAGAGACAGAGACCAGTGACATCTCTCCGACAAAAAACAGTGCATGTGGAGCTGCACCAGAAAGAACAGGTGAACACTTTATACCCAGTGAATGAGGTGGGATGAGTAAAAGCCTTACTGACCGATGCTTAAAGCAAAGGAAGCATCCCAGGACGATTTGGACCAGCCAGACGTGAGTGTGTTGCTTCAGGAAATCAAACTGAACTGGAATTTGATTTGAATAAGAGTGTCATTCCACTCCAAGTGGAGGTCAGACTGGAGTACAGGGGTTACCCCCTCTCTGCTCTATGGGGGATGCCCTGATGCCCCCTGGCCAGCCATGGCTTAGGATGGAGTGAGATAAAGGGAGAGAAAAAAAGGCAAAACGTTTTTTGGAAACGTTGGTAACTCTGGAATCCCAGCGCCATGCCGGTGATGAAGGGGCTCCTGGCCCCTCAAAACACATTCCTGGATACCATCGCCACACGCTTCGACGGAACCCGTAAGTGACCTGGGATACATTCAATATTTCATTCCTTGTCAGGACATGGAATCATACGTATATTACTTGGGCGTTTTGATATTAATGTTTTGCTTCAAAACATATTAAAGAACAATTTTATAACTGATGAATACATTGTTGTCAGTGGCCTTTAACTATCCAAAAAATGTTAGCGCTATAAAAATACCACCTACTTTGAGAAAAATGCTTTTTGCATTCAACAGTCAAAACAAGCTGCTTTCTAATGTGTGGCAAACAGACATGCAGCGTTTTGAGTTCCTCATGCATCGTTATAAACACACCCTCATAATTCTTTGTAAAAAATGGACTAATAGCTCTGATCCAGACTGAATGGAATAATGGGATTTTTAAGAATGTTCTTCCTGAAATGACCAGTGCATATATCAATTATTCTCAAAGCCTAAATCCAACACAAATTTTCACTTCCTTCAATAAAAAAAGAAATAGTTCTCTACTTTTATTTAAAAAACAACAACACTTATTTAGTCAGGAGCATTATGCTGAGAAGCCCACTTCTCTGTTTTTCTCTGCTTTTACCACACTCAGACCGTTTTGTCTTGAAAAGTCGTGAAAACACATTTTCAGGACAAAATGTGTTTTCACACATTTTTGGTGTGCTGTATTTCATATGCTAACTCAACTGAGCTTCGGCCTTTTTTGTTTTCTAATAGAAAAGCTGCAGTTTGAGGAAGAAATTCATTTTTAAAAGCAGCCAAAAGCCATAACATTTTCACCTTAATGGCCTTTTGGGATGAATAAACACACACACACACACAAACAACACACACAAAATGTCAAAGAATTCATCACCCAACTGTATCTTTGTACTGCCAAGACAGCCTGTGGCATAACACTTTACATAACATCAACAACAATCCAGGCACAAAGTCCCAGTCCATCTTAAAACCAAATGACTGCCTTTGAAAAACAGAACTGTGACAGACCAACATTGTGACCTTCCACTTTCTGCTTTTTCCATTTACTAAATGCAAAGGTCGAAGCTCAAAGTCGTGTGAAGTCTCGCTAATCTGTTGATTGAAGTCTGCATTCTTCAGCCAGAGGACCTAAGGCTGAATTTAATGAGGTTGGACTGTAATTCCGACCTGAGACCAGTTTTGTAGCGGTTTCTTGCAGGGTCCGAGAAAGAATATAGACTGAGACAAAAATTGTGCAATGTCGTTCTTTTGAGGGGGGCTGCTGATGGGATCCTGCACCAACACAAATTTACCTGGCCAGCCCAAACATACCATCGGCCCACTGGGTTGCCCGATGGCCAGGCCAGGCACTGTTAGAAGCACACTATAAACTTCACTCATGACTCACGCCTGTCGACTGTATCTCCTCACCATTTTAATCCATTTTCACTCATAGCTCTTTATGTTGGCTAGTGCCATTGGGGTGATTTGGGTTCTATGTCAGAGCAACTTTTGTACCTCAAGCAGTACATCAACAGACTACTACTAGTGCACTTTTACTAACGCAGATTCTGGATGTTCAGAGGTGCTAAATGAAGTCCCCTCAGAGGTCAACACAGCCAAAGCAGTAGTGTGACTGGTAGAGGATGTACTTCACATAGTTGGGCTTGAGGTCCTGAGTTCGATCCTTGGTTGTGCAACAGCCACCCACTGCCAGGAGTCAAAAAGAAAGCAGCTAGCATCTCAATCTCTATTACAGGTAAATTCAAGTTTTGATGTAAGAGAAGCTGGCAAAGGATAGTGCCCTGTAATTGCTCCCTCCCTCTCTCTCTCTCTCCCTCTCTGTATGTCTCTCCCTCTCTCTTGTTTTTTGCACCTGCCATGCACACTCATGGGAGAACACTTCTCTGCATATGTCAAGGGACAGGTGTTCTGCAGCCTGTGTGTGTGTGTATGTATGGTTGTCATGGGACAGGTGTGTTTGGATGTTGTTATCAAGCCCTTCTAATTCATTCAGAGGCCCATGATGAACGCTGTTTTAGATATTTAAAGGGCCCTTGTAATTATTTTGTAATTAATAATAATACTATTAACTTATAACAATGTGGTTTTGTGTACCAAAAACATCAAAGTCATACTTCATTCTTATAGGACAAATGTCCATGTAACACACTACCAATCAAAATATTTTGCACACACTAACATTTGCAAGTACCATTTACTCAAAATACACACATCACTTTACAGTATCTAAAATTATTACATGTAATAATTCATATTATATTATTTGCCATAAAATATGTATTGTTCGCTACTGAGCTATAAAAAGACACCTAATATAATTATATAATGTGGATCACCAAAAATAGATATTTTGTTAGATATTTCATGATCTATTATTGAGTGACAGCAAATGAGATGAATCAGTTGATAGCATTTAATGTTAAAGGAGAGTCTAGAATTTGACTCTGCATCACCACACAACCAATTAATAGGATGTCACACATGCACTGAACGTTCTAATGCCTAAAAAGAATAAATCTGCAGTTTATGAAATAAATGGATGAGTGGCAAAAACCTGTGGTGTGCAGAAATGTTTGGCTAGTAGTGCATATACACCGATCAGCCAAAACAGGTGATGTAAATAAAATGGATTATCTCATTACCATGGCATTTAAACAGCAAGTGAAGGAGTCAGTTCTTTAAGTTGATGTGTTTAAAGCAGGAAAAATGGGCAAAAACAAGGATCAGGGAGACTTGGACTCTGATCTGTTAGATGACCGTGTCAGTAGATCTTGTGGGGTGTGCAGAACTGGACAATGGAGCAGTGGAAGGAGGTGGCCTGGTCTGATGAACTGAATGTGTGTGTGTTTGTGTGTTTGTGTGTTAACCTGGGTAAGAGATGGCATTAAGGAAAGAAGGAAAACCAGTGGAGGTAATGTGTTCTGATTTAAAGGATCCGCTTCTAATGCCTTGATGCCAGATACTACAGCACCCCTTCAAAGGTCTAGTGGGGTGCAGTGTTGCTTCTGCAGCACGAAGAGAGCCTATACAATTTTAGGCTTGTAGTTTTAATGTTACAGCAGATTGACGTACATAACGTCAAACAAAGATAAGCTCCAGTTATATCGTTCATTTGGTAAAAATATTCTATGTATTTAGAGGAAAAACATAAACGTGTGCTGAATTGATGTACCAGTCCTTATAGCAGCTATGAAAAATTTTCTAAAATGTTTATGAACTCTAAAATGATCAAGCAAAAAACTAATTCTTTGTCTATGTTTATCTCAAATACATTTGTGCACCAGATTTCTGATACTATGATCCCTAAAAATGGGAAAAAAGTGCAGCAATAATTTAGGCTTCAAAGCTGCTGCTCTATTTTTAGCAACTTACTTTTGTCTATTTTTGAGCGATGGTTTAGCCATGGTGGTCATTTTTGCCCAACTATTCTTAAGCACAGCAAATCTCCTTAGTTACACAAGGGGGGAAAGGACTTTTTTCAGTTCTGCTGTCGTGCACACACTATCACACACAGACGAGTATGTTGACAGTCTTGCCTTGTTAACAAAATCCCTTGTGCAAGAAGCGAAGGCTGATGTGTGATTGTAGTTGACGCCTTATAATTGGAGCTTACTGGTCCTCGCAAGCAATGTATTAAATATGTGTTTGTGTAACTGCTGTAATGGGAGAAACAGATTAGTCCTTTATGACTGAACGAATCTGCCCTATTAGAGAGATTTTCTCTCACTGTCTGCTTTATTAGAAACACCTACCCTGTACTGTACGTCCCCTCAGCCGCCACTCCCTTTATTCGAAAAACCAACCATGTATATCCACTCACTGACCACTTTACTAGAAACATAATTCATAATTTCTATTTAAAATTTAACTAGCTTAAAATATTTCAAATTGTTGGAAAAATGACCTTTTTGACATAATTTGATTGGGGGAACCCAAATTGTATACACCTGTATACGTGACAACATTAACCCCACCAAAATGTGTAATGTTTAACACGGATCATCTTTTCACACCTGTGAAGGGTTGGTATGTATTAGTCAGTTGATGTTGGAAAACCAACAGTTGGACAGATATCTTACCATTACAATTCAACCAGCAAATGCTCCACACTGGGCATTTTTTGTCCCATAGGAAAATCTACAGTCAGACGTGAATTGTACAGGGACCAATACAGGGTGTAATTCACGGTTGTTATTAATGATATAAAGTTTAAAGGTTAAAGCTTGTTTAAGTCATGTCATATTTAGTAGGAGTCAGAGACAGTTCCTCCAAAAATGTCACTGCCACCTGCCTTTAGGTCCAGCCTAAGGCAAGCACTAATGGTCTAAATCACAGGCCATGACAAGTGTATGACTTAGATCACATTTTCAGAGATTTTTACTTTAAATGTGTATGTTGGGCAATGCTGTAGCTTGTTGCTGCTAGATCAGGTCGAGGATTGAAGAGCGTTTTTGATGTAAAATTATTTCTTCTATAAAGCAGCTGAGAATTGTGATTTTATTGGAAAAAGTCTTAAGTCTAACATTTTTCCTCCACATTCATTTATGGGGCTCACTGGAGGTGCAACTATTGGCCCTTCATCATCCTAGCTTAAGAGCATTATTGGAGAAATTCAGCATGAGGGGGGAATTTGACTTGGTTAAAAAACATTAAACTATATTTTACATTGGATTTATGCATTTGGCAGATGCACCAGATGGCAAGCAATGTAATGCAGAGTAATGTTCAAGGGTTCTTTGTAGTCTGCAAAGAAAACATTGTTTGCCTCTTGTTTGTTTGGCTCTACTTAAGTCACCTTTACCATGATGCTGGTGTCTGTTCACCCTCATGATTACCATCGTCATCTCATTGTTTCCCCTTTGTATTGTGTTTCCTTTCTAGTTCTGGTTCTTATGTGAAGGTTCCCAGTATAGTGGGGTCTGCTGCTCATTGGGGCCTCATGTGTTTGGTTCAGACTGGTCTCACTCATCAAGACCCTGTGGCCCACCCTTACTGCTATTAGGGGCCTCATTTGTCTGCAGCCCTCTGAGATACTGTAAATGTGAAAGTGAAAGTTACCTGTCATACGTGAACATGTGACACCCAGGTGAAGCAGCAGACACCTAGGAACACAGTGCCCTTGCTCAAGGGTACCTCAAGGGTGCCTAGAGGTCTTGGGATTTTGCTGCAGGCTGACCTCTGCAGGTTGCAGGCTCACCTCTCATCAGAAGCACACGGCTTGTCCTCTTTTCAAGGTTCAAGATGGACTTTGCTTGGAACGCTGTGTGGAAGATCAGATGGACTTGCCTGTCAGTGAACTCCTGATGCCTTGCGTGGTTGCTTTGTGTACATCCCAAGAGGTTGGGTTCCTCTTTCTGAGAGTTCCAATTTCTGGATTTCTGGAAGGCTTTTTTTTCTTTTTTAAAGAAATTTGTGTTATTTAAATTTTTAACATGAATATGTTGGTGTTAGCCTAAGTGAAATGGGTTCTCAGTCTCTGTTTGAAGACAGCAAGAGTCTCAGCAGTTCTATCTGCATCCCTAAAGGTAGGACACAATCCATTGCCATGCAGAACCAGTGATTCCGAGCTTGGTGAATTTAGGAGGATCAGAAGGAAAAAAAAAGCTGCAGAGAGATCTAGAAGATTAAGAAATGATGACATGTTTAACGGTTTTAGATTTACGAAGCTGCTCAGTAACAGCTAGAAGTGCAGTTTCCAGAAGAAGTGCTTTGAATCCAGATTGGTTTGGGTCATGAAGTCCGTTTTTTGATAGAAATAGGTTGAGTTGGTTATATATAGCCCGCTCCAGAACTTTAGTGAGAAAGGAGAGAAGAGCTACCGGTTTTTAGTTGTTCACCTACAAATGTCAAGCGCTTTCTTTTTTTAGAATTGGTGTAGAGCTGTTTTGAAGGCCATCAGAACATGGACTGTTTTGATCTAGGTGGAAGATCTCTGGATATGGTCAGAGGTGTGGGGGTTGGGGGATTGGCTTCAGTGGTGATGTGGTAGGATTGCAAGATGTTATGAGCTGAAGAACATCATTAGTGGAAAATGGAGAAAATCAGGATGTTATGAGCTGAAGAACATTATTAGTGGAAAATGGAGAAAATCGGGATGTTATGAGCTGAAGAACATCATTAGTGGAAAATGGAGAAAATCAGGATGTTATGAGCTGAAGAACATCATTAGTGAAAAATGGAGAAAATCAGTTAAATAAAGGGTAGTCAGCAGGTAGGGAGTAGGTGAGAGAGGTGATGACCGTAGGGAAGGATTATCTGGTCGTCAACTTTTTCTTCAAAGAAGGAGGCAAAGTACTTTGAGTTTGTGAGGGTTGGGTACAGATTCTTCTAGCTTGGCTTTGAAGAAGAAAGACTTGGCAGCAGATATCGCAGTGGCAAACATGGATAGAGAAGAATGGTATGAGAGGAGATCATAGTTAAGACGCAATTTCCTTGTTTTTTTTTTGTTGCTGCTCCTAGTTCTCTTTGGTTATTGCAGAGTACATTAGATAGACATGATGAAGGGTTTTGGTTAAATGAGGAATGGAGAGAGGAGAGAAGCCATTTCCACTGTTCAACGAGATGTTTTAGGTTACTAAATGACAATAGAATGATGGAGGACACAGCAGGTGGAGAAAGTACACAAAAATAAAGGCGAGCAGGTGAAGAGACAACACTAGGGAAAGAGAATGTGAATGACAAAAGATGACAGTCAGAGAGATGAAAAGGGGTAGCAAAAATATTGTAGTGGCTCTGGAGAAGTCAAATTACCTGTGTTAGAGGTTGATTGAACCTATGGACAATGCCACATGTATGTAGCATATGCTTTGGGAGTTTAACGTCACCACGAAGGTGGTTTAAGTGAAAAGTCATTATCTGGAAATGAGCTGACTGGCATGTCCAGTTCTTCTATGAATGTTTCTACTGCCCCAGGGTTTAATAAACAACAATGATGTGTCTGATAGGAGGAATACAGCAATACTAAAAACAACAATGGTGTGAGAAAGCTCCATAGCTCAAGGCCAAGCAAGTCCATATAGTCATACAGAGCATGTGCTTTTCTCATCAATGAAACTACAAGCCTGGAAAAGGCCTGCCAAAACAGTGCTGTGAAAAACTAGCCCCAGCGTCCTACTCCCAGTATCTGTAATTGAATCTGGTACGGCGGTGCTGTCCCGCTCTTTATTTTCCCTTCGTCTCCTTGTAAACCGTCCTCAAGGGAATATTTATGAAACATTTATGATGCTGTTTACTGATAGAGTGCACTGAAGTTTCAAATGCCTTCCTCCTGATCCAGGCAGCCACAGGCAAAAAAGCCTCTTGGTTTATAGCTTTTCAGCTATAAGCCTCACTGTCGGAGCTCTTGGTGGAAGAATCATTGGTAGATGCCTAACTTTACTCATTCGGGGAGATACCATGTACCTCTCTATGAAATCTCTGGACAAAAAAATGCTAAAAATGACTTCAGAAAGGATTAGATTTGACAGCCAAGATAGCATCCACATTTAAAAAAGTCATTAGCCACTGCCAGTCATCAGTGTCAACACTTATTAATCCCACAAGTGGGAAATATTGATGTCCGCCTTAATAGTCAGAGGTGATAGGACAATATCAGTGGGTGGCATTTAGGTAGCTAACTAAGTTCTGTAGTTAGTTTGCTGTGTCCAAATATAGACAACATGGGCAGATTAGGGCCAGCTAGTTACTGTATACCTATTACTAACGATACCATTATCAGTAAACTATGCAAATTTCTGAAGGTTTTTTAGGTTGGGGCATGTGAGAGCTATTCAACAATTCTGAAGTCTACCAGACTTTAGTCTTACTTAAGTAATGTGAGTGCATGCAGAGTCCACCCTTTTTTCACGCTTACTGTACAAAACTGGTAAAATATTAATTTAGGGTTAAATACATTTAACTGGTTTTCTTCAGTATTCAGCCAAGACATTTCATCAACTGAATGTATGAGGTTAATGGGCCACCAGACATCAATTATATTTGTGCAAACTGCATAAATGCTCACATGCTCCAGTTCAGACATCAAATTCACAAACTTTGCTTAATTAGCTGCATTTGGGACACAGAGAAAGCTCTGTCATTTTTGATTTTCTGAGGGCTGGAAAGAATACAGAGGCAAGTTATAACAGAGTGTTAGCCAGGCTCCAGATATAAGGCAGGGAGAAATGTTCTGTATCATGACCAGGGACCTTGAGAAACCAATCTCTTTTGGATGTTTTACCCTTGAAAGAATGACTGAGATAAATGAGGAAGGAGATCCGCTTCTCTCTCTGTCTCCGTCTCCCTCTCCTTCTCTCGCACAAGCACAGACACACTGAAGGCAGCACAGCATCCTTCCTCGCAGCAGCAGGAGCCTCTGGGTGGCAGAGCGCCCAGTGCACCGAAGGCCCAAAATAACTTCTACTGGTTGCCCAGGAGACGAGGGGTGGTATGGTGATGGCTGAAAGAAGCAACTCCAGCAACACTAATCACTCAGTAACAACTTTAACATGTCGCTTAGCGTTCCTCAGGAGGACGAGGAAGAGAGTCAGCGGAGCAGGTGAAATGATTAGAAGTGAGAAGACCTTGGATGCTAGATTGGCTTGTATTGTGAAAATAAATTCCTGGTTTTGATGAGAATAGAGGGCCAGATGTGAGAAGTTAATATAAGGAATACATGCAACTAGCTAAGACCACACCTGTAAGAGTGTAAAAGCCTATTTTTTCAGTACATATTGGTGAAGAATATAAAAATGCACAAATGTTTGTTTAGGTGGTCCCTGCAGGTCCTTGCTTGTTTTTGAGGTTTGGGAAACATATAACTGAAAAATATGCTACTTTTGATCTTCTATCTCTTTTATGTTGGTGGCTTGTTTAATTTAAGAACTTCCAAATTAAGAATTTTACAAAAATGCCCCAGTGACACCCTTTAGAAAACACCAATATATTCTTCCCTAGATATATTTCTCTCAAAATATTAATAATTATTTTGATGTTTTGTCATTTCCTTTAAAGTGATGCTTTAAAGAACAATATGTTTATTTGGAAATCAGGAGCAGTTCTTAAAAAACTAAGGCAAAGCTGCAGTTTTCCGAAACTGTATATGCTAAAAGCAACTGCTTGCTGAAATAACGTTGCAAAAAGCTAAAAACTTTGACACTATTAAATAAACACCAGCCATTAAATAAATCAGCCAGTCAAACCGAGGCCTACTCTGCTGAAACAAATTAACCCCACTGACAGACTCGCCTTCACTTAGTATTTTTTTACTTTATGTGAAAGGAAACAATAATGACTTTCCATTGAGTTCCATGGGGCAGAGAACCAGAAGCCTCCCATAGGGCAGAATGGGGCATAGAATAGTATGTCTGCCTTATAGCTTAATGGACAATTGTTCTTAGAATTTCTAATACATTACTAGTGCAGTGGTGGAAAATTGTGTGCCTGTTTTATCCCGTACCACAGGTCACCCTAGTGGATAAATTGCAGCATGTTTTAATGACTGCTACACACATGACTAACGAAAAGTACTCTTTCATTCTTCTCTAAGGACCAAAGCCATTGAAGCAACACAGATTTAATTGATAATTATCTTAGCACAGCTTCACCTTGCTGAGCACATGTTTTGTGCCTCATCAAGTTAGCATAGCGCAATTATTAGGCTTTAGAGATTGACTTGTTATTCAAGTTGCACCTCAGTGGATAAAACACGGCACTGAGTTGCAGTAGGTTTAAAGTTGCTTTTTCTCCTTCACCACCATCCCTCCACCCCAATCCCCAAAGTTATTTCATTAACCGGAGAAAATGAGAAGTCGTCCTTGGTGGAAGGAGCTCAGACGCCCCCTGGAATGTTTATTGCCATGTCTCTTTTCTTCCTGCATCACAGGGGTAAATTTGCTTTATTCTGCCACTGAGGCAACCCTTTCGTCCGACTCAAAGCCCAATCGGAAATAGGACCCCCCCTTCATCTACTTTTTCTGAGGGTGTTGCCATAGCAACTTGCCATGGGAGAAATTGAGCTTTTATCAACTTGAATGGTGGCTAGTACTTCATCTCTCACTTAATCGCTCTATTCCTCTTATACAATTCAGTAGACCACTTATCACTAATCAGATTAATTGCCAATTTCCCCAAATTTCAAACATCCACAAGTAATTCTGTTTGATCCTCTTCAGCTCAGCTCAGGTAGTCCAAGGACAGCTCGTCCAGAAATGTGGGTCTGGCCTGCTAATGAGTCTAGCTAATTGAGACGCAGCCAGGAAAATAAGAACTTCATGCTTAATAAATACCGAGAGGGGAAAAAAACTCTCTAAGAAAACAAGAAACAAGAAAAAAAACATTTAGAAGAATGAGACTTAAAGGAAAAATTTCCAAAGCGGCTGAAGAAGAAACAATGAGACGAACAAAGACTCTTAAGAGTGTACAAAACACCTGAGAGGAACAAAGACTCCACAAGTGTAAGTCCTTAGGAGCATGAAGAGTTTCATTCTGAGGGGAACCAAGACTCAAAAGGAGCAAATCTTGGAGCATAAAGAAGAAAACGGATCCCAAACATAACCTGTGCTCTTCTGGGAAGTATATTGAAGAGTTCATGGAGTTTGTTATATTGAGTCTTGTAATTATGCATTGAAATGCCCCATATTACATTACAACTCTATACTAATTATTTCTCTCTTTCAGCTCTATGAAAGCAAGTCACATACACTGTGTTCGTAAGGAGAAAAGAGAAAATTTTATTATAATTTGAAAATACTAGAAATACTTGTTTTGCACCCAAATCTTTCACAACATTATAAACACAATTATGCAATTACATTAGACAGTGATGCTGTCCATGATACAGCAGTAGATGTGAAAGGGAATCTTTATAACATGAAAGAAAGTTTATATACTATCAGTTTAATTCCTCAAAGGCTGTACAGAATACATGTGATATCTGAACACTGTGATATCAATCACTTCCCCCACCCAAAAATAATCCAGCAGGTCTGTGGAACAAGCTCAGTGCGGTCAAAGCATCCAGCTGGGGTCTTGAGATAAGCTTTCTGTTCTGTGACCCGAGCTCATTCTCACTGCTTCATCTTTCCATTCATGTAGCTCCTTTCACCTGATAACAGCTATTCTATTATACACACACATGCCTTGTACAGGTGTTTGCAGAGCTAGCCTGGCAAAAAGTCTTGTTCAGTTTTGTAAGTTTCTAATCAGCATCCATGTTCTGACACTGTACAGTGTGTACAGTGTCAGAACATGGATGCTGTTCTGACCTGTGGTGCAGGGATCTGTGGTGAGACATCAAAAGAAATGTGTAGTTGCTCCAGTGCAGTGTTTGCCTGTTTCTGTGTGCATTTTACATTACATTAATTTTGCTGAATTGGATTGGAAGTGAATTGGCAGAACAAATAGTTTTCACTAGCATAATTTTTTGCTTACAAAAAAATTAACAGTCCCTAATTTATAAGGTAGTTTCATTTTTATGGAGACAGAACTAAAAATTAAGAAAAAACATACATGCTACATAAAACGTATAAATTGTATCGCATGTCATTGAGTCAAATAAGTATTTGATTCTCCTACAACCCAGACAGACTTCAGGCTCCCACAGTCTGGCTTTGTGCCAGATGTTGCACACATTACAATCAATCTATCAATTACAGACACTCCTGATCTTAATGTGTTATGTATATAAAGCACACCTGTCCACAGAATCAGTTTCTTCCATTCCAACCTCTCCACCCCCTTGGGCAAGACCAAAGAGCTGTCAAAGGACATCAGGGACAAGATTGTAGACCTGCACGAGGCTGGATAGACTATCAGCAAGAAGCTGTTGGTGCGATTATAGAAGATTGCCCTCAGTCTGGAGCTTCATGCAGTATCTTACCTCATGGGATGAGGTCGATCATGAGAAAGGTGAGGGATCAGCCCAGAACTACACAGGAGGAGCTTGTTAATGATCTGAAGGCAGCTGGGACCACAGTCACTAAGAACACTGTTGGTAACTCACTATCATAATGGATCAAAATTTTGCAATGCCCACAAGGTCCCCCTACTTAAGTTTGATAGTAAATGATTCAGAGAAGGCTTGGGAGGAAGTGCTGTGGTCAGATAATTGAGGCATCAACCCGACCCACCGTGTTTGGAGGTGTTACGGGTGGGGCTGCTAACCCCCAACCCAGAGCTACCTCGGAGCACGGAGCACACAGGAACCCAGGGATCCATGCTAGATACGTGATTTTACTTAAAGAAAACAGAACCAGAAAACAAACAGGCACGATGGCCTCCAGGAGTTTAAACCAGACAAAATGGCAGGAAACAAGCAGGGAATAATGAGGCGATGGATACATGAGGATCAACTCACATACACAGACTTAAATACACAGGATCAGAGGGGAAAACACACACAGGTGAAACAGAAGACACGTGATACAGAACTAAACCAGATACATCAAAATAAAAACCCCAAAACATGAACAGAAGAAACCAGAACGTTAACAAAAAAGCAGTGGCTACACCCTGCTACTGACCAGGCCCGTTACAGGAGGAAGAGAAATGTTGAGTATGACCTGAAAACACCATCGTCACAGTCAAGCATGGAGGTGGAAACATTATGCTTGGGGATGTTTGTCTTCTAAGGGTACAAGATGACTTCACCGCATTGAGGGGCCAATTGATGGGGCTGTGTACTGTACAATCTTGGACAAGAACCTGCTTCCCTCAGTCAGAACACTGAAGATGGGTGGTGGGTCTTCCAACATGACCCAAAACATACAGCCAAGGTAGCAAAGGAGAGGCTAAACAGGAAGCACATTAAGATCATTGAGTGGCCTAGCCAGTCTCCATACCTCAGTCCTATAGAAATTCTGTGAAGAAGCTTCAAGTTGCCAAGCAGCAGCAAAGAAGCCTAAAGGATTTAGAGAGTTTCTGTAAAGAGGAGTGGGACAAAATCCCTCCTGAGATGTGTGCAAACCTGGTGACCGACTACAAGAAACGTCGCTGTTGTGCTTCCCAAAAAGGGGTTTTTCCACCCAGTACTAATTCATGTTTTGCTTGGATATCAAATGCTTGCTTTACTCAGTGAAATGCAAAACAGTTTCTAACTTTTATGTTTTTTCTTGAGTTCTGATTGATATTCTTTCTTTCACCATGAAAATGAAACTACCTCATAAATTAGTCTTTTTTTGTAAGTCAGCAAAACCTACAAATTCAGCAGGGCATCAAACAATTACCTCCTCCACTGTGTGGAGGCATCTCTTATTTACACAGCTCACACTGCAATAGTTTACACAGCTCACACTGCAACAGAAAAGAACAGCAACCCGTGCATTTTACACACACACTCATACACACACACTGCCGCAAATAGTACAAACAGTGAACAGAAAAAAAGGGAAATGCGGTTTCTTATTTTTTTTCCATGGCTGTGCTTTATACTTTCACTCTCTGACCACTATTATTAGAAACCTCTACTCTGTTCTCCCACTGGTCACTTTATTAAGAAGCAGATAATTTATAATCCCGACATGTTACACACACACACACACACACACACACACACACACACACACACACACGCACACAGAGATTAGTGCAATCTGTACAGATGTGTAATTAAGAGCTGTTCCTCAGCTTGATCCATAAGAGGATTTATTCTGTAGACTAAAGAGGGAATAAACATAGTCTGCCTTTCAGTCTTTTTCGTCTTCGTTTTCTCTTATATCTCTGCCTTGTCTGTATTCATCATTACTGTTGTTGAAACAAACAGAACATAGTCACTGGATACCAATGGGCTGCAACCATGTCTTTAAATGACATCAGACAAGTTTACGTCAACAAATCATTTTTCCGCTTTCCTGATGCAGATTACAGTCATTTATTCAGCCCCCACCAACATTGCGATGTGGGTGGTCATTCTGAATGGGAAATCCAATCAGTAGGAATTACTGAGCGGCCACGTGGTCAAAACTCGCTGCCCATAAACTCTCAAAGGACCACTGTGGCAGGGTAGTGCATGGCACTGCTATCAAACAAGATTACTGGGGTTTTTACAATGTTACTGCTAGGAATGAATAGTCAACCACCCAAAAATGTCCAGCCAGTAGTGACCCTGTGATTCAGGAAGTGGTGATTTATGAAGGGCTGACTGGATGACTAACGGCTGACTAGTTGACTTATCCAAATGCTGCACTAACAGAAGGGTTTCTAACACCAGCAAGATAGAGCTACAAGGGGAGGGTTTCTAGTGAAGAGGATGGGAAGTGTACAGTCATTTTTAGATTTAGAGGTTGATTTCACAGAGTTGAGAACATTTGTTATGACAGCGAAAGTCAAGCAGAAGCCTTTTACTCACGGTTTGTGGACAAAGTCCTGACAGTGGCAGCTGCAGATATGTAGCTGATTATGTCAAAAGATGCTTGTATTTGTTTTTTCTTTTTGCAAAGAGAATGACTTATTTTCTGCATCTCTAGCCTTCTTGCTTGAGTCTGTAGTTTTTACAAGAATTCACAAGGGTCCAGTTTATTATCCAGTCAATTGAACGCCTGTAAATAATGTTAACGGTCTTCAGAGCTTTAGTTCATGGTAAATGTTAAAATATACAGTAGCTGAGAGCTAACAACAGTTGATCATAAAATGAAAACAAAAAAAACAAGTTTACGTAACTTGGAAAGAATAGAAAGTCTGACATCCTATTAACTGGTTGCGTGGTGAGTCAAATTTTAGCTTGCCCTTTAACTTTAAATGCACTAATTAACTGGTTCATCTCATTGGCTGTCACATAATAGCTCGTTAAATATCTAACAGTTGTCTGGTGATCCACATTATAAATATAATTATATTAATGCGTGAGCGTGTGTGTGTGGATGTGTGTGTGTGATTTGCAAAGACGTCACAGTGGCTGTTCAGTTCGCAAATTTCAGTTCCCTGAAACACTCTCAGACTCCACAGCATGGCTTGCTTCTGTTCAGCAGACAGGCTGTTACATTACGTCTGTATGCGTGTGTCTTTAATTTACTGTGCCTTACATGCTTGTGTGTGAGTATGAACTACTAGAGCCTGTCTGTATTTGTTTCAATGTGTTAAAACGCACATGCGTATCTGTGGTCATGTTAGTGTCTTTTATGTGCATGTTTTTAATGCATGTGTGTGTTCGAGCATGCCCGTGTTTGTGTGTGTGTGTGCATCTGTGTTTACTTGAGCGTGTCTATGTTTGTGTGTGAAATTTTCCATTTGGTTTTGTGCCTCTCCAAAGTGGAAGTGTTCCCACTGAGACTTAAACGTCCATCTGGCTTCTTCATAATACGCCCATATCTGCTTCTGCGAGTGTGTCACAGTATGTGTGCTTATGTCTGTTAGCAAAGACTGAAGGCCGGGGGTGACTAAGCGGTTTTCAGTGTATATTGTTCATATTGAATTAAAAAATTAGACCCCAAAATCTTTTTTTTACAGCTAAATGCGAGCCCAGGATTTCCTAAGTGACTGAAAAACATTAGCCAGGACACTTTGCCCTTAGTACATTCAAAGATTGCATTTTGATGCTGTGTTGACTGTCCTCTTAATAAAACAACACCTACCTTGAGGATAACGTGATCCCTGATCTTGTGGATGCTTTCCGTGTTACTGGAATGCTGTGGTCACTAACCCTCCTTCTTGAGATGCCTCCATCTCCACTAATGCAGGGATGTCAAGCTCCGGTCCTGGAGGGCCGGTGTCCAGCAGTTTTATGGTTCTCCTCCTCAAACACATTTACTAAACATGACAATTTACTGGCGAGGTGAAACAGGTGTTTCTGAGCTGGGAAATTACCAAAACGTGCTGGACCACAGTCCTCCAGGACTGGAGCTCAACACCCCTGCATTAATGCATCTGCTCCACCCAACCAAAGACTTCTTAAGAAGTTAATTAGCTGGAGAGGGTATGGCAGACTGCGGTTGAACCTAGACTGTGATGTTTTAAGAGTCCAGTGATCATGATGAGCTGTCCAATGAGAGTGCATTAAAAGCAGTTCAAAAAGATACATTGGCGCATCTTTTTCTTGATTTTCTGCCATATTTATTCTTTTTGAAGTTCACCTACTAACTAAGACTCCCGCAATCACATGATACCACTGAGAGGGTCAGAGTTGCAACTAACGCAACATCTACGGACAGCATAACATTAGATAATACTTGGTTTTTCAAACTCTGGGCCTCGGCCTGGTGCTGGTCCATGATACGGTTTCATTTACATTTACATGTATGACATTTAGCAGACACTCTTATCTAGAGCGACATACAATAGGGCTCAAGCAGTCCACATCAGTTCTTCAGACCTGTAAAGCTAACCAACATTCACTATTCAAGCAAGTTACTGCCGGCTAAGTTACACACCATGACAAATCCGGTCAAAAGAAGGTTAGAGAAGCGGTTACAGCGTAAATAAGGAAAGCATTGAGTAAAGACGGTAAGTGCCCGAAGGTTTATTTATTTATTTATGTATTTATTTGTAATAAATATAAGGAAAAAGGAATGAATAGGCAATGAGTAAACAAGGTTACTGTCAGAGCCTTGCTTTTGCACGATTCAAAATTCATTTGCACACACTGAAGAGCTGACAATAAATCAGGGTATGTTCAAAGCAAGCAAGTCTTGAATCTTTCTTTGGGAAGTCTCCATCTAACATGAGCAGACTTACATGATCAGCCAGAGGAAATAAACATCGGCCATTCACTCGAAATTACCTCATACATTAAATCTGACTTCACTTCCCCTCCTGGTTCATCTTCCAAACTATGCTAAATTACGAGGCTTCAGTAACAAAACCATGCAAACTTACGCCAGCATTTGGAAACAAAACACGCACATATCAGAAATAAATCTCAGGATTTCTTTTGTCTCTGGTGTGTATTTTGATCATTAAAGAGTATGTTTGTAATTGGAGCACCATTGCTCAACAGTATCTTAAAAAAAAATCCTAGAAAACACAAAAAGGGAATAAAAATCTAAGCTTCTTGGGTCTTATACATATGCATCAGCCCATAATAATAACAATAGTAATAGTCATAATAATAATAGCATAATTACTGTATATGTACAGGTCATTTTACAATAATCTCAAATTCATCCAAAGCATTGCTGTTGGGTCTTGTTTAATATTGTTCATAGATCATCATAAGCTCTAATAATTGCCCTGATACTAATAGTAATAATAACTGTAGTAGGAGTGGTGTAATACTACTAATACTACTAATAATAAAATCTATCTATCTATCCAGATGCACACGCGTGGGGAGGCAGGGGAGCAGGGACGTGTGTTGGAGCTGTAGGCCTATGCAGGGCTTTGCAGCCCTAAAGCCTGACATGACTGGGCATCGGGATAATACATCTGAGTTAATAGATGATCATGCTGGCTAGCATCAGGCCATGACTCCAATTCCCCAAAAAACAAAGCTAGTTGGAGTCTCTTTGATTCCTGGAGCTTTTTAAATCTAATCAAAATATTACAACCTTTTACCTGTGGAACATCAAATGTGTTTAGTCCACAGTATTTCTCCACTTGTTCAAAGAATCAAAAAACTATGTGTATGCAGTATATTAGATTATATGCAAAAGAGACTATATTTTCAAAATGTGACATTTTCTGATTCTTTCTCGTCAGTCAAGATGACGATGTTACTTGTGTTTCTTTTTTGTCAGCAAGTTGCTGGGTCAGTCTGGGTTCCTGTCCATCTCTAAATATACTCACTTTCCCCCAAGCTGAGTCGGCTTCTGCTGCTGGAAAAATAATATGAATTCCCTGAAGCTGGCTATGTGGGTGGCTGTGGGCCTGGAGAGAGAGAGTGTGTGTGTGTGTGTGTGTGTGTGTGTGTGTCAGAGAAAGAGAGAGAGAGAATGATAGAGAGAGAGACAGAGAGAGAGAGAGAGAGAGACAGAGAGAGAGAGAAAGAAAAAGAGAACACTTGTTGGAATAGTAATAGCTGCATTGTATGTCAATGGGTGTCTTTTCTACACAAAGCTACATTCTGCATATTAACCATCACTCAGAAACCTCCTATTCTGATAAAGACATTTCAGTTTATTTGAGCTTTTTCCTATTTCACAGTGGCAGGAGCTCATTATATCCATTCAGATGGATGTGATCACTGCTTAATTCTGAACTCACCTCACTAAGTCATGGCCACAATTTAATTATCTACTCCCCACTTAATGTTTTGGTGAACCCACAACCTAACAAACACCAGCCTCACTATTTAAACAGAAACTAAACTCAAAACATGTAAATCATTGGTCTCATCCCTGGTTGCTGAGAACCGTCATTGATTTCATCTGCCAGGGTTGAGACACCCCCCAGGCAAAATAAAAGCCCTTCTACCAATGTAAACAGCAGTGGCCTCTAGTGACCGCTGACTGTGGATGTTACACTTAGTAAGTTATTAGTAAGAAAATGAAAGTGGAGAGGGAATTAAAACAACCCAGTGCAGTTATTATAACTCACAACTGCACTAAGAACCCAATGCAATGCATTACAATATTTTTTTTAACCACAAATACCACCTCCTAAAGAAAACTTTATCTTTTGCATGTCCTCTTTTGGGTATCTGTATGGGTTTCTGTTGGGTTCTCTGGGTTCCTCCCACAGTCCAAAAACATGCATGTCAGGTGAACTGGAGATGCTAAATTGTGGTGTGATTGTGTGCGTGAGAGTGATTGTCTTTGTTTCTCTTTCATCTTATGAATACTTTAGTCCCCCACGGAACATGCTCGCAGCTTTACTAGGCGGGGCAACCATCAGTCTCCATCAAACTTCACATTTAGATAGGGCAGCATGAGACCTTTCCAATAACCCCATGTTTGCCATAATAGCCTCCCAGGGATCCGGAGTTATTAGCCGAAAACCGTTCACCTCGCCTGGGTGTCCCATTATTTTTGTCCGTTACAGTTTTCGGCTAATAACTCCGGAACTCCAGGGACCTATTATGGCAAATGAGGAGTCACTGGAACCAAGCCCTATCTAACTGTGGAGTTTCACATTTAGAGTGCGAGACATATTTTTTGTATTTAACATTTAGATTTAAGATCATTCAAGGCAAATCCTCCATGTTGGTGAGGGCATATCACAGCACAGTCCAGCCCCCTGCTAAGTAACAGCCAATTGTAATCATGGGGCGTGGCCAATTAGCATATCTTGCTATTTGTAAAAAATGACATTTCTGTTAAGCTGGTTTTACAAACGGCACCCCATAGGGGACATCTCCCTATAGCATGTTCTCTGTGCAATGTTTCTCCCTTATTATATCACAGTTATGATTTTGGTATTTGTGTGAAGGTTTACAAAATGTATCCAGACATTTTTTGAAAGTTTTGAAAATATTGGTATCGGTATTGGACATAAAAAAGTGGTATCGTGCCATGTCTAACAAAGACTGGTCTCATTGATCACAATAATTTGTATGATGAATATTTACATTATTATATTTCTATAAGGATGGTCTCTCTACAGGCAAAACTGTTTACTAAGCAAACTTAATTAAGTCTGACAAAGGGAACACAAGAGCATTGTTTTCTAGAGTAAATAACATCTGATACTCCCATGTCATATGCACTGCACTGTTCATGTTACATCATGACCTTTGTTAATGCTAAAATTGAAAATATCCACCAACAATTTATGACATCTGGAAATACAGCAAACCAGTTGCCTGTTCCAGCTTTTCATGATTTCCTCTTTTTCTCTTTCTAGTTTTAAACTCCCAACTTTGACTGAAATGTATTCAAAAATTTAAATTTTCTGCCTGTTGTTTGGATACCTAATCATTTGGTAAAAACTACCCTCTCTCTCCTCTGTAATAACTGGCATCATACATTCCTCCTTTATTTCTGGACTTTCTCAAGATGCTGCCAATCTTTAAATTCTGTCATAAAACACATCCTCTTAAACTTGTTTCTTCTGTCTGATTCTACTACACCTTATGCCATGATGTCAATTTTAATATATCATTCATATTTCATGTCAAGTTGAATTACTGGTGTCTTGTTGAATACTACTGTATGTGTTTTACTGTGTATTGTAAGCTGTCCTTGAATACCTTGAAAGATGCCTATAAATAAATCGCATCACTGTTATTTTTATTATTTATTAAGAACTCATTAAATAGCATGTTGATCTATTGATACTTTAGGAGTATAGAACGGCAACCAAAACCCAGGGATGTGTAAGGACATTCTAGCTAAAAATACACAATACACAATCTAGCTTGACATGGCGAAGGCTCAGTTGTTTCCATCTAAAAAAAAAACCTATTATTTAGATTATTACGAGAAGCTAATAATGATAATGACACATTCTCTCAAATTTGACTTTAATTGGCACCTCTCATGTCCTCACACTGACACTCCACTTAATGAAAGAAATAAAGAAGAACATGATGAAAGAAAGATTAATATAATATAGTTTTGAACCAGGATTGTTGGAGTTATGCCTTGAGTTGAAAACATAAATATCAAAAATGAGATTAAAATCTACTACAAAAATCCTAATTTCTGCTACTAGCGAACCCAAGGGATTTCTAAGAGTGTGTTAGCACTAAGATAACTAAGCTAAGCACATAAATATTTTTGGTCATTCTAGATTAAATACGGGCATCTGAAGCTGGTTAAAGGCATGTTCACTCATATTTGTCCATGTATGTTGCAATTTTATGGCGATTCATTCAACGAAGAGTCCCAGGATAGAGCTGCTGCCACTGTTAAACCTTTTTGAAACCTCGTCAGACAACAGTGTGCATTCACAGTCAGTGACATTCAGAAGGCCTGGAATAATGTTTGGTCCCACCCACTGGAAATCAAAACATGACTGGTCAATTAAATGGTCATTTTGTAATTATGTTGTTGGTTCATCTGATGTGTTAGGCCCTCTGTTTAGCTCCTGAGGAGAGATTTTGATGAGAAATCCTACTTCCACCCAGAAACCACTGTGGAAAATAGATATTGAATTGACAATTTTCAAGAACTTAATCTTTTTGTTTGCAACCAAAACTGAACAATGAAATAAGAGGATTTCTAATTTTTAGATTAGATTAGATTAGATTGACTTTATTAATCCCACAATGGGGAAATTCCTTAGAAACAGCAGCAGTAGCAAAAAAGACAGTTTAACAGAATCCGTAGGATCAAAAGTAATAATATAAGAACAAAGAAAATCAATAGAAACAACAAACCATTTCTAGCTCTATAAATATAAGGAATAAATAGGAAAACAGCATATACACAGTGCAAGTTAATTGGATGAACAGGGTAATCTGAAAAATTGCACATGGTCTAAATACAGCACAACAGCAGAACAAGCAATATACAGAAATGTGTATTGAGTATGTATATGTAAGGGGATAAGCTGAAAAATTGCACATGGAAACTTTGTAAAAATCAAATACATTATTATATGGAAAAAATGATCTAAAACTACAGTCATCAGTTTTGTTTCTCAGAAGGCCTAGAAGATCCTGAGGGTTCCTTCCCACATTCCAACAGCCTTGTAATCCACATCAGAGATGTTCACATGCTACTTGTGAGCATCACTATACAGCACAAACTGCAATGCACCCTGTACATGGTACAGTGCACGTTACACGGGGTCTCATTTACACGCCGAACTGTGACTGAGAGACGGGGATTTAGATCGGCCATAAATAAATGCAGAATAAGAGAAAACAACATTCTACGGGAGTAACAATACATACAGCCCTTGATATTCCCATAATATTTTGAACAAATTAGAATTATAAATTAGAATATTTCCCAGAAAGCTGCTCTATGCAAGGTTAAACTTGACTATATCAGCACTGCAAAAAATTGGAAACCCGCTCTGGTAGATGCAGGAATCAAGCTTTACATCAAACTATTCATTCTTTCTACATTGTGAAATGCTGATTTTTGTTTAAGGGCTGAAAAATGGATCAAGAGTATTTGCGTGTACAGGGGGTCCTTGGGTTACAGCACAGATCTGTTCCTTTGACAGTGATGTATTTTGGTGTTAGTTGAAAAACACCCTAGCCTCAGTCATTTACTGATCCAAACTCAGTTGTAAAATCATAATCTAGAACATAAAATCACAACTAAGCCACAGAAAAAAAGGAAAAGGAAAACTCCCTCATTCATTGTTTGCATATTGTAGTGTTAGCGTGTATTTTTCAGCCGCATGCAAACAAACTAGTTCGCCCACGTAGCCTGTAAGTACAAGGCTAACGGTGTAAGGCGAGTGGGAGTGAGCGTCGTAAATCTTGGAACGTCTCGTATGTTGAAATTGTTGTAATCCGAAGATCCCCTTTATTCGTACATTCAGTATGAACTTGTGTGAGTGATTGAAAAACAAACTTGCCAGTGATGAAAGTAATGATTGCTCCTTCTGTATCTGCAGACAGCAACTTCCTGCTGGGTAACGCTCAGGGCCACCGCGGGTACCCCATTGTGTACTGCTCAGATGGGTTCTGCGAGCTGACGGGCTTCGTGAGAACGGAGGTGATGCAGAAAAACTGCAGCTGCCACTTCCTGCACGGCCCTGGCACCAGCGAACACGTCGCTCAGAGCATGGAGAAAGCACTGGAGGGCAAAGAGGAGTACCAGGCCGAGGTCCAGTTCTATAAGAAAAACGGTAACTACTTCTAATCGAACAATAACCTTAACATGAAAATAAAACATGTCAGCCAAGACAGGTGCATCTTCAGCTTCCAAACGGTCACCTTCAGGAGGCCAGAGGTTCAGTGCCTGGTGGTGAGACGGCCATAAATCCAATTAATCATGTACTCTCATGAACTCCCATTAATCATGCAAATTTCATGCCTAAACTGTTACACACTCATCTTAACTCAAACACATACTCTTGTGTGATTTATGACACTGCATGACAAACTATTATCAATACAAGTACATTATGTTGCAGAAAAACAGTAGAAGCAGTCATCTGGAAGCAATGTAAGAGTCTTTATTTGGCACATGTATAGTCATACAAGTACAACACACAGAGAAATTCTTTCTCTGCACTTAACCCATCCACCAAGTGAAGCAGTGGACTGCTGCCAACGAGGCGCAGTGGGGGGTGGTATCTTGCTCAAGGGTACCTCAGGGGTGCTACTAGCAGTTGAACCCTGATTACAGGGCAAATGTCCTAACCACTAGGCCATCCAGTAGCTTGTGAAAGGATTTACACATAGTATTTTGCAACAATTATGCATTCTATCTGCTGCTAAGTATCATTATGTATCGTTAGCAATTGTGCTTCAAAACATTTATGTACAACTCAAATATACAGTACCCAAATAAAAATCGTATTTGATATAAACATCAAGTATACTTGTATATAAGTTGTCATCAGTAAATACAGTAGACAGTAATATTGTTATGTATTGCCCCATACATACCACATAATGAATTGGAATGATTCTAATAACGCCAACTGCTGGTAGTTCAGATGCAAATTTTAAATCATCATTATATAAGTCAGTGGTCGGGGAGGAGGTAGCTCAGTGGGCAGGATACTTGCCTCTGGACCAAGAGGTCATGGGTTCAAATCCTACCTTCAGCACCACCACTGGGTCCCTGAGCAAGACCCTTAATCCTAAATTGCGCCAGGGACACTGCCCCCTGTAGGTAGGCAATGGGAGTCGCTTTGGATAAAAGCATCTGCTAAATGCCATAAATGCAAATGCAAATGCACATGCTCCCCTGGTGCTGCAGTAGTGATGCCGTGCATGCACTGTTCTCCTTGCTTCCATACCTAGTTGGGAACAGCTTGTTAATTACCTTGTTAGATGCATCAGGTGTGTGGGGAGCAAGGGAAAGTCTTGTGTGAGACTCTGTTGCGTACAGTATGTTTTTATCAAGGTACAAAATAGCGTTTTTGATGTGATTTCAAACTTTTGATAGTGGTACTGACAGCAGCTAGAAACGAACTGCCAGGATGATAGATTGGATGGGCAAAGCGCTGTGTGCCAGGGTAGAGCTGTGAGCCAATGACAATCTTGAGAGCCCATGTGGTGTCTCCCGAGACAGCTTGACGACCCAAACAGTTATAACCATGAAAGAATGTAGGCCTAGACAGAGAGAGAGAGAGAGAGAGAGAGAGAGAGAGAGAGAGCGCGGGGGGGTTATTCTTTACATCTCTACACTGAAACTCACATCATACAAACGTTAACCAAAAATTCCCACTGTCTACAGCAGACAGTCTAATGAATATGGGGCACAGTTTCATCTTCTTTGTCCTTGCCTATGGCAAAATGACGTTAAGCTGTGTGTGTGGGTGTGTGTGTCTGTGTGTGCGTGTGGGTGTGTGTTTATGTACAGTAAAGGCTGGAACATTAACTAGCCCATTTACACCCTAGTTTTAGCCCTAATTAGGACTTTCCCAGAATGAGAGAACACAACAGAAACCTCTGTCTGCTTCTAAAAGGCCTACAAAAAACCAAACCATTTAAATTTTTTAGGTGTAGTTTACATGTAACAGTGGCATTCAACTCTATGGCCAGATCTGAACGATTTTCTGCATGCAGCCGTGAGCAAAGCTTTAAACATCCCCTGTCAAATGATTGTCTAAGTGGAAATAAGTTAATACATTCTCTACAGGGATCATTCTGAAGTCATGACAGGTTCTGCTCATTTAAATGCATAAATTCTACTATACTATACATTTAATATATTGGGAAACAGCATACTGAATATGCCAAGATTTTTGCACAGGCCCAAAATTATAATTATTTTTGCCTAATTGTTAAATAAAATAAACGATAATTGCAGTAAATTGTGGCATACATTTAACCAACAGAACAGAGAAATGTATTTATCACCCTATAGTTGGAGCCTATCCCAGCTGCAATGGGTGAAGGCGGGGTACACCCTGGACAGTCGCCAGCACATCGCAGGGCCACATACAGAGACAGACAACCATTCACGCTCACATCCACACCTAGGGGCAATTTAGAGTGCTCAATTCACCTATTCCCCAAAGCATGCATGTTTTTGGTGTATCTAAGTTGTAACTTGTAATGAGGGCTAGACTTCATATGGGTGGTGCCTGAATACTATGTTCACAACTTCAACATGTGCCATGAAAGTATGATGAATGCAGTAAAATGACATAGCAGCAGGTGATGAAGGGATGAGACAACATTCAACAACATACAGATAAATAAACATTGAGTTCTATTGCACAATCCCAAACTTAATGAGGTTGACAAAAATCACCTACAGAATGAGGAGTAAATGGGTCATGCATGGGGTGAGAGGGGTTGTCCATGATCATTTATAACAAAAATGAATTTCTTGGCCTTAGAGAAGGGCACTGGCAGCATTAGTTAATAAATAACACACTGGCCACTACACAAGCTTCATTCTCACCTGCTTTACATGTGTTTTGTTGCAGGAACCTCATTCTGGTGTCTTTTGGACATCGTCCCTATTAAGAATGAGAAAGGAGAGATGGTCCTCTTCCTGTTCTCCTTCAAAGATATCACGGACACACACGGAAAGGGTCACCACAGCAGCATGAGAGATGGTATGATCATCTGGGGTCTCTGTACAGCCTGTTCGGGTTGTAGGTTTGTCCCAGGTTCCCTCTAAAGTGAGAGCACTTTAAATTTGAGAGTTCCTACTTCTTACATTATAACTACAATTTAGCTTCTATCATTCAAACCCAAACTTCGAAACCCAATATGGTGTTTGTGAATAAGATCTTTCACTGTTGATATAAAGAGATGCTGGAAATTGTATGGTCTCTTTAAGGTTTTATTATAGAAAATTAGTACATGGTGATATGATGTGTTGTAAAAATAGCTGCAGTACTGAAATCACTCCTACAGTGTCAGTCCAGCTGGCTGACTAATCAATACTAATCAATACTACCCAACTGAGGTAAAGTGCTTTTATTTGCCATTTTTCCTCTCTTTTATTGTGTGCTCTGAGCTCCACTTATGGTGTAGTTTCATGTACCCAATAGATTAAGCTAAATGATGCTTAAGCAGAAAGGCATATTTTAATGCAATCACAAAAACCATAAAAACGTTTTTTCAATGGGAACCTTGTGGACAGGAGGTAGATGGTATGTTTAACAATGTTTAGATGCTATATTGTCCATGTATTACATTGTTTTGTTCATGATATGAGCCCTTTAAATAAATGGCCGATAAATAAGTACTGGTGATTTGCTGTACATAATTGTTACCCCTTATTCATTAATTTCATAAAAATATGTCAAACAAAACAAGTTTACATAAGAAGATGGAAAAAATATGTAACAGTACATGACTGACATCCTATTAACTGGTTGTGTGGCTAAATATTCAAGATTCTTGATGTGTCACATCAACATGCAGTAACTGCGCAAATCATTGAAATTAAATTAATAAGAAACTTGCAAAGACTAAACTGAGGTAAGAGAAATATACAGAAAAAAAAGTTGAATCCAATTAAACACATTACAAATAGGAGCAAGGTCTGTCTGGTGTGTAAAATAGAATATCTGTACTGTTGGTTTGCTGGTTGATATATTTAGACTTAAATAACAGTGAGTATTTTAGATACAGTAAGGTAGAAAGTAGTTCAGCTCGTGTTTTGATGTGCTGTTAAAAATTAGTGTGTCGTGTCCTGGTTAAGAAGTTTTATGGCCTGAGGGAAGAAGCTCCTTCTGAGCCGCTATATTTTGGCCATAATAAAGCGTCAGACAGTACCGGGGGTAAGATGTAATTCTGATGATCCTGATGCTTCTGGTCCTGCATCTCCAGGAATTAATGTCCTGCAGATTGTAGAGGTGATCTGGTGCAGTGTTATGCCCTCTGTATTCCCTTAATGCCTCGTACAGAGGTGTTTCCAAACAAGGAGACGATGTTCTGAGTCAGGCCAGTTTCTACAACACCAGAGAAAAAAGTTAGAATGACTAGAGAAAGCCTAAACTTCCTCAGTTGTCACAGATGATAGAGATGCTGCCTTGCCTGGGCTTTACCCCATTCTGTCTATGACAGATGTTCAGAGATGTGAACGCCAAGCTCTCCACTGCAGTCCCACTGATGTTGAGGGGGGTATAGGACCACAGCTTTCTCCTACTGAAGTCCACCATCAGCTCCTTGGTTTTGTTGACATTCACTTCACAATGTCAGGTTTTCCACCTCCTCCATGTATTCTGCCTCGTCGTCGATGGAGCAAATGTGATGATGGAGACGGAGCTGTATGTTGCCAGGCTGTAGAGGTGTAGACGTAAAGCAAAGGGCACAGCCTTGTGGAACTCCTGATTTTAATGTGATGATGCTGGAGAAACAAACACAATCTCTCATCACTTGTGTTCTGCCTGTGAGGAAACTATAAAAACCCTGACACACAGGCAAGCATTCAGTTCCAGGTCCCTCAGCTAGTCGAACAGTCTACAGGGTTTACTGTGTTAAAAGCTGTAGTCAATGAACAGCAATCAGTTTCCATGTTTCTTATCCATGTGGCTGAGGGCAGTGTGCGGAACGTGGGGCTCCATTGATCTGTTGGGGTAGTAGGTGAACTGGATCTGGATCTGTGGGCTTGGGGATGGCATAGTCAAATTCTAGGCTGCCCTTTAACTTTAGATGCACTAATGAACTCCCATTGGCCATCACTTACTTGCTTGTTAAATAAATTACTGTCGTCTGGCGATCCACTGTTATAATCATATTGGGTGGTTTTGTGATGAATAAAAATATCACATTTGATGTGAAATAAGACATTTTCTGGCTACTAAAGAATTTGTATTTGTTAGAAAAGAATAGAGATTAGATTTTAGGAAATGTTAAGTGAATAACCGTGTGTGCTAAAACTATTGAACTATGTATTAAAAATACAAACACATGACTATGGGCTCAACAAATTCTCACAGTGCAGAAGTAACAGTTGTATTTTAATCCAGTCATAGTTTTCCCTAAAATTGCTTTGTGTTGCGTGTAGATGAAAAGAGGCAGAGCAGGAAGAGCTCTCGGCTGAGTGAGGCCCGACGGAGAGGACGCACTGTGCTCTGCCACATCACCAGCCAGTTCTCCCGTGGTGGCAAGAACGAGGTCAACCTGAGTGGGGTCAGTAAACTACTTTACGTTTTGCCTCTCATTATATTATCACTAATAATGTATAAACACTTGTGGTCAGTCAATGGGTTAAAGTCAATCGCTTAAAAGAGAAGCTTGGTATCGACCAATTCAAGCTGGTTGAACTGTGTCACCAGCATGACCAGTTTTACTGGTTGACCAGATTTATTTCCCAATTATTCTCATTTCCACCCAATAGGACTCTCCCACTCACTTTATATCACCAACACTGGGAAGGTGAAGGGTAGCATTTGCTATCTCCACAGCTTTTTGACCTGGCATCATTGATTCTAGGAGCACAGCCAATCCTGTTACATCCTGGGCCATCCTACCCTTCTAGAGAGCACAAGGCCAATTATGGACTATTGGACTCTCCTGATGGCATCTCCAGGAAACAAAGTCACAATTTCCCCTTGACAGGGGAAACCAACAGACCAGACCCACACTGTGCCATCTCAGTTCAACTGATAGAACAGCCCAAAAACTGGCAAATAAACTTAATACACGTGTTTTTAGGTTACATGTTTACAACACTGCCTTATTTCTTGATTGTACCCAGTAGTGAACTAACCACTCAACAAAACAGTTCTAACAAGAGTAAAAAAACAAAAACAATTTAAAAGAAGCCAGACTTGTGCTTGGTATAATTACATTTTTTGCCCTGTTCCTCTTGTTCTTTGCAAGGCCATAGGTTAGATGACAGGCTTTCAACTGTCATCCACATAATAATAATGAAGTACTGTAACCACAGAATACAAGATATTCTTTATTTTAATTTGTCACCTGACAGGAATCTTGAAGACATGTACTATTAGCTTTTTTAAACCGTCTTCATTTCCATCTAAACATAAAAACTGTTAACTACATCCACATCATAAATACAATGGCAGGTCAGATATGTGGCAGGTGGGCCATGCAGTAGAGAAACAGAACTGGTAATCATTTGTGTTAGAAACATTGATGGTTTTATTTGATTTTTCTTGTTTAAAACTATTGCTAGTGACAATTCAGTCCCCACTGACCCTACCCAATTCTACACCCTTTATCTTGACTTGAGGGCTATTGTTATGACCCTTGTTTTTAGCATATCAGTTACACAACGTAGCGCTGTATGAGTGTAAGTTAGCCTGAACAGAGCTTTTTGTCAAGAAAGTGATAGTTTATGAGAAACTGTATGTTCTCAGTCAATTAGTAAATGAAGAAACATGGCAGCTTCTACCTGAAGCTTCATGCTAGGCGGACCCAGGGGCATGACTGAGCCACTAATGGTCTCCAGCCAGCAAAAGTCAAATGGCTGCAGATAAAAGACTGCGCTGTTTCCGATTGTTTTCTGAGGGTGCTTGCCATTTTGCCCCTAGGCCTCTCACACAAACCTGGAGGAGAAACTAGAGGCACCAAACAATAGTTAATTGGCTATCTATTCTAACCATTTTTAAGATGTACTTCCAGGGTCAAGATGCCTTTCGCTGGAGCTATATGTGCACTAAGCCCCTGATGTTGTTTGCTAGACTGTGCTAAGCAACATTTTGGAGAAACTGGCTTAATGTGAAATGGTTTAACTGACATTCCTGACCTACATTCATGAAAATCCACCTAACGGTCGCTTTTAAATGTGAACTCTGGGCACTTTTCCCCTTGCTTCGTACCCACTAATTGACCAGATGTTCTTTCTGTAGGAAAAAAAAGCCTCACGCCTCACATCATTTGCTGAAGCAATTTTGTTTAAGTGTTGGGGTGAAGGGCACAACAGCTGCATGACTTGGAGTCACACAATAAAATGCACAATTGCTAATCAATGGCCCAGACCACTGGATCCAGCATGCAGCTGTCCGTATGACAGTAACTCCGTAGAATAGCATGGCAGCATTTGGTCTGTACTGTAACGACACCAATCTTTAGATTTATAACTATAGCTAACTATGAGCTAACCTAACAAGCCCACTTTTACACATGTCAACAAGATGATCACAGGGTATGAGCAAAGTTCTATCGTTTTCATACATGACTGTGTAGCTTACAGAAATATCTCAGCCTATTGCATTTAAACATGATCTGGTTATAAGGAGTGCTTTGGCACATTGTAGGGCAGCCAATCAGAACATAATTCATATAAATAGATCAGACTTAAAGGGACAGTATGAAAAATGGTCCAGCATCAGATTGTATGGACTGCACAGTGTAAAAAGCTGTGTCCACATCTCTGGGCCCTGTGGCATCTGGGATGTGTGATCATATAAATCAATAATCCATAGTTTTGGAAGAAACTGATGCCATATGCTCCTGACCAAAGGTGAAAAAGACCATCCAGACATCCAGGGTCTTTCATGGTAGGGGGTTGTGTCAGTGCCCTTGGCCAAAGTTGTTTATACATCTGTGCTGGCAGAATTAATGCAGAAAAACACAATGAGAATTTAGAGCAACATATGCTGCCTTCAAGAGATCGTTTCCGGGGTGTCCAAGCATTTTTCAGCAAGACAATTCTGGAAAACCACATTCTGCACACATTATAAAGGCATGGCTGTGGAAGAAAAGGGCACAGGTGCTGGACTGGCCTGCCTGCAGTCCTGACAGGTCCACAACAGAGAATGTGTGGAGAATTTTGAAAACAAAAATGAGACAATAACAAGCATGTACTTTTGCACAAATTAACACCTAACTAGCTTCTTCGCTTGGTATCCTCAGTGCAAAAAAGAATACACATCAGTTCCCACACTTAATATACATCCATTCCTGCACTTCAGGCCTGCACACATTTTTTCAATGTGTTGCAGGCCTTAAGTGCAGGAATGGACGTATATTAACAAATGAAATGGACCAGACAAAACATGAAACATCTCAAGCTCTCACTGTATGCATTGATAAGTTAAGGTAAATTTAAGGATAACTGTGTGTGTGTGTGTGTGTGTGTGTGTGTGTGTGTGTGTGTGTGTGTGTGT
>JBBPDB010000108.1:25402429-25418157 GCA_037974465.1 Brachypetersius altus | reverse complement strand
AATAAAAACAAAGAAAACACATTGAATGAGAAAGTGTGTCCAGACTTTTGACTGATAGTGTTTATCCTTATATTCACACCCTGCCCAGGGTGAGTCCCTGCCTCATGCCCACTGGCCCCGGGATATGCTCCGTGACCCTCGTAAGGATTAAGCACTTACAGTAAATGGATGCATGAATGACATATAAATGTACGCAGATACATAAAGTAGTGTATAAAACATCATGCTACTGAAGGGAAATACAGTATGACCATCTTCAGAGGCCAAATGTACCCAAGTAACATATTATTATTATTTATTATCTAGGTTGCTTATCCTTAAACATTGCTGTAGGTTGCTGGAGTCTATCCCAGTGTTTATACGGCGAAGAGTCCATTGCAGATTGACATAAAATGAAAATTGGGCAATATTTAAACCTGCAGTTCTTTGGGGTTTAGTTTTACTCTTCAATATTTGTGATTTGTGTCTTAAGATTTTTCATCCTAAGAGTTCACTCATACAGAAAAGCCCCCTGAAGATACAGCCATCCCTTCTACAGATGAATTCTTCACAATTTATATCACATCCCTTAGGTCCAAAGGTCTAATGGAATTACCCCTTAAGAAATAGATATAACATCACGTTCAAAGTCCCTCAATTGATTAAAAAACGGTGTATATAGCGGCTCATTACCATAGAAATCACATTTCGAAGCAAGACACCTCCATGTTTGGTTTTTCTCATTAACCGCTCTTGGGTGTGCTCTCCTATCATTCCCTCCTTAGTCCCATCCCCCATGTTCTGTGATGCTGCATACTAGATGAATGGTGGGTCCTGTTTTAGAGAGCAGTAGCAGGTGGAGCAGCTTTTTATAGGTCATCCTCAAAGTCATCCAGTCCTTCTCTTCCTCGAAACAATGCACTTGGGTCAATTTTTCACATGCATCATTGGGGCTGTTTTCTAAATGTGGGGTTTTTATGTAGAAGAGAGGGGTGTGTTGAGTTGGTGGAAAGGTTACAGCTTAAATCCTCCCCAAATCCGGTTGGTTACGTTCATGTGTAGTTGGCAGGTTACAAACATGTACAACACCGGTTTATTCAGCTGTACGTTTCAGGGTTCAGCAGAAAACATCTTCTTTTGGGTACAGTAATATCATAATATAATATAATATAATATAATATAATATAATCTGACCCCTAACTTAACCACTGTCTTAAAAAGTTGTACATTAAAAGATGTTTTTTAGGAACATACATTGAAACTTGGTTTTAATAATAAAAAACAGACCAGTGTGCCAAAAGTGTTATGGTCGACCGACAGGCACAAAGACAAGGACACTCATACAGGTGATGAACAAGAAGCTAGTGTGAGAACACCAAACAGGAGGGCAAGACAAAGGTGGAGCTATGAAACTGCAACAAACAGCCACATAGTCACAGCAGGGGCTAAACAGGACAGGATATCTGAGCAGGCATCATGGTTTCAGTAAACTAAAAAAATTCTAGACATTTTCATTTGTTTTATTTAAAAGAGTCAAGTTTGCAACCCTTTGTTCATCAGTTCGTTGCGGTTAGGAACAATAAGGTCAAATAAAAGGTAAATAAAAAGTAAAAAAAAAAGGAAAGTTATCTAGTCTGAAGTTTTCACTTTGGTATCTAGATAGATATAGCAAAGCAAGTTCTTCCTTGGGTCACATCTTCAGGCTCTACTTTGAAGTCCTGCCCATGTCAGATTAACCAGCAACATAATTAGGAAGTGAAAACGGAATCAGCCAACAGTCGATCGGCCAAAATGTCGCTCTAGGTCTACTGGAGGTTAACATTTATTTTATTTTATCCCAATTTATTACATTTTTATCATAGCAGCCCTACTTTCAGTCTTGACTTGTTACAGCCTTTCCATGCATGGTAGTGTGATATATGTGCAAAAATAGGTTACATGAGAAGTTGTTTTGTCAGAATCTAGCTTGAGATTTTGAGTCTTTGCCGCCTGTAGCTGAGAGTTTTGACATTTCTGGTTGTGATGTAGCGCAAATCTGCCACTACCTCCCATGAGCCTATAAGACAGAGCTTATAGTAATCTGCTAACGCTAAGAACTGTACATCATTCCCACTGAAAGGAGGCCCCTGGATTTACATGAATCACACACACACACACATACACACACGCACACACACGCACACACACACGCACAGACCACACAGACTTGAGTCACACTGCATGTCTGAGGATGCACACATCCACATAACAGGCAGAAACTTCCTCTCTCACACAACTTATAAAGCCCTCTTTCATAAACCAGGTGAGGCAGGCGAATGTGGAAACAGAATTAGATCCGTCTTTCTCGTTCTTTCTTTGTGTGTATGTGTGTGTGGCGCTGTGAGTGTGCGTGACTGCATGCATGTCAGATAGACCCTTTCAGAAGAGCCTGTGATAAATATGTGATCCATGTGTTACTGAGATAAGCAGCTCTACCGTTTACATCGAAGATTCTCTTTTAAATCCATTGCAAGATTTTTAAAACAAAGCTTTGTGCAATAAGGAACTCTCTCAGTTAACTCACAAATAATGATAAAATAGCTGATTAATCATGAAGGTGTAAAAAAACACATAGCAATCGTTTTGCATTTTTCCCTGTTTTCTGTCTCAATTTAGTCCAGTTGAGACCACCAAGACCGGGAGGGTGATGACTAGCTTGTGACATGAAGCACCACTGCAACTTTACAAACTACAGCAAGCACAACAGACAGCTCAGCAGAACACTATCTGCCAATTCTGCTACACCAGACAGTTGCTTAGACAGTTGTGCCACTCAAAGCTGTTTTTGAGAAAGTCAGTATTTCCAAGTGAAATTATTGGGGTTATTAAAAATTTTTATATTTATCAGGGTTTGATTGAATGGTGACAAGCAGGCATTCCGAAAGGAAAACAGGCCTGGATGGAGCTCAGAATATCTTGTTGCTATCCAAAAAGCCCAAGCTTTTCCAAAACTGGACCTTTACATTAAAAGACAAAATCATTACATACTTCTAATATGTAAATGTATTTATGTAAGCTAATGAGTTTTGGTAGGTCTTTAATTGGTTTAAATCATTACGAAAGTTGCATACATAATAAAGGGAGGCAGCTGTGTTCAAATGGTGTAGAAAAATAGATACTGAAAAAAGAACATGGTTTTCTTTTCTAAACTATTAGTAATGAAATGTAGCAACATTTGAAAACCTTATGTTTTTAAACCATATTGTTGAGAGGCCTTTCAAATTTGAATATGGTCACACCCTACTTATAATTTTCTATTGACTGTAGCTATATGCCAGACTGACCACATTTGGGATGAGAGAAAAGCTATATAAGTGCCCTTTTTTTGCCAAATTTTCCCTTTAATTTAAGCGTATGGTGCCATCAATAAAGCGAGAAAAGGTTATTGTGGTTGCTTTGAGGTTCTATATACCTTTGTTAGTAACATCCACTTTACATGTGCAGAGGAATTTCTGTTCTGGTAGCAGTGCTGATTGAGCAAAGAGCTAAGAAATGTCCAAATTGGTTAAAAAGGGCATTCATCCAAATACACCCTCCCCTGCACATGCATATCTAAGGTGGTAAGAGCTTTTTGTGGTCTGTTCCATCCTCTCCTCTCATCATTTTTTTTCCTCGTCTCTCCTTTTTTTAGAGTCTGCTGTAACCCATTTTCTCTCACTCCTTCAGTGCTGACCTGTTTGGTTTTTTATTTCTGCACACGTGCCCCGTCACACACAGTGGGCAAACCGGCCTGCAGTGAGTCTCAGAGGGAGCTATTTTTCTTAAACAGAATCAGAATGTTGGGAAAAAAGGACATGTTTTTCTTCAGACAGCTAGCATATTTCAAAAACCATAAATTTTTGCAAGATCTCAGTTTTTGAAAAATGTCTGTTCAGAGGCCATACAAATTTGAATATGCTATTTGGTTTCGGTTTCAGTTGCAGTTTTTGTATCTGTTATACAAAGTTGTGATGATAAGAGGTCACATAACTTCTTATCATTCTTTCAAATATAAAATGGGATTACGTGCAGGATATAAAACAACATTTTTTAACCGCTATTATACAGTGTATTTAAAATAACTTGGTAACTTTCAAGCACGTGTACCACGTTTTGCACTACCAAAAACAATTACACTTATATTGTGTGAATACAGGAATCAGTCTTTTGAGATCCAATGAAGAGTCACAGAAAAGCACAGAAAATTGTACACTGTTAATATTTTGTATCTTGTATTTTTGTCGTTTTAAATGTTTTAATTTGAAAAATCAGTTTCGTTAAGGTTTAAAAATTTTGTGGTAAAATTAGATTTCGAAATTTTTTGTTGCTTTTGATAATTTCTGTTCCAACTACAGCACATGTGCACATATTAACAAGGTCAAGCCAATACTCTGTTTTTTAGGTGAAATTGTCCCTGAAACAGATGCTATGTTGAGGGTTATGGGCCTTTCCATTTATTTTTCAACCAGGGAACGGTCTCCTCCTTTATAATGTCCCTGCTTGAATGTGGGGGATAAAAAAAGTCAGAGACAAATTATGTTTAGTACCATTTTTCATTGCCATTTGAAGACGTCTGGGCCTGGCTTCCACCTGGGATAGTCACACAACATTAATCAGAGAGCAAGGACTCATACAACCTGTCCACTGTCGGATAACAGACACATATTTAGCTAACTGTGAATCAAGGCCTACTGTTTAATTATTTGAAGTGATCTAAAATCTATTGTATCAGTGCCATTGGAGGCTATCCAAAGGCATTTGGCGAGCTGGTTTGGTGGTGATCGCTCACTCTACCCCAGGGGGTATTATGGAGGCTGTGCTTGGAGCTTAATGAGCAGTAAAGAGCAGATGAGACCAGGGAGGGTTCTTGTCGCATGTCTTTGGGCCCCCCTAATCGCTAGCAGAGGGCATAGGCCACCAGCTTTGGATTGGCCTGCATGATGTAAAACCGAATTGAAAAGAAAGCTGTTTTTTCTCGTTGCGTGTGTTTCTGAGGCACATCATTAAATGAGAGTGAGCAAAGAGTCAGGGGTTGCACAGAATGAACTACATCAAAGAGACAAAAAAAAAGAAAATCAGCAAATTGTTGACCAACGACTGAATGTGGTTTGCCATTAGGCATCTTGTTTGTCACTGTCTCCTTGTCCCCTCTTTTCTTCTAAACCCTTGTCCCCTCTCTTCTTCCTTTCAATTCCACAGCAGCACTAAAAAACAAGAAACCATCTAGCATTATAAGCAAATTTGCTTAATGAAACTAGATAAACCTTTATTTGTGGGAAATTTGTTACGTTGCAGCGAGTGGACAGAACTACAGAAGAAAGTAAGAACACTATATATATATATATATATATATTACTTTATGGTGCATTAATGCATTTTTTTGCTAGAGAGCTCAGCTCTCTTGGCTGTGTTTTTGAAGGGGCTGCTATAATGTTTCCGCCTTCATGCTCTTGAGTCTTAGGGTAAATTGTTTTTCTATAACAAACTAGATTAAACGTGAATGCACTGCAGTGGCAAATAGCTTTGGTTTTATATATGATTTGATAAAATGAATGTTTGAACTGCAGCTGTGTGACTGTGTTAAAGGGAACACTGTTGATAAAGAGCCCCTTATTTGTTTAATGCATTTGCAAACCAAATGTTATTTTAAAACAAAAGTGTGCAATACACAACTTTTGAATTAATTATTGAATTTTGTGTATAACAATTGCATAAATCGCGATTAAAGATTTAGATTGCTGCCCATCATTAGTTCTTAAATGGAAAACATCTAGAAAGTTTCAGTAAATTTGATTATGTGGGCCAACAAATGTGCTTTGAAATGAAACATTATGTGTTGAAATGATACATTATAAAACTAATGTAACCAATATATTCGTTTGATTCTATTATCAGGATAATGCTGCTTTTGAGTCAAGGTTTATGTAAAATAATTTAGGTTCATAATATATCCAATTTTATATTATTGATAAACTGATACAACTCTTTGTTTACACCCAAGCCTTTTGGAGGATTGTGCCAGAAGTGGGTGCCCAGCCAAAATTTCTTCAAGAGCATAGCCATGACCCTGTTTTATCATAAAGCCCCAGTACATCAATCCAAAGCACAAGTCTGAACAGTTTAGTCAAAGCCATGTTATAAGATCAGTGGCAGGACTTTAAACGGACAGTTTGAAAGAAAAAAGGGCCCCCAGATTCCCCCTCAGTGATATGTAAGACTGATCTCATAGGGAGTGTTATGTTTTTACTTTTTCACACAATTGATATAAATAATGCGGCATTTTTTCAAAATGCTAATTTAAAAACTGTGATTTGTGTTTTCGTGTGTTCTTGTTGTCTTACTTTACACCTTCTGTAAGAATCTGAAACTACTTGTGAACAAAATATGGAAAAGTAGAGGAAATCATTTCATTGGCCTAATATGGCAAGAAATATTTTTGTTCCAATCTAACATTGGATGATGTTAGTCACATTACATCTTACATTAGTTTTGATATTTTCACTCAAGTTGGGGCTGCAAAATCCAGACAAAGGACACAGTAGATAGCATCGTTTTGTTTCCCCCTATAATAAAACATATTAATACCTTTAACTGATCAGCAAATATGATTATTATTGACTGAAAGAGAGTTTGAATGATGTATAATAATCACAATATCACTGTGAGGAGGCACATACTCAAAACAAAGCCAAGAACCCGAACAGAACACAAACTAGAATACGGTGAGGGTGAACAGACAACCTAAACTAAAAGAGAAGTATCTTTTATACATAACACGCACAAACCAAAGGCCAATGAAAACACAAACATAATTTGAAAACCCTTATACCTGGAAACCCCTATGCCTAAAGCCGAGCAGAGACAAGACCACTCCCAATGTCAACATAAAAGACCCCACCAGTTCAGTCGATGGCGGCCCCTTGTGCCCACTGACCGGGGCTGTTACAGTGGGACAAAATTAGGTTTCTTCTTGTTTCTTTCTGCAGCTTACTTTATTAAAACTTTTTCATGTTTTAAAATCAGCTTTGCATGCATAACACCACAAAAATATGAGAATTTTGTCTGTAACAGTATTTTTTTATATACATTTTTCACATTTTCTGCTTTTTGTGGCAATATATAATTTTTCATGCATTTTTGTACTAAATTATAAAGAAAAATATAATTTACTAATTCTGTAATAAAAATATGTCATTTCAACTACAGTTCCATCTGAAACATAACTGTATTCATTTTTAGTACCGCCGAGAGAACATAATGAAAGTGTGCCTTGGGAGGGTGAAATACCACTCCTACTGAAGGTTTGAAAGTAGCCAATGCGAGAGCATTATTTATTTCTCCTTGCTGCTGATTGGCTGCTGCCCTGTGAAGTATCTCTGTCTCTTTTAGGGGTATTGTTGCTCTTGTTCTGTCCTGTTTTGCACTTGTGTTCTGTTCAGTTCTGCTCTTGTGTTGCACCATGGTCCTGGAGGAACGTTGTTCCATTCTTACTCTGTACTGTGTATATGGTAGAAATGACAATAAATTCTACGTGACTTGACTTGAAAATCCCACGTCACAAATTCTTAGTGACCTCACGTAGTGCCCTCACAAGGTGCCCCTTTAAAGCCCCTCAACCCCTCAACCATTCCTCTGCTCATTTCTGCTCTTTATTAATACTCTGTTTGGAACAGCAGGTGAAATGCTGATACAGGCTCACATAATCCCTACCTGAAATATTCACCAAGTTTGTAGGTTTATCCAGTCTGAACTGGAAAAGCAGAAAATAAACCCAACAAAACAACACAACCACCCATAGAATTTTGTTCTTCTCTATGCATTTACCAACGGGGCCCCCTCAAGATCTCCAAGGGTTTTTCATTGGTGTTTGACTTACACTTAATGAGCTGTATGGCATCTTGTATTGTCTTGCATCTTGTAGTATCTTAATACAATTCCCTTTGGAGATCTACATAAAGGGGACAAAATACCCTGCACTAAACTGCTGAAGACATGGTTCAAGAAGGAAACTGGTAATATGCAGTTCCAGTCCTTAACTAGACAGTGTTATGATCAGATGGGTTTTACACCATATCCTCTGTACCATAATCACCCGCCCTTCCCATCTAATAATGTTCCCAAGCAGTAGCTTCATGAACCTCATTAAAGGAACCCCAGGCCTCAAGAGACACCAAAACTTCAATTTAATACTTCATTACCCATAGACCCCTCTTCTGGCCCTATTTTCTGCTAGAGCTGTTGTGTTGAGACCAGTGGAGTCTTATTCATTCTTGAGGTGCTTCTCCAATTTTTTTCTGTCTAACGGGATGGCTCCATTAAGGAGCTGGTTCTCTTTTTGGAAGAGGCAGTAATTGCACCGGTTAAAGGGGAATCCTGATAATGAAAGTGTTTAATTCAGGGAACCAATCCTCCAGGTGTGCCATTGTGAAGCTGCTTTTCTATCTCGGCAAGAAATGTCAATTACAGAATTCAAGGGCCTCTGTCTGCAGAAGAACAAGTCTGAAAGTTATGCACCAGCATGCTTCTCATCCACATTCCCCGGCACTGTGGTTGGTTGAATAATTCATGCTGAAAAATGAACAGTTTTAAGGAAAATGATGAATGAGACTATGCCTCGACAGCATCAAAAGATCTCTGAGAATAGTGTCAAAGTAGTTCAAATGCTATCTGGATGTTCCGACATCAGAATCGTCTTGTTTGCAAAGAGAAACTACAGCTGACATTTTTAAGAAAGTGATGTAAAGCCAAGGTGTCAACTTCTCTAGTTCTTGTCACTCTGTAATTGTAGGTACCTGCCATATCCATGCAATATATACTATTCCAAGAAATAACCTCCACTCATTTGTCATGTTTATAGTCAGGTTACTTATACACTGCTCGATTTTATTTTCAACCAGTGATCTCTTCCAGAGTGAAAATAACTTCCATGGACCCACTCATTCTAAATCTCCAAGCATTAGAGAAGACCATAAGCCCCAAAATGACTCATCTCCCTTCATCAATAGAATTTTTAACTAACAGATACTGGAGTCTAGCGACTTTTTTTTAAGAAATCTGAAGGAACAACTTGTCCGACAGCCTATATGGGCAATGAAAGATGTCCGGTAAATTTTTGGCTCCACTTTATATTGTCTCTAATAACTGTAGAGCTACATTTAAAAAAAAATAGAGCTGCATTTAAAATGCAACATTCTTACAGCTGGATTCCAGTAGCGAAGCCTATGTGATAACTCGTGTATCAAATTATGTTTTGCGCATGTAATGACATGTTGTAATATTGTCCAATTAGGTGAATTGAAACTGGAGTTCATTTATATGTAAATCTGTATTTCTGTAATCCATCTGTAACAGTGAATACATCACCAGTAGTTCCGCTATTGTTGCAATCATTAATAATATGCGTCTACAGTTAATTTAATTTAATATAATTTAATTTACATTTTAATTGAATTTAAAGTCAGTTTTTTGGTTAATAAAATTATTGTTGTAGTTTATTACTTTATTAATAAAACTAACAAACAAGTACAGAAGGTTGACAGTTCCATAGTTCCCCATGAATCAAAGTTAGAGAATGGAAGAACAGTGATGGGTTATTGCAATTACCCCTCTAATTAGTGAACAGCTATTGTAGAAATGCACGTTAGCTAGTTAGAAAGAATACAAACACAGTAGAATAATAAGTGCAGAGGTCGCTACAGTGCAAATGAAAGAATGTTAGCTTCTAAGACAAAATGCCAAGCTAAGCTAAATCAGCAACAAGGTAGCTAACTCAAGATAGCTAATTCCAAGATAGACACTTAGAAAACAGCAAGCTTCAAACAAGTTAAACTTACCAGTTGGAATCAGTTTAGGTAGACTGCAAAAGCACAACTTATTACAATAATTTATTATTATACTAATATTTATTTTTCATTCAGACATTAAATGACCACTTTTGAATGTGTTTGTAGCTTAGGCTGTTGATCCTTCTCTTTCCGCAGAATATGTTTGAGAAGCCGTCCCTGCCGGAGTATAAAGTTGCAGCAGTGAAGAAATCCCGCTTCATCCTGCTCCATTACAGCATTTCCAAGGCATTGTGGGACTGGATGATCCTTTTGGCTACCTTCTATGTTGCTGTGACGGTGCCGTACAATGTTTGTTTCACGCCCTACAATGAGCTGGACACAGCAGCCAGGAGCACTATCGTCAGTGATATCGCTGTGGAGATGCTTTTTATCCTAGGTGAGAACATATTACCCTAGTGATAAGTTGCAAATGCTCAGGCCAGTCTGACAAGAAAATCATAATTGTCTAGGTACAATGCCTGGCAATGCAATAACATCCAATCATCATACCCCCTAGCCTAAACCCATCATTTTGCACAACCATCTAGAGTGGCAAGCAGTATAAAACTACAAAAATCTCAGTTATGTTTAGGCTGGGCGTCACATATTAAAAAGGTTTGAATGTGTGACTGAACATATGAATGAGTAACATGGATTTTCCTTTAGCTGTTTTCATTCTGCTGTGCCGCTGTAATGCTTTCCCTACCCCCAGGCCCTTAATGATAGTTAAAAACCCGACCCATGATTTAGTTGTAATGATGGGCCGGTTTCCCAAACATTAACAAAGTCTGGATTTGGACTACACTGCAGTGCCAATGGTGAATCATTTTTAGAAATTCATTTTACCCTAAGATTACACGTAATCTGTGTCTAGGAAATGTACTTACATTTGACTGAGGGCTTGGATTGGTCCTAAAATTGACATGGATTGATATGAAAGTTGAGTAGGGCTTGAATTTACTTTAAATTTAACCGTGAGATTAAAATGATCTTGAGACTGACCGTGAGCATAGACTGATCTTGAAGTTGATTGAGAGTCTGGATTGAAGTGGAACAAAAGCTCGGATTGAAATAAACGCGTTTGGATCTTTGGGTTGACAGGGAGCTTTGTCTAATGTTGACTGGGATTTTGGATTGGAATTAATGTTGACTGTGATGTTGGACTGATTTAAGATTGAATGGGAGATTGGATTGATCTTAATGTGACTAGGAGTTTGGATTGATCTTCATATTGACTGGAGGTTTAGATTCATCTTAAGCTGATCTGGAGTCTGGAGTAATTATAATGTTGACGGAGAGTTTGGATTAACTTTAACACCGATTTTGAGTTTGGACTAATTTAAAGTTGAATAAGAGATTCAGTGACAGTTTAGATTGATCTTAAGCTGACTCGCACCTTGGACAGAATCTTAATCTTACCACAAAGTCTTCCCAATTAAGCAACTTATCTCACAGATGTAAAATGATTTGAGCTGCCAAAGCTAATAAAGCTAATGCGATGCAAATGCTAAGTTCTATTTCTCTTTTTCTGCTCAGATATCATCCTAAACTTCCGCACTACGTATGTGAGCCAGTCGGGTCAGGTGGTATACGACTCCCGTTCCATATGCATCCACTATGCTGCCACATGGTTCTTTGTGGATTTAGTGGCTGCCTTGCCCTTTGACCTCCTCTACGCATTCAACATTACAGTTGTAAGTGTAAAATTCTTCTATATTCACTCCCTGCCCACTGGATTAGAGTCTCTTTCTTTGTAGGTGTACAATTAGAGACTGTAACATCTGTTGAGTCATTTTTATGTATGCCAATTTCTAGTCATTCATCAAAGATTCAGTTTTTGACCACAGAGACACTCCTGACTGGAAATTATTGGATAAACGACCTAGCAGCGAACCCCAGCATCATCACTGGGCTTGATACACTCTTACCAGCACCACACACTTAACCATGCCATTAACACATCAATGTCTCTGCTGTACTGGAAATGGTCCACCGTCCAAATATTATCTTGATAGCAGTGCCCCAGTGGTCAAAAACTGATGAATGGACTTTAATGTGGCTGATCTGTGGTAGTAGGTTTATATATAGCTAAACTGATATAAATGTACCAAGTGTCTTAGTAAGATGTTGAGCCCCCAGCTTCAGTGTGCCTTCGTATAGATAGGGATAGAAGTCTCTGGAACTTTACTATAGGGATAAAACATAATGTTTTGATGATTTTGGCAGAGAGCACTGTGTTGTGTGCTGTGCTGTGTTTAATTAGGTTAAGACCATAGCACATGACTAATTTCATACTCATCAAACCATTCAGTGATGTGTTTTTCAAGATGTAATACCCCTGCAGTGCTGTCATTTGTAAAAACAGAAGAGCAGCTGTTGGCTGAGAATACAGGATATGACTGTCAGCAACTGTACACAACTACATAGAAATATGACGTAGGGCATAAACCCTTTTGTTGTTTGGTCATTAGAAGGTGTCTTAAAGTGCTGTATGTGATGTACACAAATGTCATGCAAAACTGTTGGATAATTTACATAGACTAAAACAAGCAATAACATGCCATAATATGCAAATAAGATGTGCGGTAACCAATCAGATTGACATGTGGTGCAAAAACTGGCTATGTCAGTGGCAAGGAAGTGGGATGAAACTGGATCATAAGTAATACATAATATATAAATAATATATAAATACTGTATAACTAATACATAAATAATACATAAAATTCACATTTAAATTATGTAAAAATCTATCTTTTATGCTCATCTTTCATCAGTGATATAAAAACCTCATCTACTGGTCCAGGGGCGCAACTACTCACATTTTGGGGGGTATGCAACACCCCCTGGCGGTGCGCCCATATGCACCGCATATACTGCAAAACCCCGTTTTTGCGCCACTGTACTGGTCTACAGAGATGTAGAAAACAGTGACATGGTCAGATTCTTCACCCTTCACCAGTGAGCGAGGGCATGTGTGTCAGTAAGAGAATTTGAACCAGTGAGAAGCTCCAGTGGCTCTGTTATGCTGTAACGGCATTTTTCTGCCATGTTTTTTCCCCACTTGCATCACTCCAAATCAAGAAATTCTGACTGATCACCTATATCTAACGATGATAGGTAATCTTGGATGACAGTACCCCTATACACAGGGCACAGTTGGTCACTGAATAATTTAATAAGTATGAAAATTATGTATATGACGATTGTATCACCAGATCTCAATCCTCTCATCATACATTTTGGACCAGCAATCTCCCCCACCATCCTCAAAACATCAGTTGAGGTAGAATGGTGTTCCATCCCTCCAGTATTGCTCAAGAGATTCACGGAATCTATGCCAAGATGCATTGAAGCTGCTTTGGTAGCTCAGGTAGCTCAACAGAGAATGATATAGGCAAACCACCAATGCTGGTGAAAACACATAGTGGGACTGTCTTCTTATTTACACTCCTGGGTTTGTGTTCCTATGGTTGTGAAACCCATTGTCCATTCAATCATCTGGGCTACTTCTGTAACACGAACGATTCTGGTGCCACAGGGTGACGGTCATGTCTTCCTAGGCAACCCAGGTGTTCAGTTCTGTTTCCCAGGACAACCCAGACCTATATAAAGAAATACCCTTCAAGCAAAGGACAAAACCAAACAGATAGAACACTATACCATATTTGGCATATTCACAGTCATGTCATGTATGTGTGATTGCAAAATCTACTATAAGGGTGGCCACCCTACTAATACACTGTCTATCTAAGCATCTGTGCACTTATGTTTAGACATCCCTGGTCCACCTGCTGAAGACGGTGCGTCTGCTGCGGCTGTTGCGTCTGCTGCAGAAGCTGGACCGTTACTCTCAGTACAGCACAATGGTGCTCACCCTGCTCATGTCCATGTTCGCACTGCTTGCTCACTGGATGGCCTGCATCTGGTACGTCATTGGCCGGAAGGAGATGGAGCGCAACCATGCCAGCAACTGGGACATAGGTAACACTCAATTGTCAGGGACAACTGTGCTTTGTTTTCTATGTGATGTTTGAGTTTTACTGTTGTTTTTATATTATATAAGACTGCTGAGTATGAAATAAGGATCTTATGTATCATAATGTAATCTGTATATCGGTTCTAGACTAATAAACTTACAGTCAAACAGTCAGCGGCTCCAACACGTTTCCATTGGTTTTTGTATCAAAATTTTCATGACATTTGTATGTTGTTTTTTTTTTACCCCAAAACAACAGTCAACACTAATTTTACATGAACATTTTCCATATAGACATGTTCATGTATAGGTGTGTGTGTGTGTGTGTGTGTGTGTGTGTGTGTGTGTGTGTGTATAGCACACCTTTAGGACACCATTTAACCATGGTTTAAAGCAAGATGGCAAAGTCTGATTGGTCTGCCAGTGGCCAAGTCTGCCACTTTTCAAAAGAAAATTCAGTTAAATCTGAATCAGATTTGTAAGGTTTATCATTAAATGTTAAATATGTCATTACATTTTTTTTCATTATCTTGATTTAAAAAACATCTGCCATGTGTATTTGCTTTCTGGAAACTGCTCCCTGGTTGGGCTGCAGAAAGTGGTTAAAAAGTCTCCTTGAGTGTCCCAAAACTTTTGATGAATAGCACACATACATGCACAGATCTGCGGGGAGTGCTCTAGCAATTACCTCCCTCTCTACACTGTACATGAAATGTATGGATTTTCTGGTTCTCATGTATAGCATAATTGCTATATGGTCTGGGGGTAGTGTCATTAGAGAGATCATTTGGAAAGGATGCTTGAAGGTTATTTGTGAGAGTGTAGGGCTTTGTGTCTTGGTCTGACCCCCCTTTGAGAGTTCAGGTGAGCAATTATATTAGATATATTGCTCATTCCACATGGACAAAGTCTAATTCTGTGGCATCCCTGAGTAGTTTCACCTCTGCATGTCTTCAATTCCGCAGGGAGTTTCTATCATTTTTCCATCAAGTCTCTCTTCAGCAATGCAGTAAAGTGATGTATAGTGTTGTTATTGCAGACAGGGATATTGCCATCAGGACATTTCTCATGTCTTAGGTTAATAGTCCACATTTCAGCCCGGACTACAAGGCACCATACAGGGCAGCCGGTCAGACAAGAGGCTGTTTTACAAAAAACAATTCTGTTCGACTTTAAGAGATAAACAGAAGGTTGGGAAATAGTCTTGAGTAGAAATACAAAACGTCTTTGAATATTTAAGGCTTTACAAAATATGTTGTCTGTCTTGCTCCAGGCTGGTTGCATGAGCTGGGGAGGCGTTTGGAGACTCCTTACCTGAACAGCACAGTCGGAGGCCCCTCAGTTCGGAGCGCCTACATTGCTTCTCTTTACTTCACCCTCAGCAGCCTCACCAGTGTGGGCTTCGGAAACGTCTGTGCAAACACAGACGCTGAGAAAATCTTTTCTATCTGCACCATGCTCATCGGGGGTAGGCAAAAATGCACCTAACGCCCAGCATCTAAGTAACTTAGCCTTCTATGAGAGTGAGCAAATTAAAATATATTTTTGTTGTTGGTGTTGTTGACATTGTGCCCAAAGAAATTGAACAGAAACATTTAAAACGATTATATTGGACAGCGTAAGTAATTAGGTATTTGTCACGACCGGGGAGGAAGATCAGGTCGTGATAAACCTTAGGAAGATCAGGAACAGGCAGGCAGGTTTCCATGCGGGTGCTCAGTTTATTCACAAACAGAACAGGGAAACAAAGCAGATCAGGCACGATGGCCGTCAGGGCAAAACAGGATTCGGGTGAAAATAAGGCAATGGACACACGAGGGTAAACTCACAGGCACACACTATATATACTGAACTAAATCACAGGACAGAACTCAAGGCAGGTGAAAACAAAGGACACGTGACACAAGCATAAACAGGCATTCAAAATA
>JBBPDB010000108.1:25386443-25402329 GCA_037974465.1 Brachypetersius altus | reverse complement strand
GAATATTGGATTTTAAAACCAACAAATATTTGTATCGGTATCGGCCTTCAAAATCCTTTATCGGTCGGGCTCTACTTCTCATACATCTCATACTCAGATGGTACATCAGCCCATGAATATGTGCTGAAAATTAGCCTATAGTACCTCTTTTAGTCAGAGGGCTTTTTCTGAAACATGAAGTGTATGTAAAGACACTGCATCCATATCCCAATCTGAGATGCCAGATGCCATGTTTTTGAGTTAAGGACGTGCACACAGACACAATCAGGCAATTGTGCCTGGACTCCATTCTCTGAACCATCATGATGCAAGTTAATTTACTGGGCAGGCCAGAATCCTGAGCATGGGATTTGTTTCCATTGACAGGTGATGAATAGGTTAGGTCAGTTTAATGTTGCCACTTGTCCTGTGCTAGTACATCATATCAGGGTGTGAGTGTGGCATTCTGTTATGATTATATGATATGATTGATTCTGTGCTTCTGTGAGAAATATGTATTAGGGCTTTCACTATAAATTATATAGAGTCATCTGAATAACTGAATATTAACAAACCATACACAAGCTTTCAAAATGTGTTCTTAGAAAAGAGAAATTAGGAAACCTAAAAAAGTACATATATTATATAGATGCAATATATGGGTACCGATAGCTGCACTTCCATCAGAGTGACATGCGGCCAATGTGGCTCAGGCTGCACACAGTCTTTAAAAGAATTTAAAAGCAAGACCACTCATCCAACAAACACAACATGTTCTATGCATATTTTAGGCTAATCGTACTAATGCTAGCCATGTGGCTAGTCACAGCTATGGCTTGCTAACAGTGTGGTGATAGGGGTGTCAGAGGCATTCAGAAGGGGTGGGGGGGATTTTTTTTTACCTACAAAAGTGACTTAATTCAATTATTTTAGAGACAGGTTCAAGTAGTCCATATATTCATCAGCCTCTTTTTAAACCTGCTGCTACGCCTAAGATAATGAAATAAATGTGACACAGTTTATCACCAACAATGTCTTTATTGGTGCATTTTCACTTTTTAGTTTGTATATTTTTTTTATTTAGTTTTAGATGTAACACATTTCCATTGGAGAAAAAAAATTGTGGGGTAAGTTTGACTTACTTTCCGGCTCTTTCTAAAGAATTGTCTTATGTCCATATTGCAAACAATTGTACATCAACCAAGAGTACCCTAGGTTTACTGTTTCTGTGCCTAAATAAGGCAAAGCTTAGTCCTAATATTTCATTGTTTAGTTGAAAATTCGTGACCTAGGGCAGCAGTTTTCCAAACTTTTTTTCTCTGTGCAAAAGGGGACTGACATTACCTGCTCCAGGTTCGAGACGCCTGTCTATACATTGACGATTTACTTCACCTGCATTCGGTGAGTTGGAGGCAAACCCTAATTTCCAGTGGTGTGTATATTCTCCAATCGATTAAGTGGAATGGATTATTTCGCGAAACAGCAAAATAATATTTTAGGTTAAATGAGGGGGGAGTCCAAGCAAATAATAATCTACCACAGGTAGAATTCTGGCTGATGAGGATGGAATAGTGTACCACACACTGTTCAAAAACCTTTTTTGTGGTTGAGTCAGTTATGTAATGTATGGAGAGAGTCGCCTTCAAAAAATGTGTGTCAGAGAGATAGTTTGTGACGTCGTGGCTAAGGCAGCTAGAAATGGACAAAACATAGAGAAACAAAGTCAGAGAAACAACTGTAGAGCAAAGCACAGCAGATTCATATTTTAAATTGAATTTTATTTATATAACCCTTTCTAAAAAAGTTTTCACAAATCTCTGTGCCCACCCTTCATATAACAGGAAAACTTTAACTACAAAAAGCCTGACTAAACAAGTAGGTTTTCAGCCTGGACTTAAAAAATGAGCATTATTTGGATGGGCATTCCAGAGCTGAGGTCTGTATATGAATAGAGACTTCAAGCTTAGGTCAGTTATTAAAGCTTAGGTCAGTTATAAAAAAGGATCCTGGTGTAACCGGTTTAATTATAAATAATCAGTCTGTAAATGTGACTAAGCATTCAGCTGCCCTTAAACATAAATGGCTTGGTAAGAGCCAGTGAGTTTTGGTGGTTCAGCAATAGAGCGCTGACTGCTGAATGAATAGAATTGGAAAGGTGGCAGTTCGAATTCCTGTTGCAAATGTTTTGGGTTTGTTTTAATACAGAGTCTTTTTGCCCATAAAACCAATGTTTAAGTTTCTCCAAACACTGGTTTTATAGTAGCCACACAATCATACTTAGGCTATTTTCACAGAAATGCATCTAATTACACCTAATCTGGTGACTGTCATTTATATCTATGTACATCAACAACACTTTAAAGTACATGCTATATTCTTCACATTTGCACACTTCGGATCTTGTTTACACTTGTAATGTTTGATTGATTATATTTTTCTACATTTTTTATCACTTGGTTCTTAATGTATTGTAGTACTGCATAGGGGGCACATTCAATCTGGGTATGAATCTTGAATAATGCTGTAATTTTGGAGACAGCAACAATGTTTACTTTTTAATGTACAGTGACAGTATGTGTCCTCAAGGTATGTAAAGGTTACCACGGTATGTAGTACAGTACTTACGGGTACCTTTTTTTAAAAAATTTTAATACCTTTCGAAAACAGCAGCTGCCCTTTACACTATGAGAACATTTCATGATTATCATTTACAATCTCAGCACAAATGCAGTGAGTGTCCGCAGTGAATGCAGCAGTGCAAACAGATCACTGTTATATATAGAACATATAAAACCAGTGTGAGTATATGTGTGTCTTGTATGCACATGTATGTATGTTGGATTGTTGGTGCTCGTATATCTGTGTGTGTGTGTGTGTGTGTGTGTGTGTGTGTGTGTGTGTGTGTGTGTGTGTGTGTGCTCCTGTCGCCTCTCCTCTTCCCTTTTCTGGGCTGGTTACACAGGGGGTAGCTATAAAAAGAAAGGGCCCTGTCAGCCTATGATTTAGCTCTATGCCTGCACGGCCACAGGCCTGCAAGATACGGGCCAGAGGGGCCAGCTGAGTTTACTAAACTTTCACAGGGGACCGAAATAGCTCTACTGTGTGTGTGTGTGTGTGTGTGTGTGTGTGTGTGTAGACTTGATCATGGGCTAATGAGTGTGTTTGTTGTTAGAGATCTGTATACTCTTAATCATCTTGTCTTCCAGGGCATTTCTACCATATGCTTTGTTTTTTCTTCATTTCTCCCTATTGTTATGTATGGGACTTCACTAGCATTCACTCTCATAATTTCACTTCACCAAATTACCTTTAGTATAAATGAGAGCAAAAAACCTTGCTGCATATAATCTCCAACTTGTGTTCATTCTTACACGTCTCCTTTACAAAAAACTACACAAAAACAGTGCTTTAATAATTACAAAATCAAATGTTTGCAATTTACACTAGTTACCACACATGTAGCTGATAAGCTAATACATGTTTGGAGTCTAAATTGTGATGAATTTGGTATTTTCAGAATTCATTTGGGTGACTATTAACTTCTAGCGTTTTTTTGCAACATTAGCCTCCCACCTGCACTTCTCAACTATAACATGACAATTTGGCGAAGAATCCTTTAAGTGAAACTTATATATTAGTTCATAGTCACTGATAATGTATCACCATACATTCTTCACTATGAAAAACTAGCACCATCTATGGAAGAAAATTATACACAAATTATATAGGAACTGAACATTCCATAGACATTTACTGATTTAGCAACTTCCCAATGACTTGTTTGGGTTTTGAGACACAGAAAATGTATAATAGTGTGTGCACAATTAAAGTATTGCCCATACACCAAATATTTATGTTAACCATGTGTTATGTGTTTATGTTATATAAAATGACAGAAAATGTTAAAATTAAATAAAAGAAAATGTTCCTTTGATGTATAGGATTTTTCAATGTTATGGAATGAAATTCTGAATGTATAAACTAGCAACTTTCTTATATATAGGAAAATATATAAGAAACTTTGAATATATGGAATGAAATTTATACAGTAACCCCTCAGTTTTACGCAGATCAGCATTCAGTCTAATGTGGATTTTTCTGAGAACCGAACTTTACACTGAAAAGTTGTCAACCGCCATAAAAAGAAGAAGCCTGTAGCATGTAGCCTGACTGCTCTATGTCTTCACCTTGTATTTTAGTGTTTTAAACTCGCCCCACCTCCCACAATTTTCATTAGTTATCTAAATTTTTTAGTATTAGTAAACTGTGCCCTGTCTAAACATGTGTGTAGAGAGAGTTATTTCAACGTTTCTTTTGTGTACGGGTGTTTGTTTAGACAGGGCACACTGCTAATGCTAACTGCTAATGCTAGCATTTTTTAAGCAATAAAGTTTTCTGATTCTGATTATTGATTTACCTTTGCATTTTCATTTTTAGTTTTAAATTTTCTTTAAAGGTAATGCATTAAAATGAAATTGAGGTGTTCTGATAGTATGTTTGGAGGCATATTTAGGGTTTTCACAAAAAAAAAAAGGCACTTTTTACCAAAACACAACAACACAGTTTTTCACTATACGTGGGTGCTCTGTAACGTAACCCCTGCGAAAAGCAGGTGATTACTGTATATAAATAAATTGAAGAATACTGAATGTCATCAGTGGCTGCGCCATCTTGTGTTTTTGAGACGTAATGTTGTTCCGTATGTGTTTTGCTGCAGAAAGTAACAGTTCATTTACACTGGCAAATGCAACTGTGGGCCAAAATAATGCTGGTAACCGTGTTCAGTACTGTTCTACCACTAAAGATGTGTTTATTGTGCTGTGAAGCTCACAGACTGAGCTGGTTCTGTGTAAAATGCAAAGATGATACAGAAACAAACATGGCTTCCACTAAATACTAAATACTAAATAGGACTAAATTCGAATGTGCTTCAAATGCAAGCTCTAATTTTGAAGGAGCAGGAGCACCGTTAGATCTAACGACTGGAGTTACAGTTACAAATCTTTTCTAGAAAGCACCAGATCTAAAAAAAAAAAAGGAGAGACAGTGGAGAGACAGAACAAATATGTGAGGATGTTATTTGTGGACTACAGCTCTGCTTTTAACATCATCCCCAGCAAACACACCACCAAACTCCACCAGTTCAGTCCGAGCACATCAGTCTACACTCCAGTCTTCATCAGCGGAGAAAGGGTGGAGAGGGTGTCCAGCTTCAGGTTCCTGGGAGTTCACATTTTAAAAACCTTACATGGACCACAAACATGGCACAGGTGAAGAAGGGACAACAGCGATTGTTCTTCCTGAGGTCACTAAAGAATACTGGATGCTGGTAAACTTCTGTTGCGTTCTAACTTAGTCCAGTTGCACTGCAGCAGACAGGAAGGCCCTTCAAAGCGTCATCTCCAGTGCATCGGGACTCAACTCCTTGTGCTGGAGGAAATCTTCACCATGCAGTGCCTTAAAAAAGGCAACTAACATCTGTGAGAACTTCACACGCCATCCCATCTTTGAACTGCTGCCATCAGACGTTACAGAGTTTTTCTCCAGAGCATTGGCTGCTCAAAAATCCCTGCTTAGTGTTACTGTTTTAATGTGTCTTATTATTTATTCTTGATACGGACTGCTGCTATGTTTAGTACCTGTACTGTTAGTTCTAGTTAAATATCAATGTACTCATCACATCCATGCTGCTAGCTCTTAGTCATTTATGTATTCTAGATCCTCATACCCTAGTCTGTTCTGGTACAGTGGATACAAAATGTATTAAAAGTAATACATTTTATTTTTAAGCGCCTTTCACAACTCCCAAGGTCACTCTCAAGTTATCCAGAAATACGAATTAAAGAATAGATACATTAAAGTAAGAAGAGTTTATAATCCATTTTAAGATTAAATTCTATTACAAAGAAATTTGACACTTTGTCTCCTTAAATATTGGTATCCAATATCAGACTCCGTTATTTGCTTTATACATTTTATACTTACTTAGTTACAAGTCTTATGTGGTTGCACTGTACATTCATGTGTATTGCAATGACAGTTCTATTCTAATCTATTTGGGCCTGTACATGTAGCATTCATTAATTCTTACATACCTTCTGCAACTGAAATTGATAATTTAAACTGTATAGACTACCTTGTAAATGCAGTTCTATATTTGTTCCCCATTGTTTCTGTTAATTTATCGAACAATAGGGTATGATGTCTGCCCCAATTTTTGCTTGTTGATGGTTGATGGCCTGAGGGAAGAAACTGTTTCCGGTTCTGGCAGCAGAGGACCTTATGCTACAGAACGTTTTTCCAGATGGGAGGAGGGTGTGTGAGGGATGCATGGGTCCATCCATAATGCTGGAGGCTTTGTGGATGCAGCTTCTGGTGGAAATGTCTGGGTCAGAGTGACGAGAGACTCAATGATCTTCTCCGCTATCCTCTGTAGGTTCTTCTGTAGGATCTGAAATGGAACTACTTCTGCACCATGCTGTGATGCAGCTACAGAGAATGCTTACTGTAGTTCCTCTGTAGAATGTGGTGAGGATAGGGGCAGGGGGTCTCTCCCCAGTCTCTGCAGGAAATAGAGATGCTGCTGGGCATTCTTGCTGATAAAGCTGGTCTTGAGGGTCTATATGAGGGTCTCAGCTCTCTTAGGGTTTGGTGCTCCGAATTATCTCCACTGAGGAGTTATTGATGATCAGCCAAGTGATCACGTCATGCCCTCCTGGCACTTGCTGTTCTCAGGGCCTGATATCTCCTGATCTGAACGTGGAGTCTCGGGTTCTCATTGCTGTGTGCACCTCCACACAGGCTTCTGGTTGGGGAATGTGGAGATGGTCTTGAAGATAATAACACCATTGATGCATTTGCTGTTGTAGCCGTTCACCAATGCCATGTACTCTTCCAGGATGGTAGAGCTGCTGTAGGTTGCAGCTTCCTTAAACATGTGCTAGGGAGTAAATTCAAAATGGTCCTAAAGAGCCAAGGCTCCTGGGGGCCAGGTCTTTATCTGCTCTCAAATGGGCTTGGCACGTCTGACTAGCCATTTTTATGCTGGAATCAGCAAAACAGAGATGTGGGGCTGGGGCTCAGCACTGTGTGCACCAGTGATGTTTGTGTAAACACAGTACAGCATGTTCATCCTCCCTTGCTGCAAAGTCCACATGCTGGTTGATTTTAGGGAGAGCTGACATGAGATTTGAATGGTAAAGTCTCGATTGACAATAAGCAGTCCATCTGTGCGATGGACCATTAGCTCGGTGAAGTCTGGCCAGCACAATTTTTTGAATAAACATAAATTATAAGTCTTAAAAGTTATTTCACTGATTTGTTGTACACAGTAATCCCCTGCTTTTCATGGGCGTTATGTTCCAAGAACACCCGCGTGTATTGAAAAACCACATTGTGTTTTGGTAAAGAAGAATGCCTAAATGCCTATTTTTATAGTGTAAACCCTAAATATGCCCCCAAATATGCTCCCAGAACAGTTTAATGCATTACCCTTGAAGAAAATGTAAAGGTTAACCTATATTCCCAATTTAAACTCCCTGCCGAGAAGGGAGGTCGCTGGACAAAAAAAAAAAAGCCTTAAAAAAGCCTACTCGGGCTAAACATACAAATGAGGGCTCGTTGGAAAGGTCTGGAGATCTACCAAACTGTGGAGTTTGAAGTGTCTGAGTGCTTTCCCCGATGAGATATGCAACTCAGAAGGTCGCAAGACAAAAGTATTGGGACACCGCGGCATGGTGAACGGGTTCCCTTGAATGGGGTTTGAAAACATCCAGAAAAAAAATATTTATTGCCACAAATTAAGCAAAGAAAGGTGGAGGATATTAGAAGTTATTGTGAGGATTGCCGCGCAAAACTATGAGTTTGGTTCTCAAAAATGTGTGTGTGACGGAATCTGCGATTCCTCATACACATAAAACTGTGGGATTACTGTAATTGGATATATTTCCAGTAGATTATGTCAGTTAAACTGAGTAGACAGCCTGCTTTCTCTGTTTATTTCTCTGTTTTTTGCTACTGTTTTAAAGTGGACTGGAAAATGTGAATAAAACATTTCATTAGAAAACTACTGGACCAAGGTCCTGAAATTGAAGTCATACACTCTAACGTTACGGTAATTCATGAGTTGAAGATACCATCATAGCTAGAATCAGCTTTGCATACTAGAAATGGCCTTGTCAGCTAATCAGATGTCAGCACATCATCCTAAATGCATTACATTTAAGTACAAAGGATCAGATTCCTGTAAATTCACAAAAACAAAATGAGCAGTTCAGACCCAATCACACGTCACCAGCAACACTGCGAATGGTGAAGTTCCACCTCATCATTGGACAGTTCGACTCTGTTATGTTAGCAGACAAATGCCTGCGCTGGGTAGCATCCTGCTGAGTGATGAAGGAGAGGAAAGGCCCTCCTTCCCAACCAAGGGCAGCTGGGTTCTCTCACTAGATACTTACTCAGCTGTATTATCTAGGAACTGAGCATGCAATCACTTGGGAGTCCTTGAAAATACTTAAAAGATGAATAAAAATGATGAGTCCACAACTAAAAAGAGCTTAATATCTGCTTTTATTTTCAAACCCTATCAACTCAATACATGTCTTAACAACTGACTACCATCCAAACTGCAAAATTAATACTCACCTCCCACATACATGTCCCACCAATCAGTGTCCAGTTACTAGTGGTATTCAGTTTTTGTGCTGTGATTCTACATCGACTTAACACCCTCCCTTCATCCACCCTGATGACTTAACACCCAAATCAGACACCGAGGTTGCCTCTATCGCTACAATAATAGATTCCAGGAAATAATCTCCAACCACTTGTATGTAATCATAAAATGGCACAGTTTGGTGAACATAAATCTCTTGGCATTCAGTGGCTGGGTCATTTATGTATTCAAGGAACCACCCAATGGTCCTCTTATATGAGAGATGCATTCCTTGGGAGCCATGTACCAGGTGGTGGCCTCCATGTAGCAAGGATTCTATGGGAAACGTACATTCTGCTATTAATTAATAAATAAATAACAATGATAAAAAATATTCTAAATATCAGTATCTCATGATCCGCCTTACCTTGATCCCACCATTTATAGTTCACCTACCTCTTTCTATCACTATACCCCTGTGTGTAAGCATTTCAAATGCAGTCAAAGGGCACATAATCCAAAAAGCATTTAACCTAAGAACGAGAGAACAAAAGTAAATGTGCGCCCTGTTGCTCCTGAGATTGTACTAATGTGAAATTGAATCTGTCACGACCGGGGAGGATGTGTCCCCAGTCGTGATTTACCTTGGGAAGATCAGGAACAGGCAGACAGGTTTCCATGTGGGTGCTCAGTTTATTTACAAACAGAACAGGGAAACAAAGCAGATCAGGCACGATGGCCGTCAGGGCAAAACAGGATACGGGTGTAAATAAGGCGATGGACACCTTACCACCTTTACCCAGGGTAAACTCACAGACACAGACTATAAATACTGGACTAAATCACAGGACAGAACTCAAGGCACGTGAAAACAAAGGACACGTGACACAAGCATAAACAGGCATTCAAAATAAAGGTCCTAACACATGAACAAAACGGAAAAACAGTGGCCTCTAGCAGCCACGGACCGTGACAGTATTCCATTACAGAGTTCATGAAGAAACCCATTCCATATAGTACTGAGATAATGGTACTGAGATAAAGAATATAATGTGTAATACACAAACAAATATGCTCCTTAGTTATTTCTACCATCAGGAATAATAAGCTTAATAAGCCAAATCTGTCTATTTTATTTCATTTTTTCAACTAAATGCCTTAACAAGCTACAATGCCATGACTTCTCAATTAAAATGTATTACTCTGTTAAAATGTATAAAATCGACATTCTCAGTGAATCAGCTTTGTGATTTTACAATTATGAGGAATGTCCAGGGAATCAGTAAATTATTATAAAGCAGTGTACAAAGTTTCATTGTGAGCTTTACTGAAAGGAGGGACACCCACACTAGCAGGATCACACAAATGCACAGGTGTTTGAATTCAGAAGAAATGTGCTGTTATAACATATTCATGCATATGCTTTCTCTGTCCATTGTAAAAAATAACTGAACGTTTACTCAGTTACTAAAATAATCAACAGTGGCAGCCCTAGTTGCAGTGTTGAAACAATACACACATATAACTGATTCATTATTCATTACCACTGATACATGCCCCTCTCACTGTATTGAGGCAGTCCTGGATTGGTAAGGCATATTATTAGGGCATTATAATGTCCCCCTCTCTTAAACTGTTATTAACTGTGTAGTTGTTTATTTTTATAAAACTGTACTTTACATTTATTCACTTTAAATGTTACATTTAACTTTTGCACGTTAACTGACTGGTTGCTGTAATCTTTCTTCCTACAGCGCTCATGCATGCAGTGGTGTTTGGCAATGTGACGGCCATCATCCAGCGCATGTACTCGCGGCGCTCACTCTACCACACGCGCATGAAGGACCTGAAGGATTTCATCCGTGTTCACAGGCTCCCTCAGCAGCTGAAGCAGCGCATGCTTGAGTATTTCCAGACCACCTGGTCTGTCAATAACGGCATCGACGCCAATGAGGTGACCACTTACGACAAAAATTCTACTGAAGCTTAGTGTCTGAAGTTTGCTTCTTTAGTTCTACAATGGAGCTTCAAGGCTAATGTACTGGTAGCTAACACCTCCTATTTAGCCTCCTATATCAGCACACATTTGCTTCAAACTGTTAACATGCTAAAAATGTATTGACATTGACAGCCCTTCATAATCTCTATTAAAAAACGTCCCAGAATGGGATGCTCTTGAGTTGTGGCACATGGACCTAAAGTCACCTTGTCAATTAGCAAACAATACAGCAGTAAAACAAACCCCAAGTACTATGCAGTGGAGCAGGTTAACTGAGTGATGGAGCTCCTTCTGAGCAGGGGATGAACTGATCAGCCTGACCTCCCTAATGCTCTCATAGATGGATGCAATCAGATCCTCACAGGAAAGCTCCTATATCTAGTATAAAGCATTCCCAGACAAGTAGAGGCTTTTACTTCAGTGAGGGGGTACAACACCCCCCCATTAATACCTTAAAATTTAATATTTGCCAAATCACACTGACCCCTGATATTCCTCCCTCTGGTCTCTCAGCTCCTGCATGATTTCCCAGATGAGCTGCGGGCGGATATAGCCATGCACTTAAATAAGGACATCCTGCAGTTGCCAGTGTTCGAGGGGGCAAGCCGTGGCTGCCTGCGCTCTCTCTCTCTGCACATTAAAACATCATTCTGCGCCCCAGGGGAGTACCTGATCCGCCAGGGGGATGCCCTACATGCCAACTACTTCGTCTGCTCGGGGTCACTAGAGGTCCTGAAGGACAGCATGGTGCTTGCCATCCTTGGTATTGTTTCCTCTATGCTTTCACTTCTCATTCTGATGTTTTTTGTTTTTGTTTTCTTTTTTAATGATTTTTTTATGCCATAATATAGGAAAAGGGGATCTGATTGGTTCAGATCTCCCAGGGCAGGATCACGTGATCAAAACGAATGCAGACGTGAAGGCCCTGACTTACTGTGACCTGCAGTACATCAGCGTGAAAGGATTAAGAGAAGTCTTAGAGCTCTACCCTGAGTACGGCAGCATCTTTACTGCAGAAATTCATCACAACCTGACTTACAACTTGAGAGAGGGCAGTGAAGCTGAGGTAACCACACACATCCACCAGCGCTGTGTCAGAATCTCTATTACTGAGTAGTTAACAAGCTGACCTTGAAAAAGGCAGATAAATATTCTCTATAAAACCACCCACAATCACCTGATTTTAATACTGATACCTTCTGCCCCTCCCATCTCTTTCTGCTTTCTTTATCAACTGAGCTGTTAGTAATATATATTTCTGCACAGACAAATGTATTATTTTGTCTCTAGATACATGTATTTATCTTAGTGCACTATGTAAATAACATTTAAAGATCTATACCCATACAGAGCACAATTTGTCTATTATGGATGCAATGACTCAGACATATTATACACTATCTGAGGGCAGGAACCTGTGTTTGAATTCCTACATACTGCAATATGTGGGCCGTAAAGAGTCACTTGAGACTTCTCATCTGGGTCTGATATCCGATCCAGTGATTTTGTCCCATATTGAATCAATACAGATACTACATTTCGGATCAGTACACCTTCAGTTTCATTCCACAGAGTATGCTTTGTAGTAGCAACAGCTGGAAAGGAGAAATTGAAAAACACACCGGTTTACCCTCTTATAATGGGCTTCAATTATGTCCCATTTCAGCCCAAAAATGTGTTTTACTGCAGTGGGAAATCATCTGTTGTTTTTATTTCTCACAGATTTTTTTTTTTGTTTGTAGGGTCTCACAAGGTTTTCCCGCTCTCCCAGATTCCCTCATGTAAGTGGGCTTGATGGTGTAATTATCCTTTACTTTCCCAACCCATCCACTCACTGGCCACTTTAGTGCTCATTTTTCCAGGTCTACACACACACACACACACACACACACACACACACACACGCACACGCACACGCACACGCACGTATAGGGGTTTATTTATATGCAGCTCATTTTCAGTGGCTCAGTCCAGGTCTTCTCTGGGGGTCTAACAGTAGGACTTCCCCCTTAAAGGTAGAAAGTCATTACCAGCTGAGGCTCTGTTGCAAGTATTGCATGCTTATTTCCAGCCCTACCCCAGGGCCCAGCTCCGTAACTGGGTCAGACGCTTTTTTTAACTCCTAGTGTCGAACGCTCCATACAGTGGCGCTTTTGCCGCCGCACGGTTACATCAGCGGCCTGCTTTGTCAAACCACAAGGCCTTTTCAGCAATTCACATGGTGCCCAGAACACCGATTCTGCTGCATGTGCTCAACATCCAATAGTTCCGTTGCTCAACAAGACAACCCTGCACTACATGATAGGAATGCATGTAACAATAATATTACATTCAGCAAAGTTATCTAGATTAAACTTTGTTCTTGAGTCCAGGTGCTTTATATTTTTCAGAAAGAAGCTAAATCTGGCCGACTTCACTAATCTTAGTCCATTTCCTTCTATCCTCAGAATAATCGGGTGGACAGCAACACATTAGCAGACAGCAAGCTTCCGTCTATCATAGAAACCAGTGGTGACCCGGATGATTATTACCACCTCTCCCCGGCATCACGGTCTCGCGGGAATCTGCTCCTGCCCAGCCTGAACAGCCCTGTGCGCCGCACATCCCTGGGAAACCTTCTGGGCGATGAGCTTCGGCAGTTCAATGCTCTGCGGCGCTCCCGTTCACCCGTTCGGGGCAACTGTAGAAGCCCCTCACCCAAAACGCAGGACAAATTGGACCACCAGCCTCATTCTTCTCCCTCTGCTCCACCTAATAGTTCTCACAGTGTCCAGAGCCAGATGGGCAGTGTTGCACACAAACCCACAAAACTGCTCATTCCCACGCTCAGCTGCATTAGACCCCCCGATCTCAGCCCAAGGTACGACTTCTCAAAATCCATCATTACCTGAGAGTCTCCTGCACTGTTCCAGTCAGTAATATATCAAAGTACACTGAAGTCTTTGGAAACTAAATATTCCCCAAATATTAGACCTGAGCTGCCAAAATTGTTTTTCAATTTCTATGTTTGTGATGTCATAAAGTTTATTTTTTCCAATGTTTCAAAAGGGTTCTGGGCCAAACATAACAATTTGTTGAGACTTTTTTCAATCAAGAACCAAAGGCAGCCAGTCAGAACACATGTTATTTACAAACAGTGATAGTCTTACTGTAACAAAAAATAAATGTAAAGAGAAGGCTGAAAACGGTCCTGTTAAAAAGAGATGACTTTTAGGCAAATGCATAATATGAGCCCTCTAAATTCAGTCACAATAACCGCATGTTTAAAAATGTATTCCTGTGATTTCCAACAGGGTGGTTGATGGGATTGAGGATAATGGGCACGTGTTTCACTTCAGTGCTGAACACCGCGGGAGCAATGGCAGCGCAGTGGAATCAAGAGGTAATTAAGTAGGCAATTATCTTCTTGAACGATCAGCAAAAAAACCCACATTTTTCCCCCAAATGAAGTCAATCAGTTGTATGTGGATTGTCTTGTTTGCACTGTTGCCGTGAGACTAACTCCTAAATAGGGACAATTGGATGAATCTGATTTTTTGGGCAAACTATCAGTTTTTCAAACTATGTAGAAATCAACATGAAAAAACTGCATCCATAGGACTCATCGTGGATTGAATTCTTCAACGTTTATGATGATTATTGCTATACTGATTCTGGATTAGTGTCTTTTGGGTACACAGCGCAGTTTTGTTCATTTCTGCAGACATACTGAGCCCTAAACCACACCCACAGGTCTGTACCACCTTAATGAACAATTGAAAGTGGTTTGATTTGTTTTGGGGACTTCTGACTTCTAGTGGTAGTAATGTTAACCTCAGAAAGACGCAAAAGTTTGGCTCTAAACCCGTTTTGGCCGACGGACTGCGTCTGAAGTAAGAGGAGAACTGTTTTGCTGACGGGTTGTTTTTTCATGTTGGGCGCAAGTGAATAATGAGCTGTAGGGTGAGAGAAGTTCTCTCAGTGCAGGAGGTAAAGCTGTGGGGGGTGACATTGAGAACAGCTGTCAGAGGCTTCCAGCTGCTAGACTCTATCAGCACCTAAGAGAGTGGACAGGTCAGGGCAGGTGAAGAAAGGGGAGGGCAGAAAGTGAGAGTGGGGGGGTCTCTGCGGTCATGCGGGGTCAACGACAGAAAACTCCAAAACAGTTTCTCTCAAGAGTAGAAGTTCTTACAACTTCTGTTTTCAATAAATAATTACAATAATAAAGTGGTCATTTTGGCAGGCACTCTTATCCAGACCGACTTACAATCATTAGTTACAGGGACAGTCCCCCTGGAGCAACTGAGGGTTAAGTGTCTTGCTCAAGGACTCAATGGTAGAATGGTGGAGGTTTGAACCTGTGACATAGTGATCATTGCATTTACAGACAAGTGTTTTACACACTAGGCTATTACCACCCCAAAGAACTATTGATTAAAACAGGTAAATTTGTGAAAGACTTATATAAGAGCCTACAAAAGCAAAAACTGCTCTCTCTTCCCAGAAGTGTAGGGAGTCCTAGTTGGAGGGTGAACTAAACTATGGAGAACACTGGGTTTAAAAAAATGCAAATGACAGAGAAAGACAAAGATACTTAGATAAGACAAAGCTAAGGTGGTGGGTTCAAATCCCCTAGTGACTTTACTGAGGTAGCTTTGAGCAAGGTACCGTCCCCACACACTGCTCCCCGGGCGCTGAGTTCCTGCTGCTTCACTTGGTGAATGGTTTAAATGCAGAGAACAGTTTCTTGCTGTTCACGCTGTGTGCTGTGGTGTGGTGTGTTCATGACAAATGGTCAGTATGCATACGGTACCTTAAAACATTGTTGCATTTAGCACGGATTCTGCTTAAATGTTTATTTGGTATTAAATAACTGTAAAGAAAACACTGAACTTCTTTAGGCTTCTTTCTAACGTTCGGCCTATTTTCCCTTATTTTCTCAGATTCCGCTCAGATGAACACCACCCTGCTGCAGGAGACAGAGGAAGTGAGGGAGACCATCAGTCAACTCAACAAAAAGGTACATAAACTCACACAGACATAAATAATAGGGTTTGAACTATATGTACATGGACTATGTGACGGTATTATGTGAAAATGTTCGCTCCCCAGCCTACAAAGCGACATCACAGCCATGAATTAAAAATATATATATATTAGTGCTGGGCCGTTATCGGCGTTAACGTGCTGCATTACTGTGAGACTCTTATCGCGCGATAAAAAAAATATCGCCATTAATCTATTCACAAAGTTGGGTTGGGAGCTGGGTCTAT
>JBBPDB010000108.1:25366000-25382865 GCA_037974465.1 Brachypetersius altus | reverse complement strand
CATAAACCACTCAAATACTGTAAGTTAAAAAAAAGTGAAAGAAAGCAAAAGCAAGAAAAACGTTGAGTATAGGTTCTTTAACGTGCTTGGTAAGGTGCTGCCTATTTACTGATTTCAATAAGAAGGGGCGTCAGCAGTTTGAAGTGGACACAGATGGATCTGTTGTAGGGGGCCATGAATAACTTTCAAATGTGCTCAAACACTCATACAGATACACAAAGAAACACACGCCCTCACACAGATGGGCCTGGATAGGATGTGTAAGACTCTATATTAATTAAGACACAGGGGGTGCTTCTGCAGTGCAGATAAAGCCAAGGAAGTGCTGACTAGATGTTCTGCCAAAAAAAAAAACTTGCGCCCCTCCTTCCCCCCACCTCCAGCCCCCTCAGCGGCTGTCTATTCTTCCTATTTCTGTCCCCTCCTTCTCCCTCCTGGGCTTTGATTCTGAAGTGGAACAGGTCTTGTGTTTGCGCAGGCTGGTGTCAGAGACTCTGCAGAAACCACTGCTCTGTAGCGCAGGGTGTCGGATAAAGGGAGAGTGATGAATGGGCTGTGCTGGGAGTTTAATGTTTATTAGGCAGCTGCAGACACTGAATACAGAGTTCACTTTCATTCTTGCAAGTTTGTGGCCTTAAAGGGACCATTTAATGGAAAACCCTATTTTTCTTGCTGAAAGTAAGACCTAGAACATATAAGTCCACAAAAAGAAACAAAGCTGCCTTTTTTTAAATACATTGCTTTTACAATATCACAAAACCCCACATGTTCACATATGAAAAATACCACTGCAAAAAAGTTTCTCAGGTTTTTTCTTTTATAGATGAAAGTACTGAACTGAACAGCTTTGTCTAAGTCTGTTGACAATATTTCTCTTCATTTCCAAATAAAAATATTGTTCTTTAAAACATAATTTTAAAGGAAATGACAACATAAGAGAAATGATGCAGTGTTTACAGAACTTGAATAATTACAAGAAATCAAATCTCACACAAAATGGCAATAATTACCTTCCTAGTAGTATTTACCATCCAACTGGTCACATTGCAAGAGGAGAGTGTTGATTACAGCTGTTTTTATAGTTCTTTTTATACTTTTCCTCATTAAATAAGATTTCATTTAGGTGATCAGTAATTAGTACCTCATAAAGCAGATTGAGGTCCTTTGTAGGAATTTAACAGACACTGGCATGGAATGGTTGTCATACTCAATAGAGATGCTGATTTAAAAATATATTGCAGTGATCTCTCTTTTTATTTATGTATCGCTGTACTGAACCTGGTTAAGCAGGACTGATTATGCTGTCTTAGTAATGAAACACACTGTTAGTCAGTGTAATATCCACAATACATTAAGGAAAACATAATATGTGAATGAAAATGTGTCGTGATTACTTCATTTATTTTCATTATTGCCCCACTCTAGTACAGGGGGTCCTCGGGTTATAACAGCCTCAACATACGTTTCCAGTTTATAAAGCTCACTCTCACAACTAATTTGGTTGCATGCAGTGAAAGAATACATAGTATGTGCAGAATACACCGAATACACAGTGTATGAGTGTGAGAGTTTACCTATGCCATTTTTGGCATAGGTATAACACTCACTTTTTGACATTTTTTGTTACTACAGTACAGTGAACAAGTACCGTATATGTATGTCATTTTCCTGGTGCATTAGTTGTGGTTTTATGTTCTAGATTATGATTTTATAACTGTTAGGAGAGGTGAAGGACTTAAGTATGTTTAAACTAAAATTTGGGTCGAAGGAACAGATCTGTGTTGAACTCAAGAACTTCCTGTATGCTTTAATCCTACACTGGTAATTTAACAGATTCTCAAAATGTTACAATGCAAAATTAAACTACTCCATCCTCTTTTCTTCTCAGATGGGGAGCCTGAACCAGGAGGTTTCTCAGCTAACAAAAGACCTGCACCACATTATGCATCTTCTGCAAGCACAAGTTGCTGTTCACCATTACACAGCTTCCTTGTCTTCTTACCCTTACGGTGTGCACATGATGTCAAACCCAAATGCCAGCACCTCTGTGGCCTACAGCATGGGCCCCAGCATGCACCTGCACCAAGACACCCATGGCCTTCATCATCAGGTGGACCACACAGTCTCTGAAAACATCAGCCACCTGGGGTCCAGCACCTGGAACCACAGCGGAGCACATGGTACAGAATCTAAACCTCAGTGCAACTTTTTATTATTCAGTCATCAGATGTAATGTCCAATTTTTTGACATCAATCTTGGCAAAAGTTTTGTGTACATGGAACATTTACAGATGTGTTCCTGTTTTTTAGGTGAAGTGCATTTATCCATTGCTAATAATAATCTGTGAAGTAGCTTTAACACTTTTAAATGGAACTGTTAAAAGTGCTATATATTTAAAATAAATACAAAAATAATTTCAGCAGTAATAAAATAGTATTGTAAACACAGACCATTTTAGATTTAAATGAATGGTTGTAATTTAAAATGAATAAAATCTGTCGCATGAAGAAAATGAAAAAGAAGTAAATAATTAAGAAAAAATCATGAAAATAAATTAAGAAAAGTATAAACTTATTAATAAACTGTCATGAGAGATGACCATATAATTTTTGTTGGTCATTTTGCTAAACCTGCATATACAGCAAGAACAAAAGAGGACCCAGAACTGAGCCTTGTGGCACTTCTTAATAAATGTACCAAGAAATGTCAGTCAAATCAAAAATGTAACCCAGCACAGCCTGACACACAGCACAGTTTAGAAACCACATCCTACAAGACAAAGCATGACAAAATTCTGTCCCAACCAGACTGCAGCCTGACAAAATTCTGTTCCAATCCAATTGTAGTTGGACAAAATTCTACCCCAAACCTTTTGTAGCCTGACAAAATTCTCTTCAAACCCAGCTGCCCTGTTTGACCTTAATTGCAAATTATTATTATCCAGTTAATTCATGCCTTGCAAATTTTCTACCACTAACCCTTCATTTAAATTGTTGCTTAAATAGACCTTATTAATGTTTTATTGTTAACCATTATCTAAACCACTGTTGCAGGTGCAGTTAACACAGGTGTGCAGGAGCAGACAGAGGGCCAAGGGCACTTCCCTCAGTCTGATCCTCTTCATCAGCCTCCAAGCAGTCCTGATCCTGGTTCCTGTAAATGGAGCTCCATCAACACCTCCACCACCTCCTACTACACTCCCCACCAGCATTCCCTCAGTAGCTCTACTCTTCTCAAAATCAGCCCAGGTTCTCATGGAGTGGCAGCCCATGATGCCCAGAAAGGGGATGATGACAATGTTCCACCTATCAGCATGGTCAATGTGGGTGGAGGTCTTGCTAGCATTAGCCTTTCGCAGCCCGTTTTGTGTTCTTTGCCGCCACACAACTCTGACTACTCCCACTTACTGTCCAGTGCACCTACATCTACGCATTCCCTATTGATGGCTACTTGCCCATATCCAAACCTCCAGCCTTCTGCAGAGCCCACCTTGCCCCATTCAGCCCCAGCTTTGAGTGAACTAAACCTGAGCACAGCAGTCACCCACAGCGACCAAAACATCCCGGACACCTCTAGCCTCCTGGACGAGGACAGTGAGGATTGTGTCCATCTGGCAGATCATTCTACACCTCCTCTAATCTTAGATTCTGCCTCAGTGAATGTTCCTCTGGGGAACTTGAGCAGTGTGGGTCACACCAGTCGAGAGTGCTTGCTGGCCGAGCAAGGTTCAGTGGAGAGCCAGGACAGCGAGATGTCAGAATCCAGGTTCAGGAGGTCGAGTACTGGGACACAGTCTCAAACCCAGGGCTCGGAAACCTCTTGGTGCCTAGACCTGATGGACTGAACATCCACAATATGTCCAGAACTATCTAGACCCTTCTTCAAATGGGTGGATTCACCTATCTTAAGGCAGTGGTCCCCAAGTATCCTCCAGGAAATCTGTCTTGCTACAGAGTTTAAATCCAACTTGCATCTAACACGCTGTCCTTGGCCCCTTACTTTAAATTAATGTATCTGATCCAGCCAATCAAGGACTTCGGAAGAAGCTAATTAGCTAAAGCATATGTGGCAGATTGTGATTGGATCTGGGTTCTGCAGGAAGTTAGGCAGTGGAGCAGTGGAATAGTGTTCTTTGAATCTGGAGTGCAGTTTGTTATTTAAATCTAATCGGCATCAGTGTTGGCCTATTCTACAGCTGATCCAATCAGCAACATTCCAACATTTAATAGAAAGCCTTCTAAGAGGGATAGAAGCCACTGGCAGAAAAAGAAATTATTAGCCTTGTTAGAAGAAATGCGGGGAAACTAGGTTTCTAGATACTTTTGGACATACATTCTATCTTGGGGCTCCAACACCCTCTCAGTGGACTATCTTTATATCCAAAAATCCTGGGTTTGCAGTGATTGTTTTGCAGTTTTGATGAGTGATTTGGAAATATTATAGGATTGCTTGCTCAATCCCATCCCTGCACATTGTAAAACTATGCAAGACGCATGTCAATTGTGCATTATTACTTATTTACTTACTCGGTACTCAGTATAACTAAATAGCTAGCCTTTGATAATACATATTTGCTGTGGTTAACTGAAGGCGAATGATAATTATCCAGGGTGTTGATGAACCTTTTGGGCATTTTGTAAAAAGAATTGCTAATGCAAACAATTCATTGTAGCATTCGACCGTAGCATTTCACTAGTTACACCAGACTAGGGGCACCATTGCATCAACCTCTAATCTTTTTTTGTGGTGTTGTTTACGTTCTGTATTTCTCTTACCTTTTTCCATGGTAAAGTTTATCATTCTTTTTCCTAAGGAAAAGGTATACAACTGAAATGTGTTAACATTACAAAAGATCGAAGGGTAGGACTTCTGAATAACGTGTGCAAACTCTTTGCAGTTATCACTGTTGTCTTAAATAGGCCATTTCTGAGAAAAAAATGACATTTGATCATCTCTGGTTTGTTATTCCTAAATTCCCCCAAATTTTTCAAAAACAAGTTACAACTGACAGTGTCATTTTATGGCTCTTCAGTTGAAATGCAATGACAGATTTTATATAATTAAGGAAATTTTACAACAGATTTTGTTCCATTACAGTTTACAGTATTTTTTACTGGTCGCCCATTTAAATATTTTATCTTCTTCTTGATTGATTTGTCATATACAGTGAGAAAAGAAGTTGATGATTCTAGCATAACACAAAGATTTTTGAGAGTTTTGAGGATTTCTGCAACCAACAAGTCTACACTGATGATTGCAAGATGTTTATTAACCATATGAGGTACAAGCAAAAATAATTTAAATAACCTGGGTTTATTTATTTATGCATTTATTTATTCATTTATTTATTTTATTTATTTAATACATTTATACATTTAATTTATTCATTTTATGTATTTATTTCCTCGCTTTCTAATGCATGAATTTACACAATGTTAGTTTGAGCTGCAATAAACATAACTATATACAGTCTTATCCAAAAAAAACGTTCTGTTGATTTTCTAAGTGAAAACAAGTACAAGATATGAACTCTTTCAACATGTGAAATTAAGAAGAAAAAAAAGTAAAAAATGGATTAAAAATGCTCTGTCCTCTGTAGAGAATGTGTAGTTACTTTTACTTTGAAAATCAACTAAACTTGTCATTTGGCCAGTTACTTTTACATATGACTATAAATAAAAGTGGAAAATAGGAGGAGCAGAAAATTAAAGTACACAATGACAAAGAAGACTTGAAGATCTACTGGGGTTAAGCCTTTTCATAAATTACATTACAAAACACCTTCTTAGTATCAAAAATCATTCTGAGAATATTTTTTACCGAGCCAAACTGGAATAAAACGTCCAGAATACAAAGACTAAAAGCTGCTAGAACAAAGATTATGCGCACACGTTCTCCGCATGGCTAACTCGTACTGTACATGCCTTTATGATACGTACTGTACATAAGAAAACCGCATAAAGGTTAGAAGTCACTTTGGCTGTGGTAGGACTGTTACCAGTGCTAAAAGAGCCGCCAGCATGTTTCTATTTGTTAAGGATGGTGCGATTTATCACTTTATGTTTCATCAATTTTTTTTGCGATTCAGTACACCCCACACTTCTTAAACTCATAACTGCTCATGTTAGCCATTGGGGATAAATGAAAGAACATGATATAAACTTGCTTAAAACGCTGCTGTTTATTCTTTTTTTCATTTTAAGAATAAACATTTAATATCTTCATTTACTTTCCCAACTTAAATACTTTATATAAAGCCTAAACGGTTTAGAGTTACTTTTGAGTCCCTGAATAGATCAAACAGGGATCAGAAGTTTCAGAGATTTCCCAAATCCAACAGAGATTTGTCAGTTTGAAGAACCTTTTAATGATGTAAAGAGCCTTCACATAACAAAAAATTCCATAGCAAGGGAAAGGTTAAAATTATCTTTACAAAAAAATCTCTAAAGAACTATCCATTGAAAGATTTTAGGGAATCAAAAATGGCATCTTAAATTTGTTTCTGAGATGCATTTGATTGCCATAAATTTCCAAGATCGAAATATTTCTAAAAAAAACTGTGAGAATCCTGAATGCTCGGGTTGTGTGCAATTTGGAGCTTAAACAGTTTCTGTTACTAAGTGGCTATGTTACATGTGTGAATGATTAATAAAGGGCCATTAAGGAGTAACAAGATCACAATAAGACAGTGAAAGACAGCACTGAGTTTGTTAGGAATCTAAGCGCGTAGATCGGCAGTTGCCCTACCTTACACACACACACACACTTATGAGGCGGTTTCCCATTCCCAGTCAGACATGACTGTCTTTAATGATAATGGATAAATGACTAATTCATACAATGAAAATGTATCCCATTAGGTAAAACAAATCGAAAGGTGTTCCAGCAAGTCTGGTTTAAGTATCTAATTGTTTCACAATTTCTGCACAATCAAATGGTTGAGACATTAACAAAGTCATTCAAATTAAAAAAAAAAATACCATTCTTGGCAAAACTACCATGTCATAATTGTTCATAGTGGTGGTGAATGGAACCAGATCCCTGAAACACTTAATAATAGGTACTAGCTACCTCACATGAAGTTATGCGTATGAATATGTTTCCTGAGACGTTACATTTAGATCGTTTTTAATAAAATTTTGACCGAAAGCGTATTTTTTAAACATAATTCATGGTGGAGGGGAACACGCAGGATGTTATGAGGCAAAAAAGACCTCATAGAATTTAGTATTTTACATACTGACATATTAAAGCACATGCAGGGTTGGTAGTGACCCTATACATATATATATATAATGGCAACCCCTGGTTCCTACACCCACCACTGAAATAGGCCAGCAAGGTTCTCTACTATTTTTTTTTAATTAGTGAAATGAATTTAAAAATAACCATTTCAATGTAGTTTAAGAGGTCATTAAACATTGAATAAAGGTGCAAAACAATATTGCGCTAGTATTATTAAGTTGCATGGAAAACGCTTGAACTGTTTTTTCTCTAGAATGTACTGAATGTATCTGCAATGCAAACGACTTTTAACAAGGTTATCAGTAGATTTGAAGTAGTTCCGTAATAGGCACGGTTTCTTTTCTTGTTAGAATAGAACGATTACACAGTTCATCCCTCACATTTTTATTTTAACAAATACACCTAGAAAAGTCTAAACAGTTATGTCTGTGTACAACTTTCAATATTCTTGCTTGAGATGCCTTGGAAATTAGATACTTAATTTTTTTAAATCCAGCAAATCAGCCCAAAACTAGACTGTAATACATGTTAAAACTTTGCACATACTACACATCAATCCACTGTCTACATGATTGTTAATTTTTTTTAAACAATAATTCTGCCCAGTGGGGCCAAATGCTTGATGAAAAAAAAATCATAGGAAAGTCCTATACGACTGTAGCCCTGTTTGCATATGACCTCAATATAAACAGTATAGTATTGCATCAGAAGGGGTGTTATTAAGTTTTTCACTATAATCATCAGTTAGTTACATATTTCAGCTCAGTTCTGCATGGCAAATCCCCCCCATACACACACACACACAAACACACACAAACACACACAAACACACACTCGTTATCTTTAGTTTTGAGCATGCTGTTTGAACAATGTTACATTTCTTATAATAAAATCGGTAGTTTGTCACTGAATTGTTTGTCTTTATTCATGATATTTGAATGTATAAATTATGCAAGGATAAGTGCAATAACTAGATGCAAAGTGTGATTGTGTTTGGAGGAAACCCAACATTTTATGAGCAAAAAAAAAAATCTTCACACACCATGGATCAAACCATACTCATCAGATTCAGAGCCCAGTGCTTTAGTGCTGCGATTTTGTCGGCTCTTACCAAGCCATTGCTTAATTTTAATTTACCAAAAAACCAGACACGTCTAGCTAACCTGAGCGCTAGTGTCCTAAAATCTGTTTATGAGTCTGCGGTGTGTTTTACCACAGGTTTGTTATTTCGCATTTGGGCTCTCTCCATATACTCTCTCCATATACACTTAACAGAGGACTCATCCCTCAGCTCGTTCTCCCCAATATCAGGAAAAATAAGAGACCACTGCAAAAATCCTTTATAGATGCAACTACTGAACTGAACAACTTTGCCTACGGTTTTACAAACTACTGACAATATTTCTCCTCATTTCCAAATAAAAATATTGTCATTTAAAGCATAATTATAAAGGAAATAGTATCAAAATGATGCAGTGTTTACAGAATTTTAATAATTCAAAGAAAACAAATCTCTTGTTCACTCAAAAAACATTGCAATAATTACCTTTGACGTACTTCTAGTAGTGTTTTGCCATCCAACTGGTCTCATTGTGAGAGAAGAGTGTCGATTACAGCAGTGTTTATTATACTTTTCCACATTAAATAAGATTTGATTCAAGTGATCAGTAATCATTACCTCATAAAGCAGAATTAGGTGCTTTTGTAGGAATTGAACAGACACTGAATGGTTGTTAAACTCATAGAGATGCTGATTTAAAAATAAATTGCAGGGCTCTCTTATTTTTTTCCAGACCTGTAAATTAAGGAGGCGACTTGATTTTTTTAAACAATAAATACTCCCGATCGTCTGATCAATTTGAAGTATACAATCACTGAAAAGGGATATTAATGGACATTTTTCCATATAAGTGATCTAAGCTTTAGTATTTGGAGTTTCATGAGCGTGCTGTGTGTTTTGCCCTGTGTTTGTTTCTTCACATTTCATTTTTCTGCCTTTTTTTCATCCTTGGCATTCTTACGCGTGACGTCAGAGACTCTCTTTCTTACATAAATTTTAAAGGGGGGTCAAACGTTCTCTCTCTCTCTCCCAATATGTAACTGTAAATGATCAATACTCAGCCCCTGATCACAATGTTAAATACAAGCCTACTATGGATAGTTGAAGAAGTTCTGAAGTTCCGCATGAGCTCCGACAAGAAGCGTTGGCTTTTTTTTGGCTATATAAGAATAATAATAAAAATAAAACTTAAAAAAGTAAAATCCCCTGTCTAGTATTATATATGAGCCACCAAAGGCATCATCAAGGCATGGATTCTAAAAGACCTCTGAAGGTCTCACATCAAATTATTCCCAGTCAGTCCTGTAAATTGTCAGGATTTGGGGCTAAGTCAACATTTTGAACTCTTTGTAATGTTTCACAAACTGGACCATTTCACAGTGTGACGTACATTATCCTGCTGAATAAGGCCAATTCCTTTATGGAGTACTGTTGCCATGAAGGAATGTACTTGGCCTGCAACAGTGTTTAGTTAGATGCTCAAAGTAACATGAATGCCACAACATTGCCTATGGCAGCTTGCCTTTCTCTAATAGTGCTTTGTGGAAGACGTGTGGCTTTGTAACCCCATACACAACAAACTGCTATGTAATATGCTCTGAAACCTTTAATCAAAGACCAACATTTTCAGCAATTTATGCTTCAGTAGCTGTTCCGTGTGATCAGACCAGATGGACCCAACAGCTTATTATTGTTATGGTGTTTTCAAAGCGCTCTGTTATTTACAAAGCGCAAAGGGCAAAGCTGTGTTATTTTGTGTATTTTTAATAATTTTGGTGGTAATCTCTGGCACAGCTTTATGACCTGCACAGTCTATCAGCTAACTAGCTCAACTTCTTCAAATTCGACCATGCCAGACATAACCAAAGCTGAGAAGAGAGATTGCAGCATACCAAGAGCAAGTCAGTCCGGAACTTTTTGAAACAAATTTAGCTTCTTAGTGATTGAATGACTTAGTGGTCATTCAATATTTTTCCTCTTGTCATATTTTCAGACAGATTTTGCCACTTACTGGTCCCTCACTTTCCAAGATATCAGCACTGTCCCACCTCTAGACTGTCGAGTGTGACTGAGAATGATGTGCTTTTATTCGTCTTTTTGACTGGACATACAGTTTTCTGAGTAGCACCTGTTTTAGTGTTTTTTCCCGTAGGAATGAAGGGGAGTTAAAAGATAATGTCAGTATGATGCAAATAGTACCATCATCCACCTTGCAGCACTCCAGCAACCAACAGAATATAATTGTAATTGGTAAACAGCATGCTTGCAAACCCTCAATCTTACATACTAACCACCTGGCATCACTCTAGCAACCAACTACAGTCGTACCACCACATCAACCTTCCTCCAACACCCTTCCAACCACTAGAGATACTCAGTTCAATTTAAATTTATTTATATAGTGCTTTAGACAACTGATGTTGTCACCAAGCAGTTTTACACAGTCCAGAGTCTGAGTGAGTAAGCCAAGGGCAACAAACTCAAAGGAAAAAGTCCCCAAAGCTGGAGAAAGAAACCCTGGGAGGAATCGAGACTTAAAAGGGGAATCCATCCTCCTCTGGTTCACCCAGAGGGTGAAAAAGAGAGGTGGTGACCCAGAGCACTGATGGTGGTTAGTCAGGCTCGAAAGATGGGCAGCAGACAGGATACAAATTATAACTGTAAATCGAGACTGCGGCACACCTAGCTGTGGCAGCTTAGCTTGGAAAGAGCCGAGCCAAGCGGTATGACAGACATCAGAATGCTATGAGACTCTGCTGCTCCCCCACTCCACCGTCAACTTGACTTAATGTGAGGAGTGGAGGGATGACAGCACTAGCATCCCAGTTCGCTAGAATTCTCTGTGCCCGACACCTCCCAGCTCTCTTCATCTAACGGAATAGTCAATTACAGAAAGTCTGACTAAACAAGTACGTTTTCAGTCGACCAAAGCAAAGCAACCAATGGAGATGCCATAGCAAGTACCTAGCAACAGCAAAAATAACTAACTCAGTAAAGCTCTGTTTTCCCTTCGGTTGATATATCTGTCAAAAGAATGAGCTCACATTTAAATCCTTTTTTAAATCTACTTGTTTTGAACCTTCTCAGTATGTTGTCAGGGTTTGGGTTATTTACAGCAGCCAAATATAGAGACTTTTATTCCTAACAATCTGCAACAACACAATAGACTAGTGGGCAAGATGCTAGTGGCTTTCTACAAATGCACAGAAGAGAGCCTCCTAGCATCTCTGGGTTTGATCTCTGCTGCACAGCAGCTAATAGGAAAGCTCTTCGGTGGGTCGCCTCAAGTGCACGGAAGATCATAGGAATTCAGTTCCTGGCCCTGGAGGACTTCCATAGCTCACGCTCCCTCAGGAAAGCTACTAGTATGTGTAAGGACTATGCACCTGACTGCCATTGTCTGTTCGCACTCCTGACAGACATTATAAGGCCCTCTGTCTTCATGTGAGTTACCTTTAAAGAGCGGATATCTGATTCTCCTCCTGTGTGAAAAAGTAATTGTCTCTCTAAACTTAATAACTGTTTGTGTCCCCTTTAGGAGAAACAACCGCAACCAAACGCTTCCAATGCTGGAGATTACTCTTTCACCTTGCTCGGAAGGAATTTTGACTCCTTTTCCCTTAATAGCCTTAAATCACTCACATTGCAGGAGTTTCAAGTATATACTGCCCGTTTAAGACTGTATCTCGATCCAAAAACCCTAAATTTTGATGGCAGGATTCATGATTCTATTAATGATGACAAGTCACTCGGGTCATGAAGCAGCAGAGCATTACACACCATCACACTACAACCCTTGCTTGGGCCAAAAAAGGCCATGTTCAACTGGTCTCTTTTTTTTATGACTTCCAAGATGACTCGTTGCCGCACTCCTGGAGAGGGGACTTTAGAAGGCCAGCCACTTTGGAGAAGTTTTCCATTTAGAGGTCCACTGTGGTCCATTGGTGTCCCAGAGCCTTAGAAAAGGCATTGTAACTGTATCTAGACTGAAATATTCCAATAACCTTATGGCATTTAGCAGATGCAACAATTAACTGTGCAGTTTGGCCAGTGCTAATTGGTGGGGTATAAACTTACATTACTTGATGGCGGCATTTGTCTCCAGTGTCAAACTAAATAATATGTATGATCACCTACATTTGAGGTTTTGGGCTAACTATCGCTTTAAGGAGTTGAACGTTGTCCCCAGAAAACACCCGAAAGCACTAACCTGCACTCAGGGTCACCAGCCTTCACTCATCCACTTTGTGTTCATTTCTCATCAGTGCGGTCATTACCAACCCTGGCGGTCATGATGTGGATCTGGTGTCATTCCGTGCATTATGTTACTCTCTCTCGCATGCGCCTTCACCAGCTGTCACTTTCCACAACATCTGAGGGGAAAAATCAAACCATGGGTGAGTGCACACACAAAGCATGTGTGTTTACTAGTGTGTGTGTGTGTATGTGCCTTGTATATAAGAAGAAGCTGAATGTTGTGTGTGTCGGTATTCGGGTCGATTTGGGCATGCGCTCCTGACTCTTCATGTTTCTGTCTGTGTTGAAAGTTAGATTCAAGAGTTCAAGTTAGATGCTGCTGAGGGGTTCAGCAGGACACCTGTCTGCCGTATGGTGTGTGTTGGTGTGTTTGGTTATGTAATACGTATACGCGTATCAGAACACAGCTGTTGGGTATTGGGTTGCACTCCATATCCCTACACATTTAATGAAAGCACTTAATAAAGTAATGAGGTGAAATTTAATGAAACCCAATTGGGCTCTTGACATGGATCAAATACAAATAAGATGGTTGTTCGTGTGTGTGTGTGTGTGTGTGTGTGTGTGATTACATGGTGAAAAGATATTCCATGAGGTCACAAGCCAGTAACTTGTCCTTTTCTATAAAAGATGAAGAACTACACAATGACCTTTGGGGGCTGCATGGCAGAGATGTAGGTGTGACTGTACAGGGATCTTTTATTATAATTGGACATCAGGAATGAGCAGCTTAATTCCTATGCTTGGTCTATATGAACTGGAGAATGAAAGATAGATTATAAACCTTTAAAACTGTTTAAATGCCATATTAAACTCTCACTCTTTCAAAGGTGATTTGTAATATGGTCCCTTCAATGATAATAATGCTGATGTTCATAAAGATGACAAAACTATTATTATAACAGATTTTTCTGGTATAACAAAAAACTTCTCACCTGTAAAACACTGAAAAAAGTTAACATACAAAATTGTATGGCATATTACTGCAGCTACACCATACAAAAAACCTATTATACAGAACATGAGAGCTTTAATGTGCCGCAGACATTACCAAACAGGGCCACCACAACTAGCCCCACAGCAGGGCTGTCAAAATACAGGGATCTCACAGTAATATTCCAGCCCAGGCATCCCATTCACGATACCCTACGTCCCAGTGCCACTGATCATGATTAGAGCATGGGTTTATAATTGTAAGTGTTCTACTAGGGCATCTGATAAATGAACACATTTGAATATGTTCTTTACCACACGTCGAATTGCCTAAATCTGCACTTCAAATAAAGTAGTTCAGATTCATACCAAAAATTAATATTAGTTTTAAAGTAATTGCACTTTTGTTTTGTGAGAATTCATCTGGATAACTCAAAGGACATCGTTTTACAAAACCTAGACTATCATTTTACATTTTGCAGAATTTATTTTGACAAACTGAACGTGCTGCTCCACCTCTCTGCCACTCAGGGAACAGAGGTGTGCTTCTCACTTGAACGCCGCTGAAAGTTCTCCCTTCCCACCGCCATCAAACTCCTCCCTCTGTCACACATCTACACAATAACGTGTACAATAACCTAAAACCACTTTGGTGTGAATTTCTTACTGGGTTTATATTATTATCTTTAGAAAGCAAGAGAGAAAGACCAAGAAAGAGCCAGGAGCAACAAAACAACGGGACAAGAAATCTTATTTTTTTAAACTAGGCTGTCCAGACTAACAGGTTGACAGGCTTCTCCATCAATAGTCAAATACTGTAACCTGAATCGCCAAAGTAATTGGTCATTACTGGTAAAACAAACAAGCTAGTGTATTGAGCCCAAAACCACATGACTCTAAAACAGCTGGTAGACTTTCCAAGCACCCCCTGGACTCGTGTGAACTCATGACTGCATGGAGAACAGTGATGTACTGCATGTAATGTATCTAGATGGATAAAAGTGACTGATTCTTCTCTGAATCACTGAAGGAATCATCTTGTATAAGTGAGCTGAGGCAAAAGACTTGGATCGCTAAAAGATATTTGTTAGCTGAGGCCAAATATCTGAATCATACTGGAAGGGATGACTCATACTGGTTAGCTGAGGGAAAGGATTAGAATCATGTGAAGTCGTGTTAGTTAGCTCAAGCAAAAAACTGAATCACTTGTAGTTATTTTGCATGAGAGGCCCGTGACAAAGGACCTAAATCACTGTAAGAATCACAACATTTTAGTCAAGTCAAGCTTTATTTATATAACACATTATCGTACACAAAACAACATTCAATGTGCTTCAAAGGATTAGAATTTAAAAAAAAATAGACGAAATAGCAAAATACACAGAAAAAAATAAAAAGAAAGATTGAAAGTGCAAAATATTTAAAAGATGGCAGAGGAGAACAGTGCAGGTTTTGGCAGTTTTGTAAAGCTACAGTCCATGCAGTTATGGGCAGTTTGTTCCATCAGTGAGCAGCACAGCAACTAAACGCCATTTCGTTTAGTTTCGGCTCTTATCACCACTAGCCTAGCAGCTCCTGCAGATCTAAGAGACCTACCAGGATTATATCCATCAAACATGTTATATAATATATTAGTGAGCTGAAGCAAAAGAGCTGAATCACTGAAGCTTTACATTGTTAACTAAGGCAAACAATCTGAAGCAGTGAAGGAGTCAGATTCCACTTGTGAACTGAGTTGCTGAAAAGTCAGTTGTACATGTGAATTGAGTCAAACGATCTTAATGGTTCAGAAAGTTGGATCTTATTGGTGGGCTGAGCCATCTGATCTGAATCACCAAAACAGCCAGCTGGTATTAGTGACAGGTGGCAGAAGATCTGAATCACTGAAAGAGTCAGAATAGAACAGTATTTTTTGTTTTTAAACATTTACAAATGACTGCTTTTTTGTTATTTTGTGCAGTTTTTCAAAAAGAAAATCTTAAATATAATATAAATATACACATTATAGTTCCAATCTGAAAAGTCTAGACCATTGTATGCCTTCAAAATCAGCCATAAAACAGTAGTTTGCTGCCCTCTGGTGGCTGGAACAAACATGAACGACCAGGTTCACACTTCAGTCATAAGGCATCTCTCAGGAAACTGTTTTTCTGAGCAGAAAGTCTGCATACTCCTTCCTCTGGATGACACGGTGCATTTTAAACGTGTTGGAGGTGGTGTTGGAGGCAAGCATTTGACCTTTCAGTTCCTGGAATGCTCCCTTTCTGACCAGCTGAACTCTCATTGGTCCGATGCTGCCCTTGATCCTGAAGGACCTGTAGACCGCTGAGTCCTCCTGAAGACAGGCATCCAGCTGTGTGTGCATGGAAGATAACACAACCATGAACTATTTACAATTTAATTAAATAATCTATTAATATTACATTAAATAATGAATGTTCAATTAACTAATTCATTTTCTGTAACCGCTTATCCCTTACTAGGGACACAGGTACCCAGAGCCTATCCCGGGTCTACAAGCACAAGGCAGGGACTCACCCTGGGCGGGCCGTGAGCCTGGTCTGTGGGAGAAACCGGAGACCCCAGAGGAAACCCAGACCACCATGAGGAGAACATTCAAACTCCACACACAAGACCAGAACCCGGATTGAAAACCCCAATCCTGGACATGTGACTGCGCCACCATAGGGCCTATATATAGTATATTTACAGTAATCCCCGGCTTTTTGCGGGGGTTATGTTCCAAGAGCACCCGCACATAGTGAAAAAACGCATTGTCGTGTTTTGGTTTTTTTAAAAAAATGCCTATTTTTATAGTGTAAGCCCTAAATATGCGCCCGAATCTGCTCCCAGAACACTTTTAAACTCAGTTTTAAGCATTTCTCATGAAGAAAATGTAAAGGTAAACCATAATCTAGTAATCTATATAATATATCAAACAATCTAATATTTATTAATAGGCTAATGTAATAATCCAGTTCATATATAATGTTATAATCACCTCATACCTTATATCTCTGTTCCTCTGTGAGGTTCCGGACACCCATCAGCTCGAGAAACACTTGATAATGTGGCTGAGCTCCACCTGATGAGTCACCTGTCACGTATACGATGCATGAGACAGATGTATATCAACAAATTCAACTGTTTCTCTTAAGCATGACTGTAATTGTGAACACAACCTTGACTTTATGTGAAGACAAGACTGAAAACAGCATGGGAGCTCCATCACTGCACTGACCAATTTAGTGTGGTTCCATTTAGAATTAGACTCAATGATATTCTTACAATGGTGTACAGTGGGGCAAAAAAGTATTTAGTCAGCCACCAATTGTGCAAGTTCTCCCACTTAAAAAGATGAGAGAGGCC
>JBBPDB010000108.1:25345328-25363768 GCA_037974465.1 Brachypetersius altus | reverse complement strand
TCTGCATTGTATTTGCCACCCACCTGTATTCTTCATTTTGTATTTTATCACCACCCAATTAAGTCAAACTTTAATTGTACTTTGTTCCCAAACACTATTTTAGTTCCCAAACCACACATTTTAGTTCCAGTCACATTCTAAAATTGAATTTTAAACTTTTTAAACCGTTTTGTTTTTCTATTGTCATCTATTTTTTGTTGCACTGAGCTAATGGCACAATAATTTCCCTCGGGATAAATGAAGTTCTTTCTCTTTTTTCCTGAATATGTAGTAGGTGTCTATATATAATTGACCTCACAGAATAAGTTAGTTAATTTGCACAAACTGACTTATGGCAAATGTGGCATTATACAAGTGTCATTTAAACTCGGTGAGCTCTTCAGTGTGACCTATATATAAAACACAACTGTTACTGAAGACTAAAACCACACAAATGTCCTATATCAACCTCAGGGAAGAAAACAAAAGCAATTTTTTTTTTAAAAAAACAGCACATGGTCCCTTTATGTTTCTATTTTCTGTCAAAGAGACACCCCACAGTTATTTGGTGCAATTATTTGAGAAATGAAATCAGCTTATTCAGCTGGTGCTCAGTAAGTCGTTCATACAATGGTAAAATATAAAACTTTATTACTTATTTGTCTCCCAACTTACATCCAGTACTCATTTGACACCAAACAAACGACAAAACAGTTTTGTAAATACAGCCCCACACCTGCCAGAAACAACACATTAATAACTCATGGACAAGACACACGAAAAGGATTATCAAGAGCAATAAAACATAGCAGGACATGAATACTGTCTCCATCCAAGAACATGGGATATTCCAGCAGGTAGATACACTGAGAAACACGAACATCGGGGGGAAAGAAGGAAAAAAAATGAAAAAAAATACAAGTCATACACAGCTTTCTAAGTTCAAATATGAAACCTGACAATGGTACGCTGGTTCTTACCTTATTTAACATTCAACATTCAAGCTCTAAATACTTGCATAATAACAGTATGGTAATAAAATAGTTCTCTTTATATATGGGAGTAACATTTTATAGAGATTAATATTACAATAACGTGAATTCTTTTCTAGATATTCTCTTTAAGGTTCGTTAATTCTTCCTGAGTTCTGTTCTACGTTTATAGAAGCAACTTGAGGTGCCTTGGGTGAAGTGGAAAAAAATGACTACCTAATTAATCTGGAAAACTGTTCAAAATAAAATAAAGTTGAAAAACTACTTGATTTCATCTAGTCGGTTTGAGCACTGCATGACAAACTATTTAAAACTTTTCAGTAAGGTGTTCAGCTTTTCCCCACCAAGTAACTTACGGTTAACAGACGTTAACATCCGATAAATCTTAACAAATGTTAACATTGTATTAGCAGATGTTACGAACTTCAATTCTAACCTTTTTAGATGTTCAGAATGTTTTTAATGCAGTTACATTAACATTTTAAGTTCCATTAACAGATGTTAAGAATTGTGTCCCCTTCTCTTTAAAAAAGAAAAAAAACCGAATTTGTTAAAGTTGCTCAGAAAGAAAAACAAGCAGCCTGTGCAGACAGAAAAAAACAACAGATGCTTAAAAAATATTGCTTTCCCAAAAGACATGATTGAATAATAACTGTAAATAAGTGCGATGTCAGGGATAATGGTGTCTACCATTAATTGCAGACTCTAATATAAGGGGGCAGCAGCAAAAGCATGAACTAATTGCCTTTTAAGATCTACTGTAGCACACAAAATATTTGTAGGAATAAATAAATAAAATGCTCAATTACAGATTGCATGATTTTGCTTTTTCTAAATGTAGCCGATTAGCCGAAACATGTTTAGAATCTGAAGTTCCCCAAGTTCTGCAATGAGAGGATTATTGGGTTAGTCTATAAGCCCTTTCAGAACTAAAGAACACTTGACAAAAATAATCCTGACCTATCCACTACATGTAGGATAAGAGGAGAACTGTGGGAGTTTTATTTTTGGTATAAAGCTTCTTTAAAGAGGTGTACAAATCTGAAGGTGATGTTTTAAATGCTTCTGGAGATGTACATTAATATTCACAAATTTCAATTTTGGGGCCATTTCCAAACATTAAAACATGACTATATTCCTGCACTGTGTTAAAAGCTCCTCCAGACTAATTTGTGCATAGTGTGTTTTAATAATAAATGAATAGTATTAATCGGTTTTATGCATTATTACAGATGTATGCAAAACTCTAAAAAGGACCTTAAAATATATTATTCTATAATTGCTATTTTTGTTCTATTTTAAGCCCCAATGCTTGTATGGGCAACACTTTTCCCCTTATGTTACATTGAGCAAATGAACTACAATTAAATCGACTAAAATGTGCTGAAGTACATCCTGTGTAGCCCTGGGTCAGGCTCCGGGTACCTGAGACCTTAGTAAGCCGTTTAAAAAAAGAAAAAAAAGAATGAATGTGCAGATGTAAGTTTTATGTGTCGGCTGAGCTTTTTCAAACAACTTTATGAAATAATTATTATTACTATTTATAATAAAGTAAGTCATTAAGCGCTGAACAGCTACCCAAAGCATCATCCTTGAATCGCGAACTATGTAACTCTGTGCTTATAAATCTCTGGAAGGAATCTCTGAGGTTTAATGTTAATGAAGGTTAATGGTTTAACCTTCATTAACATGATCAATGCTTCTGTGGCATTTTCACTAATAAATCTGTGCTCCCATAAAAGGGAACTGCATTCAGCATAGCCCTTTTGCTAACCTCCACCAGTGAACATCCATGCATCCTCAGAGTTTTTAAATGTAAATGTACATGACTGTAAAATAGTGGGAAATTCCAGATGATGTTTTCTGTGGGGACTACTTTGCCTCACAACAGCCTGCAAGTACCCACCATAAATGGGCAAATTTAATATAATCATGCAGAACATTTGAAATATCTCTTAAATTCCCTTTCAGCAGAATGTTATACTGGTTGGGCCAATCATAGATCACAGACTTGTGATCAGAGGTAGCGAGGATCCAGGAGCCCAATCAGTGGGCGAGGTGCTTAAGAAAAGAGCTGGTTTAAGGAATCATTTGATACAACGGTCACTGACCTGCTGCGGGACATTTCTAAAGGTCTTTCAGAAGACAGTCTAGGCCCCAAATCTGCTGGAATCATGCCTGGACCTTTTTTTTGTTTGTTTTTTTTTTTTTTTTTAAACCTACGCTGTCTTAAGGCACAGAAGAGGAGGTAAAAATAAATGGAAAGAAAGAAGCGAGTGTACATTTTGGTGAATTGCTTTCATAGTACTCTGGAGCTAACAAGAACAGGAGAACTTCTCAGAGTTCTGAAAACCTGAAGCCTGTGACGGCAAAAGAATGCAGAGACTCAAACTCATAATTTAAACGGGTAAATTAAGCTTTGCTCATCAGCCAAAGCTTTAAAAAAGGTTTCTGTCTACCTTGAGACACTTCTGAGCCTGACAAATCAGCTTGTCTGAGATTTTCCGGTTGCAGCATATCCATTCATTACCAGTTTGGTAAAACTGACTGCTGGCCTGATCTACTTTCGACAGTTTCTTTAGGTGAGAGTTGGGCGTAAATTTAAATTGCAATTCTTACCCAAATGTGATCTAAGGGCCAAGATAAGTTTCATGTCTAAACTTTGCATCATTAGTTTTGCACTGGAGCTCTGAGGCTAATGCAGCTAAGAGGACGTTAATATCCCATGCTTGATATAGCAAAGTTAATAAAAGTCCATTTACTTTGTGTTAGAGACCAGCCACGCATCCGCTTTTGACACATCGGGCAGAAATATTCCGAGCGCGAGAATGAGGTTAAGCTGTAGCCTACATTCCACCAAAATTCCAGGACAAAAACATGAACATACAACCAAAAAAAAAAAAACCCTCCCTTTTCCCTTCAAATTCCTCACATTCTCACAGAGTTGGACAAGAATATCCAACCGAGTTGCACAGTGTGGTGCACATGGCCTAGTTTTCATGCAAGCAATGTTGACTGTGTAAACGAATGGCCTCGACAATTACAAACAACAAATAAAATTCTGATTCTTTAAAGGCAATGGAGTATTTTACCCCAAAAGCTTTACTGAACCCATTATCTTTTTAGTATTGATTTTGCCAAATGCACTCATTGCCAAATGTTCTCCCCCAAGTTATCACAGAATAGTTGGGGGGGGCAACAAACTGCTAGGCCAAATATGTTGAGGTCCATGGTAACATTAAGTTTTAACTACAACAAATACCTTTACTTAAGGTAATGATACGTCACAAACGTTGCTTTAAGTGCTGCTGAAGTGATCATTCTCCATTTTGACATTTCCAATATTTGCAAAACACACTTCAAAACTGCTCTGTTGGCTAGTGAAGCAAAACGATGAGCATAACTGTCATGCAATAAGCGGAGGCAGATACGATTACACTGTAAAGGCATAAACGTTAGAGACATTTTAAAACATTCACATTTGTTAAAACACTGAGAAAAAGCTGAATGGAATGGAAACCCTTGGGGTCATTTTCTGTAGTTGGGATGAGAGGCCAGGGGACTTCCAGGACCAAAGTCACGACTGCTGTCCACTCCACTGTGGTTCAGTCGGCTGGCGCAGGAATTCCTCCACCTGCCTGGCCATGTCCATCGTTTCCTCCAAGTCAAAATCTCCTTCAGGGTCCAACATAGAGTCATTGCTACACACACACACACACACACACACACACACACACACAGATAGTGTCTCAGTTCATAAGGTCTACAATTTTCCTAATACTAATTAAGTAGAAAAAATAAAGTATGTTTGAGACTGTACAGCACATACAGCAAATCGTTTGATGGCAGTGCACAGGACCTCTAGTTTTATTTCCTTTATTTTCTGCATATTTATTTACGTATTATTAGACGCAAATCAATCTGAGCAGTACGTAATTAGATCGAGACATAACAGGTTAACTTTTAAAATCAAATCAAAACTTGCTCTGAGCCTAAACATCCGAGTATCTGAAATATTTTCAAATACCTTTTAAATTGAATATGTGTTCATACAAAATACATTTCTCTCTATTTCTCTTTTTTTTTTTTTACACCATACGGTGACAGTTGACTTGTCCATTTGACAATACATTTTTAAAAGTCACTAACAGGAATTATCCTGTTATTCTGGAAAAGAAAGCAATCCTTCTGTATGCCTCTGTTCTATCTAGACATTATAAATTACTGTATACAAAACTACACGTGCAAAGGCAACGTATTGTGCCTCCGTATATTCACACTCACACATGAGAAATGCTACGGAACATTAAAATAGTATTTTCTGAATTTAAGTACTGAAAAAAGCCATAAAGTTCATAATTTAAAAAGGATTGAATATTGATATTTACATGGGAGGGTACATGGTGAAGTTGTTTTGTTGACTGACGGTCGGCGAGGGAGCATGGTCCATGAAGGCAGGATTTCCGGCGGACTGCTCAGAATTTGGTGAGGAAAACCTAAAATACATTAGTCATAATAAGTACTCTGTTAACTACCAACTTTTAAAAGCTCAAAACACATATTGGCCCAAAAACACTCGCTACAGGAACTCTAGATTGCCTCTGGAAGCAACATGAGCCATCAGAAGCTGCAAGAAATGGGTTTCCATGGCAAATAAGTGGAATCATAATGTGCAATACCATAGGTGAGCTCAAGTGGCGCCACTGACCTCTGGAGCAGTGGACATGTGTTCTCAGGGGAGCCAAATCAGACCTTATTATCTGGCAGTTGGACTTATAAACCTGCATTTGGCCAGACACCAGAAGAACACCACCCACCTGAATGCATAGTGCCAGTAGTAAAGTGTAGTAGGGGTAAAGGTCTGGGGCTGTTAAGGGTAGGGGTCCCTTAGTTCCAGTGTTAAAATAAGTGCATAAAAAGATATTTTAGACAGTTACACATTTAGGATTTTGTGGCAACAGTTTAGGAAAGACACTTTCCTGTTCCAGCATGACTGCCCCTGGGCACAAAGCATGAGAAATAATCTGAAAAGTATGGTGTGGTGGAATTCAAGTGAATACTTTTGGGATGAACTGAAATCCAATACATTCCAAATTGTAACCAAAAAGTGGAGGTTGCAGTTATGGCAGAGCAGGGGTGGGGAAGAGTGTGTGCAGAGAAGAACAATCTACATTAAAGTGCATGGTTTTGGTACTGACGTTCCACAAGATCATGTGGGTGTGACTATCAGGGATCCACATTCTTTAGGCCATGTAGTGCAAGCGTGTTTTACAAACATGCATCAACCCTAGTCTTGGACTTGACTGCAACACCTAAGGCAGGGGTGTCAAACTCCAGTCCTGGAGGGCCATGGTCCAGCATGTTTTGGATGTTAGTTGTCAGGTTTAATGTGTTTAAGGAGAACAACCATCAATCTATGCTGGACACCGACCCTCCAGGACCAGAGTTCGACACCCCTGACCGTAGGCATTTTGCAACTATTTAACGTTTATACTTTACATATGTTAGTGCTTCTCCTTAGTTTCATTTTCAGCCACATGGAGTCAGAGACTTTGTCCCAGTAAAACTTTGCTCTGCTTACAAGTGAGTTGGATCTACATTACTCACACAAGGAATATGTTTCTCAATGGAAAAAAAAAAGAGGCATACTTACTCTACTTTCACCACCTGCTTGATCTCTGGTTTGACATAGCCATCACCTACATTTTTTGCTGGAGCACAAAAGGATGAAGAATTACTTCTAAAACTTGTAAAAAATGGAAAACAATGGGATCAATGAATGACACACATTTTCAACTCGGTGTGTACTGAGCTTGCACAATATAGTGTTTTTCCTGTGAGTGATGTGCAAGCCAAGTCATTAATAATTTTAATAATAAATATTGCAAGCATTTCACATCAAGGGCTTTTAAATGCATTTTAATATGACAGCAGGATTTTCCGGCCTTAGTCCTGGAGTACATTCCTGTACTCGTGTTTTCCTGCCCCAGCATACCCACAGGGCTTTTTAATGAGATGGTAAGTAGGATAAGCCATGCTGGGAGCAGGAAAATATTTAAGTATGTAGGACATAGGTTGCTCCAGGACCAGGCATGGGAACCACTGCTCTAGAGCACAGCAATTTTTTATTTATTTTTTTTCTCTCAGTGTAGTGATGGTAGCAAGAAGGACGTACAGTTCGGAGGAGTGCAATAACGAGAGAAAACCTCATCTTTAGGCTGGTTCGGGTAAAGAAACAGTAGGTGGTTTAAGTCACTGATACGGTCAGCCAGAGAGCGGATGGAGAAGTCTTTAGTAGTGAATGGCATCAAATTCCACACCATTCTCTCTCCTTTGAGAAGCAAAAATAACAAAAGCAAATAAGAAAGAAAGAGATGGATTAACTCAATGTTTATTTTTCTGCTCGTTATTGAATGTTCTCATTCTCTCATCATCTGCTGCTATATAATTTTACTGCATTCATCATATTTTCATGGCACAAGTAACTTTTTATAACCACTTGAATAATAATCAGATATTTTATTATTTGTACTGATTACTTGTTAGTCTTTTGTAATAGTTTACTTATTCTGTTACCATTTAATTTTATTAATGCCTAACCCTCTTTATTCCTCTTGTTGCAATTAGCAAGTTTATGACAAAAGAATTTCCCTCAGGATAAATAAAGTACTTTCTTATCTTAACCATTAGACTGACTGTACCTGCTTTTCACTGGGTATAAAAAAAACAGACTTATTTATACCCAATTTATTTGACTTGACTGACAAGCTGATCGACTGTCTCTGACTGACTCGCTGACTATCAGATGGTTTGATAGACTGTATGAACCGGCTTTGACTGAGGTATATTACCTGCTTTGTTGGGGTTCTCTGCCACCCATGCAATGGTGATACCTCCTATCTCCGAGTCACTGAAGCGCAGTAGAAACGTTCCGTTAGGTTTGGATAACAGCATGTCCTGGGCCTGCTGCTTATTGAGAAAACCCAGGATCGCCCTGCAACAGGAAACAACATTTTAAAAAAACATGTATCAACTTGACACTGGAACAACCATTTAATTAAAAAAGCAATTTCTCAGGTCAACTAGGTGTGTTAGTTAGCCTTGCTGTATTCCTTGGCATTTACGCTAGTCACAATACTGAAATTTTAAACTTGATACAGATACTACGGATGGTACTCGATACTTTTTTCGATACTACGGGGGAGTGAAAACAAGCACAGGAACTTAACAAAAAAATTTAAGTGTGCTCAGTGTCTATTGCACCGGTTCTCTGCGGATGAAAGCGGAGGGTCCCTATAAAATTTTGCAAAAAATACACTCTCCCTAGACATCAAAAGGGACAATTTACAGCTCCAACACACTACACACAAAGGGACGCGAAGGACTGTTGGGCCGAACTTGGTTGCATGACAGCATTCCACACTCGTCCTTGCAGTTAGCCAGCAGTTCTTTGTATTGTTTGGACAAAGAAATTGTGTGAGGGAGTTTGGCTTAGTTCATTTATTTGCTAAGGGAAAGTATGCATTTGCCAGAAAAATCCAAGGGTACTTTCAGCACACCAGAGGACAGACCACAAACCGCCACCTTCTCTCATGAACATGATGCCTCCCTCCTTAACATTCTGAATGACTTTTACAAAATGCTTTTTGATGCACTCAGGAAATCCAAGTCTCTCCCGCCTGACCATAGCAGCAGTAGCAGTATCCCGATTAAACCCATGCAAAGCTTGTGATCCTGACAACATATCCGGACATGTGCTTAAGGAGTGTCCAGACCATCTGGTCAATGTTCTCACTTATGTGTTTAATGCCTCTCCGAGTCAAGCAGTTATTCCAGATTAGACCACCACGTTCACGCCAGTTCAAAAGAAATCATCTATGACCTGCCTAACTAACTACCATCCTGCCGCCCTCACACCAATCATCATGAAGTGCTTTGAGAGACTAGTCACGCACCACATCAAAGTCAACCTTCCCAACTCACTTGACCCTCTTCAGCTTGCTTACTGCCCCAACTGGTCTACTAATGATGCCATATTCACAGCATTTCACTGGTCTCTGACCTACCCAGAGAAGAGAAACTCATCTCAAGTTGCTGTTTGTCAACCTCAGCTCAACACTGTCCATCAAGATGAGCGTGTTGGGCCTCAACACCCCCTTTTTGACCTGGATTTTAGGCTTCTTGACAAAAGATCTCATTCAATTTGCTTTGGTCTCATAGTCCTATGTTCATCACGCTACCATAAAATGGCTGCTCAGCAAAGTTCAGCTCAAAATAAATTATCAAATTTGCAGAGGACATGTATCCAAGGAGGAGACAATGAGACACTGACTACCTGGTATAAGAACAACAGTCTCTCTCTTTTGACAAGACAAAAGAGATGATAATAGAATTCAGAAAATCCAGCACTGCTCAACCACTTCTTACCACTATCAGCACTGCTGTCGGGGGCCCGGCAGCATCTGCACTTTTTGCAGAGGGCAAGCCTCCCCCAACAATACTAACCACATTCTAAATGAGTCCCATCGAAAGCCTGCTGTCTAGCTGCATCACCGTCTGATATGGACACGGTAATATTTTAGGCTGTAATACACTGCTGCAGATTGGGAGAGCAGCTGAGATGATTATGGTGCACCTCCACCTCCTCTGCAAGACATTTATCAAACATACAGCTGTAACAGAGCCAGTAACATTGTGAAAGACTGACCCCACAATGGCATGGCTTCTTCTCTCTTCTACCACCTGGCAAACAGTCTTGAAGCTCTCACTCCTTTTCTGTCAGATTTTTCATACTACAGGTCATAAGAACTCTGAATGCACATACATGTTAAGTCCCTCATGTCCTGTAATTTGATAAGCTTATAAATATACTCCCTCAGGTCAACGTTGCCATCTCTTGTGCAATATTACACTTATGGTGCAATACCAGTCACTCTGAAAGGTTCACATCCCATTAACACTATATTGATACACCACTGTATAATTGATTTATTGTATTGTCTTGGTCATTACTTGCACTTTGTTGAAAGTTGCAACATATTGCACTGTGGGCCATGGAGAAATGTTGTCTCATCACATTACGTACATGTATCCACCTGCTGATGACAAATACCCCTTTTCCACTGCACTGGTTCCCACCGAACCGGCGCCTAATCTCGTAGCGAGAACCCATGACGCCATGAGCGGTGGACAGGGTCTTTCATGTAATCGCGGTCTATGTCGATCTCTTTAACGGTAATAACCCGCTGCATAAGCTGCATTTGGACACTGAAATAAATCCTCAAAGTTTGGAGAATAACCAGCAAGCAGGAACTGAATTTGGCCATGTTTGTTTCTGTTTAGTGGGTGTGACGAGTTACGTATTCTCATGCGGCTCTCGCTAAGCTCCTATCTGGTATAAATGCGGGTCGGTTCTCGGCTGGTTCTCAGTTCAGTACCGGCCGGCACCTGGCACCTGGCACCAGCACCAGTGTAGTGAAAGGGGTAAAAGTAACCTTGAACTATGTGAGGAAACCATGAAGTTCTGCACAACAACCACCCAACCGGACATCTTTTAAAAGTGATAAATTTCGTAGCTCAAACTAATTTAATCTAATTTAAACGATTAAAAGTGATAAGAATCTAAACTGGGCACAGAATTGAAAACTGACACACAGCTACAAACTTATGTAGTGTGCAAGTCGAACCACAGAAAACAAGTTGTGAGCAAGGTTAGCTTAAAATCCATATTGTGTTGGTTACACTACTCTTTGTGCTAATTGGAGACTTCTGTCATTTTTGACTTACCCATCGTTCCAGTGGGCCTTGAGATGTTTCTTCATGAGTTCTATGACTCCGTCAAACCATTGCCAAAAGGTAAAGTTCCTACCAGGTAAACTCTCCTGTAAAACAGAATGTACATCATGTGAGGCAGTTTTATTTTGAAGAGAATTTAATAACATTTGTATTTTTTCTACAAAAATTCCAAATGTAGTCCATACCACATTTTTGATAGCCCACTTGAAATTTAATGGCTCAAACACACCAAAGAAAATGTATCAATAAACATGGCACTACTGTGAGAAACAAAATCAGAACATCTACCCAAACAATTAACAATTTGAAAGACATGGAAGATTTTTTGTCAGAGATGAGTGGGCAAATATTGCCCAGTTCAAATATGACAAACTGATGGGCTCCTACCCAAAAATGCAATTTTCACACTTGTGGGACTAAAGGTTTTTCTCGTCTTACCCAAAATAAGCAGCAAAGGGTGCAAATTTAGAATAAATGTTTCCTTCCTTAAGGGATGTGCAGTCTTTTAATATTCATAGTCTTACAACTATAAACATCCATCACATTCAGACAAACACAGCTGTAGAGAATATTAAAGAGAAATATAGTTACCCTGTTGAACTGGGACCAAGTCATGGTCATGTTTCTGTAATCCTCAGGATTATTACTGGAGCTGCTAAAGGCTTTCTGGGCGAGGAAAACCAGATTCTCTTCAGAAAGTCCCCGGTCACTCTGCACTTCTGATTTGTATTTCATATTCAGCGCTTCACACAGCTGTGGCCATGTCACCTTATCAGGAACAATAAAGGGCACTCGACCCTACAGATGGAGATTACAAACAAAGATTTTTTTCCCTTTCATTTAGAATGTATTCTTTAATAAAGGTCATGTCTATGTAGCCTGGTGTATTGTAGGTAGTGGTCAGTGAACAAAATTCTGCATATTCACATTCACAAACGCCTCAAAGTTGAAGCACCTCAAATTACCATTATACATGTCTTTTTCCTTCAATATCAATAATAAGTAGAAAAAGCATAAAATATTTAATGCTTAATTTAAAGTCTGAGCAAACTTTGAAACATGCTTAGTCTCTTCTCGTTCTAAGGTGTATTCCTCAAACTTATTTACTCATGATTTACACAGCGAAAATAGCAAATGCTAGATCACTATGCTAACCAACTGGTATAGTGCAGTCCACTGCAGTCCAGTATCAGATTGGGGTTCAATTCTATGGTCAGGCAGGCAGTCTAAACTACACCAATAAACATCTTTGGGCAAGATTGTCAACACTAAATTCTCCTACATCTGTGATAAACATATCAAATATACACATTTAACATTTCAGTGTATGCAAAGAGTTCAATTATCTCACTGGCTCTGAAAAGGCGTTGTCCCAAAGCACTGTTGCTGTGGCATTGTTGTCCTGACTGCCATGAACGATGACCACAACAGGTAGAGACAATGTCTGCATTATTACAAAAAAGAAAAGATTAAGGTCATTGTGTATTTTTATTACCTTATTCATACAGTCAATTAAACACATACCGATATTTTACCTTGACATGAAACATTAGCTCATTTCCTCCCACACTGAACTGAGACTCGAACAGAACCGTAAACTTCTCCTCAGTCACCGACTCAGCACCGCGCCTGTCAGACCGCTTTATCCGTTTCAAAGACTGTGGAAAGGGAGACAGTAGATGAAGAGAAAAACACAGGTGCAGGGGTGTAAATTTAGAGTCTGTATATATACTACTTGGCTGAAAGTATTGGAGTGCTTGACCATTACTCCAACAGGGACTTTAATGACAATGCATTCAAATATGTCTAGATTTTAATATGGAGTCAATCTCCCTATGCAGCTTCCACTCTTCTAGGAAGACTTTTCACAAGATTTTGGAGTTTCTAAGGTAATGTGCCCATTTCTTTTGTAGAGCATTTATGAGGTCAAACAGTGATGTTGGATGAGAAGGCCTGGCTCATAATCTCTGTTCCAGTTCATCCCAAAGGTGTTGGATGGGGTTGAAATCAGGGCTGTGTGTGTGCCAGTCAAGATCTTCCACACCAAACTCATTCAACCATGTAATTATGGAGCTTTGTGCACTGGGGTACAGTCATACTGGAATAGAACAGGGTCTTCCCCAAACTGTGTCCACAAAGTTGGAAGCATGGCATTGTTCAAAATGTTTCGGTATGCTGAAGCATTAATATTACCCTTCACTGGAAGTAAGGGGCCTAGCCCAAACCCTGAAAAACAGGTGTGTCCTAATAAGTTTGTCCATATAGTGCATGTTGGGCATTGGTCCTACAGGACTGGAGTTAAGGATCATAGATACACAGTACCTGTGTTTACTTTTGGCCATATAGTGCATCACTCACCATATTTCTGAAGTGTGCACTGAGGGTGCCTGTGGTTTGGTGGTACTCCATCACACAGTTATTATTTAGGATCTCTCCGCTACATTCACTGAAAGATAGAGGCCAGTCAAAATTGTTAGACTTTAAATACTTAGTTTAGGAAAGTACAATTAAGTCAAACTATGTCAGTACTGTCAATAATAATGATGTTTACAGTTACTATTATGGTAAACAAAGGTTGGACTCACTTCCTGGTGTTCTCATTCTTTAGCAGAGATTTGGCTTGCTGCTCATTTATGATGGTCGCCTTCACTTGTGGGGGGTTCATGTGGACATTCAGCTTTCCTCCCACTAGCAAACGCACAGTCGTTGCAAACTTAGTCTGTGTCTTCAACACCTGCGGAGGCTGCTTTTCTATAATAAAGGTGCTGTGGAGAGAGCACAATTTATAATAAAAATAAAAAGAACTGTAAATATAAATGCATTAATCACATATTGACATGATTCATCATTAAGTACATAAATTTCCATTAATGCATTTTCCCAGTGTGACGTGTTGAGCCATGCGCAGGAATCCAGGCTGAAATCCAATTGCTCACACAATGCACATTGCTATGATGGATTCTGCAATTTTAATAGGTTTTAAATGACTTTTTAAGGGAGATCTGCAGTACAGTTGCCAGGTGATACCAGAAAGTAATTCTGGGAGACCAATGTATAAAACAAGTAGTAAACAACCAAAAGAAACAGCAAACTGGAAAGTCCCCTTAAGAATCCATAAAATGTATAAATGAGAATGACAGAACATGTGAAATATATAAATATTGAAATTGTTTATTCGAATCACCTGATGTTCAATTTCAGGTTCATGCAAAGCCTGTGTTCACCTGATGAAAATACTGTTACTGAATTACTTGGAAGTAAAAATTCTCACAAGCTTATAATGTCACTTTTGAAAGTGAAGCAGTGGCCTGCCATCAACAGGGGTACCCAGGCAGCAGTGTGTGGAGACGGTGCCTTGCTCACATGTACCTCAGTGGTGCCACTAGCAGTGCTGGAATTAGAACCTACAACCTTCTGATCGCAGGGGCAACTCCCTAACCACTAGGCCACAAGCCGCCCCTACTATGTAAGAAACTATAACTGCTGCTTCATGCATGATTTTGGGGAAGAAAAAAACCCCAGCTCTGGTTTGCACGATTAGGTTGCTTGTTGCATCACATACTACACGTAAGCACACACGCATGTATGAACAAACCTGGTGACTAGGGCGGATATGACGTCAGTGACAGTAGAGTTTAGCTCTTTGAGCAGCTCCTCTGTAGGGCCTGGAATGGGAAGTTGCTGGGTTAGGTGTTCAACTCGCCGGATCTGCTGCCGGTTCTGCCAGATCATATCTGCCAACTTCTCACTCCTACAACACAAAAAGTAGCACAAAAGCTATTTAGATTATTTGATTACGGCTTCTCTTTGTAATCTATTGCATCTTTTGCGTAGTCTTGTTTGCTTCAGAATATTCTACAGTAGGACAGTACAGCACTGTTTTCACCCTGCTGTGGTTGTGCTGGCAAAAAAACAAAAGGTTACAATAAAAACTAATATCCAGAACGAAGACACAGCAAAATAATGCTTTTTATTTCAAAAGTGCTTATTGAATTATTAGACACCTATAAGCAGATTAAACAGACGTGAGGGAAACACAAAAACTTACAGGGATCTACAGCAAATGTAAAGGTGTAACTCTGGTAGGAAATGAGTCAGAATGAAACTAGAAGCTAAGAGCTGTGCAAGTAACTGTAAAACATGCTTAGTGGACTGTGTAAAATAACTGAACTAATTTCCACTTTCACCATTTTACTGCAGTGTTATTTGTGTAGCATGAGTGTGTGCGTGCGCCTACCAGGACTGAAGGACATCAAGAGATCCTTCCGGAGGTCCTCCGTTTCCAGCTAGCTGCTGGCGCCTCTTCCACTGAATCAGTTCGTCATCCACTATCACAGTCTGCTGTTTCCTTAACAATGCCAGCGTCCTCTGCTGTTTCTCTGCCAGGTCCTATTGAAGAAAAAAAATAATAATTACAAACACTTTCCATGAATTTCATAGTGTATTACCTTCTAGGGCTGTGTATTACCTGTCTGTATTTCTGCAGTGTGTTAGCCTCACGTGTTAGCCACGCCTCTAGAGTAGCTTTCCGACTCTGCAGACTTGTCTCCCTCTGCACTCGCTCCGCTGGAGGTAGACTAGCCAAGCTACTCAACTGAGCTACAAAGAGACAAAGAGCAAAATAAAAAATAAATAAATAAATAAAACATCCATATAAGATGGGCCATGAAAGGATGCGTGATATATATATCTTCTACTTAGGCATCAAATTTACAGGTTTTTCAACACTTTGTCATGTCTACAGATTTGACAGAGGACCTGGGGTTTCTGCATTACTGTTTTAACTGCACGTTCAATCTAGCATCGATGCATCAAAGATAAATAAAAAAGATGCAGCCATTTATGTAAGTGATGTTTTTGTGCATTTTTAAAAACTCACCAACCTACCCACTCATGAAAACGTGTAGGAATACATAACGAGTGCAACAGTTACTGAAGACCAGACATTCATTTGATGAAACTGAACAGTACATAAATAAATGCTCATGACATTGATGACCCAGTAAACGTGTCTGTTCCATAAAACTGTCCAATTCCTTTAAAAATGGCATACAATATGAACCCTCTGTGTGTTGGTTTACCCTGTATCCTCAGGCTCTCCTGGTACTGAATGATAAAATATTCCTGGCTGTGCTGCAGTTTTCTCAGGTCACTCTCAGTATCCTGAGTCATCACCCTCAGCTCCTCAAACACTTGGTTAATTTGCTGGTATTTCTGAGGCGTGCCATCCGTCAGTCCCAATCCTGGACTGCTCACCTATCAATTCAAAAGTAAAAAAGTGAAGCACAGGAGTTTAACCTTTACAGTGAGGTCTGAGAGGCTTGATGCGTCACATCATTTATAATGTTCTGGAACAGCACCTGTCAAACTGTTCGATCCATTATTAACTTCTTCTATTAACTAGTATTAATATTGCTTAAAAGCATAGTAATTTAACCATAATTCAGCAGGTGGACCTCTAGGATGCTGATGTATGTCTTGTTTTTCTTCTCTTGTCTGTAACTAAAATACAGCAGTGTCTGAAAGTGAAGTAAACAGCATTACTTACATTTGTTGCTTCTTGTACCAGCCTTTGCTCTGTGTAGAGGATGTGTTTGATACACCGCACAAGCTCCATGGGACTTGAGTCATAGGCATTCTTTGTATATGAAAAACACGTGTATACACTATGAATTAAGACAATTACAAAACATTCTAAATATGATGTGTGACTTTAGGAGTAGAGGAAATTAACACCAAGTAATTTTTCCACTGCCAAACATACCAATGTGTTAAAATTGAGCTGAATATGTCAGACTGATTTTATTCATGACCATCAGGGCTTTGGTTTTAGATCATTTTAGTTAGCTACCATCATCTCATCCGCTTTCAAAGAGGTTCTGGGATCTGATTTAACCCTCACCAATTAATTCAGATAAGCATCCCTACTTACATATTTGTGACGACTGATCACGTGTTGTACCTTCAAACCAACCTCATACTGTACATTTTGTCCTGAGCATTGTTTTGTCTGATAATTTAAGGAGTAAAAACATTGCAGGAGCGTATCGTAGAATAGCAGAAATAACTGCAAAGGGTTTTGCTGATGAAATAGGGCTATACATCTTGAAAATATACTAAATACACACCGTATGGAAAAAAATATTGGGACACACCACTTCAGTTGGCTCCTGTGTTCTGGCATTTATGTAGATGTTAACTTGACACAGACCACCAACCTAAATATGCAAACCTAGTACACCTTTTGGCTTTGATAATCAGAGCTTTTTGGGGGGGATGATGGGGACGTACACAATGTTAAGCAAGTGTTTTAATGTTATGACCGTGTATAGTTTTGTTCTGAAATCAGTAAATATTTAGCATCTTCAGGCCATTTGTGGTTAGTCCCATCACTGAATAAATGCATACAACTTAGTCACCACTTTTACTTCACCCCCAATAAGCATCCCTAAAAAAGCTTCCTCTAATGTGAATGTCTTACATTTAACTGGGAAGCGTAATGGCCCAGTTTTATTTTCAGCAAGAACCCGTCTTCCCCCATTTGATGCTCAGCCTTCCTCTGCAGTTCCTTAATCAGGCTCTCCAACAACCGCTTGGCTTTAAATTCCTCCTGTTGTTTCTCCACGTCTATCGCATCCCTGGGAACAAACACAAAAACACGCTTCCTTAACAGGCTGTTAGTCTTTGCACCACTCTGCGCTCAAGTAAACAAACTAAGAGCATGATGTATGGAGTAGCTGATTTGTTATTTGTTCCACATTCACAGACTTATGAAACCACAAAAAAAACACTTTAGTGTTTGAGTTTGCAGTTTTTGCTCCTTGTTTGTTTCTCTTCGCATTTTGTCTCTTTGTGGCTACCTGTGAAGGAACAAACTCTCTCTCCCAAACATTTTAAGGTGACTCGACCATCCACTCTCTCCCCCCATACATTACAGAGCTGACTCAACCACAATAATCCAATAATCTAATTTTTTTTTTTTAAACAATCAATACTCACCCCTGATCAGCAATCTGAATACATGCGCAATACACTATATATTAAAGAATTGTCAGAATTCAACACAGGCTCAGAGAAGACGACAACAAGTGGACATTTTAAAAACAAAATTATTAAAATTTAAAAAATACAAAAAAAGAACAGTGTGTTTGCTTCCGTCATTACACTATAAGCAACCAGTTTAATTCCAAAGGATAAAGACAGCTTGGAAAATGAGCTCGGTCAAAGACATTAGGGAAAAAAAAATGATATGGGCTCGATCAAGTAAAAATGACAAAACAGAAAGAGAAGTAAAATACAACCCTGTTATTAAGAGTTGGTATGCTGTGCAACATGTAAATAAAATCATAATTGTCAATTATTTACAGTCTTATAAAGTTTGGCCACCCCTCGATAAATAACACGTCATTTTTTAATTGAAAAGATGTAAACACAGTCTCTATAGGAAATGGAAAAAAACATTTTCAGCAAACATGGATGCATTATTACTATTTGTCAAATTGAACAAAGATAAAATAAAACATTGTGGCACTCTGCAAAAGTTTGGGCACCCTACATAATCAGTACTTAGTAACACATCCTCTGGCAGACGCTACACCTGGGGTGGAGGTAGCTCAGTGGGTAGGATACTTGCCTCTGGACCAAGAGGTCATGGGTTCGAATCCTACCTTCAGC
>JBBPDB010000108.1:25309293-25343267 GCA_037974465.1 Brachypetersius altus | reverse complement strand
ACATCAGGATCCGAAGATCTGTCCGCCACATCAGGATCTGAAGATCTGTCCGCCACATCAGGATCCGGAGATCTGTCTGCCACATCAGGATCTGAAGATCTGTCTGCCACATCAGGATCCGAAGATCTGTCCACCACATCAGGATCTGAAGATCTGTCCACCACATCAGGATCCGAAGATCTGTCTGCCACATCAGGATCTGAAGATCTGTCCACCACATCAGGATCCGAAGATCTGTCCGCCACATCAGGATCTGAAGATCTGTCCGCCACATCAGGATCCGGAGATCTGTCCACCACATCAGGATCTGAAGATCTGTCCGCCACATCAGGATCTGAAGATCTGTCCGCCACATCAGGATCTGAAGATCTGTCCGCCACATCAGGATCCAAAGATCTGTCCACCACATCAGGGTCTGAAGATCTGTCCACCACATCAGGATCTGAAGATCTGTCCGCCACATCAGGATCCGAAGATCTGTCCGCCACATCAGGATCTGAAGATCTGTCCGTCACATCAGGATCCGAAGATCTGTCCACCACATCAGGATCTGAAGATCTGTCCGTCACATCAGGATCTGAAGATCTGTCCACCACATCAGGATCTGAAGATCTGTCTGCCACATCAGGATCTGAAGATCTGTCCACCACATCAGGATCTGAAGATCTGTCCGCCACATCAGGATCTGAAGATCTGTCCGCCACAACAAGATCCGAAGATCTTTCCGCCACATCAGGATCTGAAGATCTGTTCACCACATCAGGATCTGAAGATCTGTCCACCACATCAGGATCTGAAGATCTGTCCGCCACATCAGGGTCTGAAGATCTGTCCGCCACATCAGGATCTGGAGATCTGTCCGCCACATCAGGATCTGGAGATCTGTCCACCACATCAGGATCTGAAGATCTGTCCGCCACATCAGGATCTGAAGACATGCAGCATCAGATCTCCAGCAGAACAGAATCAGGAGGCCCTGATTTCTCTGAGGCATGCGGTTCCGGTCTAAGACCAGGCTCTCGGTCAGGAGAGACGGTGTGTGTGTGTCCGGGCAGACGTTATTTAGGGACACTTGTTGGCTTGTGTTTATGTTATTGTTGCCGTTTTGTTGGTGACGGTGGAATAAAAGTTAATAAAACTATGGTCCAGAAGAGAAGAGTGAAAATGAGCCGTCCACTGAAGGGCTGTTTTCGGGCTGTTCTTCCGCAGCGTCGCTCCACACAAGCCTTTTCTGGCACTTTTATTTTTAGGAGTTTGATGACAGTCACATGTTGGATTTGGGACAAAGGACCGCAGCTGGGCTCTGGCCGGGGTTTCCCCTCCACCCTCCGCTCCTTTCTCCACTCAGCTCTCGCCTGCTTTTCTGCTTGACTTGAGGCTAATGTTGCTGGGGAGGAGGGGTCTCGTCGGGGGGCTGTGCTGGCGGGGTGTGTTTGAGGGGGTGTCGGACTTTTGCTTTTGTTTCCTCCCCCCTACAACCTTCAGAAGTGCAATCAGGAACTTGAGGAACATCCCTTTTCATCTGAGGCCTGCCAGCTGTGAAGGTAGTCAATAAACCAATACTGTCTCTCTGACTGCAGTACACACACACACACACACACACACACACACACCTGCTCCCACACTGCCTTTGTTTCTGCATCTGGATTCTGACTGTAAGTAAAATTAGTGCGCTGTAGCCACATAGTCATAAAGAATAGACAAGCCCCGCCCCCTTTCTCCTGCTGCAGGTGGAGCTGAACACACAGAACTCTCTCTCTCTCTCTCTATCCCTTTCTCTCTCTCTCTCTCTCTCCCTCTCTCTCTCTCTCTCTCTCTCTCTCTCTCTCTCTCTCTCTCTCTCTCTCTTTACATAGGGCAGTGCTGTGTTTGATTTTTCAGACACAGGGACAGAAGTGTGGGGAAACTGTAATGCCCCTCGAGCCATCACCCTCTCCGCTCTCATCTACTGTCTAAGGTGCATGGTGGGACAGGACATCCCTCTGAACCAGGTATTACACACACATATGTGCTTGTATGCGATTTAGAGTTTTGGAGGTCAGCTCAATACATGCAATCATCAGCCTGTAGTTGTAGGGGGTAGTAGTTGTTAACGCCGTTATCACCAAGATTCCAATGAGATTATCGCCGTTAAAAAAAATTAATCCACGCCCACCTCTAATATATATATATATATATTATTTTTTCTACTTGTCTAGTGTGTCGTGGGTTTCAGAGATTGATAAACCTCAAACTAAATTTTATAATGCAAATCACATATTGTGAGAAAGACCATCACCATGTCATCCACCGCTAGTTTGTTAGTTTAGGTCATTTATGATTGTCTTTAAACTAAATGGGTAATAAAAAATGCAGATAAACCAAACAAGGCAACAGAGGCTCAACGTAAATTAATTAGATCTAAGTAATTATAACTATGTTTGCTTATTCTATACATGGTTTGCTCTGAAACACTCTGTGCCGATTGTACATCAATGAGGTGCACTTTACATCGAGTTTTCTCAAGTAGAAATTAGTTCCACCTCTGTCTTAGCCAGCAATGATGTTTGCCATGTTTATCCCCTAAGCTTTGCATAGGAGTATATGCCAGTTATTTACCAAGATCATTTTCTCCACTGTGAGACACTAGCTAGTTTTCACAGAACAATATAAACCAAATGTAATGTGTATGTTTTTGAAAAATAGTTCTATTTTGTAAATCATCGTTTTGCTTGTTTTAACAGATGTTGGGTGGCGGCCTAGTTTCTGTAATGAGGAAAATGTCTTTGAAAATATGTGTGCGTGTGTTTTTCTAGGGCTGTCTGACCCCAATCAAAGTCATCATACCCTCCGGTTCAATCCTGCAACCCTCTCAGAATGCTGCCGTTGTAGGTGGCAATGTTCTGACCTCTCAGAGAGTGGTGGATGTCATCTTCAGAGCGTTCGAAGTGTGTGCTGCCTCCCAGGTTAGAAAACTACTGAAAGCAGGTGAAAACTGCTGAAGATGTGCATGGAACTTAAAATGGAACTTAAAGGGGACATATTATGCAAAACTCACTTAAAAAAATAAACAAGTTATATGTCTATGGAACATGTTCATGAAAATCACTCAAATAAAGAGATATAACCAGTTTTAATCATCAGTTTGTCAATTTCAAAACAAGCCTCTGTCCCTTTCATGTAGATGAGCTGTTGCTGGCCACGTGCCACCCATCCCATTCTCCACCCACCCCTTATGCTGCTCATTTGACACACGTGAAATGAAACAAACAAGCTAGTTCATACTTCAATAGAAACACAAAAGTCAATATTTGAAAGTACTTACTTCACGCTCATCTGCTGACTTGTCATATAAATACAGGTGCTGAAGACAGTGTGGAGTTTGGGGATGAGTGCTGTTCTTTACAGACAAGAACACATGACCTGCCTCTTCAACTAATCTGGTGTTTGGGCACAGTGCACAGTACCTTATACATTCACAGGAACAAAATGTGCATTTTACGCCGTGAATTTTCACGTCAGTTTCTTTGCCTTAACTAATAGCGGAGGCTGTTTTACTGTGTTTTGAGTGAGGATTGGCCAGCTGGACAGAGCGAGTTTTTGCCACTGCAGTGGTCAGGCACGTCTGAATCCAACACATAAAACACAAGCATATATAAAGTCCAGTATTTCATCCTGTGTTGCTGTTTGAACATAAGTTTCTAGATTTTTTTCTCTGGTACAGTGTCTTTGAAATGAGTCCAACTGCAAAATTTTTGAGCTTTTAAATTTGGGAGCTGCAAAGACTCAAGATGGCCGCTGAAAGGGGTGATGAGCAACAGGCTAGTGGGTGGGATCTTGACAGATGAGGGGTGTTTCTATGCAAATTTTATGCAAATTGGCATAGTGGGACGTCGTGCTAGGCCATCTGTCCAAACAGGTCTTTTTGAAAGGGATCAAAACTGAAGAATAAAGCTGTTGATATATTTTTATGTGAGAGTGATTTTATGAAAATAACTTCATGAACATGTTTTGTATAGCCCATAGACCTATTATAACTAAAGTGAGTTTTACATAATAGGTCCCCTTTAAAACAGAATTAGAAGTACAAAGGCGGGGGGGCGGGTGCAGGAAAATAATAAGGGGCTACTACACAACAGCACAACACATATTTTTTATCACTTATTTTGTGATCATCTGTGATTTTTTTTTTCTTGTCTTAATGGACTCCTGTGGAGTTTATATTTTCTTTATTTGCTGGGTAAAGATAAAAGTTAAGGAGAATTTTCATCAGCCTTTTTCACAGTGGCAGTGATTCTGGAGTCCACCTGTTCCCCTGTGTCCACCTTTCTGCTTTGTCTTTATTTCAGGGCTGCATGAATAATGTTTCGTTCGGTAGTGAGAAGAGTGGTTACTATGAGACGGTTGCTGGGGGTGCAGGGGCGGGGCCAGGCTGGAATGGAAGGAGCGGTGTTCATAGTCACATGACCAATACACGCATCACTGACCCTGAGATTCTGGAAAAGAGGTGTGTGTGTTTGTGTTTGTGTGTGCGTGCGCATGCTTGATACCCTCAGGGTATACGTTTAGACCAAAACAGTGGTCAATAGGGCACACAGCATATTTTCCACTGCAATGCTTCATTCATTTGTTACGGGAATCACCAGTGTACTAATGGAAGTCTCTCTCTTTCAGGTACCCAGTGATCCTACAGCAGTTTTCTCTCAGACCCAGCTCAGGAGGCAGAGGTCGTTACCATGGCGGTGACGGGGTCGTCCGTCAACTTCTGTTTAGAAGTAAAGTGGTTTTATCAGTGCTGACCGAGAGACGCTCCACACGACCTTACGGTTTACATGGTAACTCCAGTCCAACACAGTGGCTTTTATATTGGACATATATACATGATGTTGAGGTGCATGTGAGAATCTCTCTATGTTTCTGTCTTAGGAGGTGAGAGTGGTGCTGCTGGGCTGAATCTACTACACAGAGCAGATGGCAGAGTCTTAAACCTGGGAGCAAAAACCACAGTCGACCTAGAACCTGGGGTATGTATACATGAGTATGTGTGTGAGTTTCAGCGAATCCCCCTTTAAGCACACCATGCAAGCCTCTATTCATCTAACACAACCCTCTCACAGCATCCCCCAAAGTACCATTAACACAGCACTAATAAATGTTGGTTTTTTTGGAAGAACACAAAGAAAAACTATATAATTTCCAAAAAATTGCAAAAATAAGAGTGCTAAATAAATTGCACATCGGCCAACACAACCAAGAGATTCAGCTAGGTTGTATGGTCTTAACGTTATATTAATCGATTGCACACAAACCAGAAAAAAAATGCAACAAAAAGTCTGAGAAGCTATTCATTCACAGTATTATGTATCAGTTGTGGTTTATTTAGAAGCATTTCACATTGTGACCAAAGTTACTAATTGCATTAGTACTGCACGTTGTTGCACTCATGGGAGTAAGGGCTGCATGAGATCAAAAGCCTAAAGCCAGGCATACACTACATAGCCGTAGACTGCTCATATGTCAAAAAAACTCCAAAATGGACTGTTACAAAAAAAGATGTGATGATGCAAGTACTGCACCCAAGACCAGTAAGGCTGTAAAAGGTAGACAGAACAGACAAAATGTTCTGGACTGTTTCAGAGGGTAGGTAGAAAAGATTGCCTTTATCAGTGGCCTTTGAAATGATCTGCACTTATAGAACACAGTCAATGCTCTCGCCACACATAAGCTAGTCATTTAACGAAACAGCAGCGTGGGAAGACGCCCTTATCTTGTTTGCACAAGATTTGTTGGATCATTGGGTTTGTCTTGTATTATTGCTTCATTGTTTAACTATAGGCTATTAAATGGCTATTTAAAAGATATATCCAGTAGTTATTAGATACAGCTGGAATTCTGCAACAGTAATGTCTATATTGGCTGTCAAAAGTTTGCACCAACCCCTTCCCCATTTCATAATTCTGATTGGGAGACCTTACCAGACAGCCTGCTTATCTTACAAACTGGAACCATGAACATCCACTCTCACAAGATGAACTGACCCACGCAATGGCATATGATATGATAAAAAGAAAAACAATCATGAAAATGTCACTATTCCCAATTACAATTCCTCTCAAAATTCACTTTATTAAAACCCCCTGGTTTCTGTCATTGGCTACTTTATTAAAAAAGCTGCTTTATACCTTCACCTACTGGCCCCTTTACTTCCATTCATCCTGTTCACTAGAACCCCCTACCTTGTATTTCAACTACCCAAAGGTATGCCCCAAACCACCACTAATTTCAGAATTCTCCACTGATGGACATGAAGAAGTACAGGGTGGTTAAAACAAATCTCTGACTGTCCACCAGTTGGAACTACAAAGGAGGGGGTTATAATAGTGGCCACGGAATATCTTCTCTACACACCTGTGTAATGTGTGTGCTTTACGTGTACATCTCTTCTGCATAGGACATGTTCTGTCTATCCACTCCTGGAGGAGGTGGCTATGGAAAAGAGGAAGAGGAGGGAGAGGATGAGAATCACATGCCATCCAAACGGCAGCGTCTGAACGAAGCTTTCACTGAAAGAGGGAGTGTGTTTGAGTATCGGCGTGCTCAGGAGAGTGTGTGAACTTTCTTTCTACGGAACAGAATATCTGGGCTGTCCATGTTCAAACCCAGATGTGTGTCTTGGACAAGCTTTACAGAATACTGGTAGAAAAAAGCCAAACGGATGGTCCTTGGTGGACCCTGGCCACCGATCAGTGGCATAAAGGGGTGAGGAGAGGGCACAAATAAATTAATAAAAGAAAACAAACGACAGTCTGTAGGTTTAGAAATATAAAATGGACAGTGATTTTTATGAAGTAGACAAACCTAATGAAGAGGCCAATGAGTGTAAAAACACATATAGGCTATACTTATCAGTCTGTCCAGTACTGTATATCTCAATCATTCAAAAGGTGTTTAGCATTTTTATACTAACACTTTTAGTTTGGCTGCTAATTGAATACAGCTCTGATAGAGGCAAGTTTGGGTTGTTTCTCAGTGTTTGGGCCCCTTGATTCCAGTTTTGGAAAGGCCCTTTTCTGTTGCTAGATGACTCCATCCTCCACAATGTAAATCTAACAAATATATAAACCTGACTAAACAAACAGTATTTATGTTCAAAATTAATTTGAAGAAATGTCAGCATCTCATTTATTAAAGGTAATCCACTGAACAAATGGCAGCAGTTGCTGTAAATGGCAGCAGTTGCTCTCTTGCCATTTACATATTATACATATTCCATTTTCTACAACATATATTCCTGTATAAAGTACACTATGTGGACAAAAGTGTTGGGAAGAGCAAGAGAAAGAAAGAACACCTAGCTGCAGTTATGTTAACGATTCTACTAAAATTTACTTAATACAGTTTGGGGCTGTTTCTCAGTGTTTGACCCCTTAATTCCAGTTTAGGGAAGGCGCTTTTCTGTTGCACAAAGTGGGGTCCATAAAGATGTTTTTTAGGGAAGGGTGTAGTGTGGAAGAAACACCAGTAGCCTGTACAGAGCCCTGACCTCAACCCAGTGAATAGGATCAATAGGACCATTTAAAAACATGGATTGGCAGTCCAGCCCTGTTGTCCAACATCAGCTGACCTCATAAATGCTCTTTTGACTGGATCGGTACAATTTCTATAGTTCCATTCCACACTCATGGAATGCATCTGTGGAGAAGTGGAGGCTGCACATGGGTTTTGGAATAGAATGTCTAACCAGCTTATATATGTGATCATCAGATGTACAAATACTTTTGGCCCTATAGAGTTACTCCGATAAAACACCTGTATGAACATAAAATGTGAATGGTTTAACATATAAATGGAATGTTTAGAGTTGTTTGGTTCTGTATTGTGGTGACTAATGGACAGTACTGGTGTTAGCACAAATTTACATAGTTTTATAATAAAATTACTTTGGCTGGATGTTCCAGAAACTAAATGTGCAGGAACTGGACTAGCAAGTATACAAGGACACATAGTGTAGATGTTGTTAGAAAGGGGGAATTCAAGTATATAAGCTAAAAACACTACTCATTTGAAATACTGAGGAAACACTGCTGTACTGTGAAAAAGGTATAGTCCGTTATCTTTTTTTGTAAATACATGCTTAGTAAATCAATAGAAAGTTTGATTGATATTAGCAGAAACGTTTAATATTGATTGTTGTTCCTTATAGAGGATGTTAACCTATTTTCAATTAGAAAATCAATAAAAATGTAATTTGTATGATTTTCACACAGTGTTTATGATATTATATACATTTCATTTAAATTAACAAGTAAAATACTTAATATTTCACCTAACCATAGCCATTAGTCAGTAAAGAAAAATCATGAATCCATTCATCCAACAAAGAGGTTTTTCTTTAGCGAAGTACCAGTCAGGACCATTTGAAATTATTTGCCTCTAATAGAAACACAGGAAAAAAACACAAATTCAAAGCACTGTACACCTTTATTATATGATGAACCCCAAGGATACAGGGAAGGGTATGACCAGTCCTGTGAACTACAAGAATTTAATTTTAAAAAGGGAAAGATCCTCCACTATGTAAACGTAAGAAATACAAAAACCTGACTAAACATACCGGTACTCAATATTTCTGTACAAAATTAACTCAAACCTAAATGTCCACTGAACAAAGGACAGCTGCCATTAACATATTTGACATATTCCACTTTCCATTTATTCCTTCAAGCAGATGCACACTGTATTGATAAAAGTGTTGGGATTCAGGTTCTCCCTTACTTCCGGTGAAGGGCAATCTTAATGCTTCATTATACCACAAAATTTGGACAACACTGTGTTTCCAGTTGGTGAAGAATCTTTTCTATTCCAGCTAGAAAGCAAGCTCCATTAAAACATGGAGCTGGAAGAACAAGCAGATCCAATGGATCCAACACTGGGAGAAAGAACAGACTGTACAATTGGAGAAAAGGACAACTCAAACTAACAGCATGTGCTAAAGTAACGATACACCGGGTTCTCTCGTGGTAACTGAACCCAAGTTTACTTTCAGGTTTTGATCAATCTGTACAATTGTCAGAAGGATCCCTCTGCAGGCCTCACTGCCAACTGCAACACTGATGCTCCATCATACAGATGAATGTTAAAAAGTCAGTGATAAAGAAATATGGAGTCAGAAGGACAGTTGGTGCCATTTAGAAATATACAGTGCTGTGAAAAAGTATGTGCCATGTGTTTAAGAAAAAAGGTGATTTATAGTGCAATATTTACAGAAGACGTGTATAAACTGCCATTAGAAAAGCCTAACTTTTAAGACTTCACCTTTAACATTCTCCTCACCTTCAGTAGACCTCAGAGGGTGGCACAAATAAATAAAAATATATACTAAGGTGGAAAATGTGTTTTGTGATTTGTAAATATGTAAAATAAAAAATAAAAATTTTTGGCACCAGTCTTTTGGAAAAATTATCTAAATATCATGCAGTGCATCAAAGGGACCATAACAAGTCATGGCTAAAGAAAATAGGGAGCAAATATATTTTGACTCCGCACCATTTCATTAGGAATGCCCTATAAATTAAAGCCATTGTTGAACACTGAATAAAAACATTAGACGAGCATAAAAAACATTAATTTGTATTTTTATGACCCTCACAAGCTGGATCTGGCAGATACCACAGTCACCTGTGGCCTAGAGTTCAGCGTTCTGGACATCAGATTAGCAACATGCTAATGTTCTGCTCAGACAAATGATGGCAAACTGCAAGCTGTGTGGCATCTGTGTTTGCGTCAATATTGTCTGTGGTATGAATGCTGTGCTCTGGTCTCTTATTTAGTGCTCGCCACTGCTGGACCGTGGGCATTCACCACCATGCTCAGTGTGTACATCTCACCCATCTGTAACGCTAACAACTCACTGGCCAAACTTCACAGAGCCATCAGCAAGCTCCAAAACTCACACCCAGCTGGACTGTTCATTGTCACTGGAGATGTGAACTTTGCAATGAAAAGGGACGAATGTGCTGGACTTAATCAAACATCGCTGGTGCGTCCCATGTTGGGGCCCTCGGCTACGTAGACATCATCTCTTGTGCAGATCCCAACATACAGGCAGCATTCTCTGTAGCTGCATCACGGTGTGATACGGCAAATTTTTGGAGCACAAGACCCTACAGATGACAGCTGAGAAGATCGTTGGGGCCTCTCTCCCCTCTGTCACAGATATTTAAGCCACATGCTGCATCCGCAAAGCTGACAGCACTGTGGATGACCCTACACACCCCTCTCACAAACTACTTCTTCCTCCCGTAAGTCAAGTGGTTCCGTAGCATCCTTGGCCAGGGTCCCACAGGAGATCAGACCCTCAATCAGAACTGAAACATGCATTGCACTCACAATCATACCCCTGAAATGAACTTCTTAATCTCCCAATCCAATTCATACACACCACAACTGCCCTTGTAAATACCACTTCACTATACTTATTGCTGGCTATCTCTATTCTGTATTTTTGCACACCTAACAACCCCACTGTTAGAGTATCTGTCATTTTGTAATTCAAATACTGACTGAACAAAATGTCTTGTCCTGTTTTACTCTTCTTACACTGTCTCTCTCTTGCTCTGCTGTGTATTTTGTCATCTCTACAATTATGTAGAGTTGTGTTCTGTTTTTGGTCTTGTGTTACACCATAGATCTGGAGTAACCCTGTAGAGCTCTCCTGTACACATCATGTAATGTGTATATAACTGAAATGACAATAAAACCTACTTGATTTGACAAGACATAGAGCTAAGGATTATCGGGTCATAGTAAAGCCTGAGCCGTGTATTGCAACAGCCTATGCTCATGTTTAAGCGAAAGTTTACCCAGTGCTACCCAAACACCCTGCTGAGCTGAAAAGAGCCACACACACCCATACCCCCCACCGATCCAGCAATAAATAAGCCGAATCCAGTCAACCTTCATGAAGACCCCAGCATGATAAGAGCAAGATAAGCTGAAGCCAGCAGGGAGTCAGATTAGAGGAGCAGCCAGGCCAGGGAGTCACAGTACAAATCAGATCATTCCACATATCACATTTTTAGCCTTATTTTTCATTTGGAGTTTGTTTTACAATGTTAGTGACATTATCAAAGCTAACAGCATTAGCAACACAGAACACTGATTACCTAACCTAGCCCAGTTATACAGCTGGAACACAAGTGATTTACATTTGACACAAATGTGTATACCCATGTGTTTTCTGATTTTTATCCTTTAAAAATACTTTTCAATTATTTTCTACATGTTGTCAGAGCCTCCTGTGAAGTTTTTAGATTTTTTACTGTTTTTGTGAAGTTTCTCTTTGTGGTAAAAGCAGTGTTGCACTGGTAAATGGCAAAAGTGATTGTACTAATTTACCCCTCTGTTAGCACTGGCATAACATAAAACTTAGAAAACACGTGCAGACAAGTTTCTTTAAACTACTCTGGAGGGCTATTTCTTATTAGTCTAATATTTAAAAAAACAGAAAAATTCCTCAGAGATTCAGAGTATCTGACAAATTCAGAAGATTACAGAGGGCATATCAACACTCGTGGATGGGAACCACAGGAGATTGGAGATACAGAGACGTGTGGCAGTTACGGATCAAAGGTATTACAGATCCACAAAAACACTGTAGTGGTTCCGCAAATCAAAATATCACAGATTACTCCTTGACAGATAGTGGTTCATCAGTATGTGTTTGATGTCTGAAGTCTGCTTCTTTAGTTTTATACTGAAGCTGCAAAGCTAAACAGTGATGAAAGCTTCATGACAAATAAAAAAAAAGTGCACTGCAGGACTACGGACGTCAAGATCCGTCTTGAACCCTGGTTTTGCCCCATATTATATGGATAACTGTCAAACAGTGACACCACAAAAAAACCCACACTGTTGGTTTAAACCAATGCATGCAGCTGAGTGAATCTAGGTTAGCTGGGTAATTTCCACTAAATATTGTGGGCTGTCAGATTTACTTGTTTGCTTAGTTAGTGAAAGCATGCTGAACAAAACTCCATCCCCTCTATTTAGATATTACTAGATTGACCCACGATAGAAAGCATCCTGCAAAGTTGAATCATGGCTTGGATTCGGGAATCGCTCCGGTTTGCATCGCGAGACCCTAGTATAGATAGTGAGGAGAGCTGAAAATTATCATCTGAAGTCTCTCTCCCCTCTGTCACAGCTATTTATACCACACCACTGCATGGGCAACGCCTCTACTATTGTTGACGACCCCGCTCGGCCCGCCACACCCTCTTCTCCCTCCTGTCTGGCAAAAGGTTTCATAGCATATGGACCTTCACTTCCAGGACAGGAAATATTTTCCTCCCTCAGGCCATCAAAATCATAAACTGTTTCCACACACAAACACTTCTAAACAACCAACTTCTCCTAAACACAACAAAGATACACACTGAACTGTTCTGCCATAAACAAAAATGTACACCATCTCTGTTCCTGCGGTGGCTATTTTCACATAATTATTTATCTACCTCTGCATTTTGCACACAAAGACTGCTGCTAGATAGTATCATTGTATCCTGCTGTATTCATTCAAAGTGGTAGTTCCTGCTACTGTCTGCTGCAGCATGTTGTCTTGTGCTGCTGATCAATTTCTTGCAATCTGTCCTGCCCGCCCTCATGCAGCCGTGTGTTTGGTTCGGTTCTGGAGGGCTATATTTCATTTCATTGTATTATTGTGTATATTTAATGTATCAACCCTTATAGTCACGGGTGAACACAGTACAGCATGTGAGCAATGCAAAATTAACCAAGTGAAGCAGTGGGCTGCCACCAATGAGGGGCGTCCGGGGAGCAGTAAGTAGGGAGGGTACCTTGCTCAAGGGGACCTCAGTGGTGACACTAGGAGTTAGGATTCGAACCCACAACCTTCTGATTGCAGGGCCATCAACCTCACCACTACGACATTCAGCAGCCCATATGGCCAAAATGACAAACCAAGTTGACTTTGTGCTCTCCAGCCCCCTGGCCCACCTTATTTTAACACTCGTAGGTTAACTGCTTATTCTTGTTCAATGCACTATAACTGCTTAGTGAGTTACCACGCACCCTGCATGTAGGCCACATTATGTCAAACGCTGGAACTGTACTGGGCCAGTTATTTACTCAAAGCACTTCTGTAGGGGATACTTGAACTCATTTGTCAAGTGTAGCAGAAGCTACTTAACACAGACAGGTGGCATCCAACAAAGAATATTGTCACAAGTTTATGACCCCACTTTTGGAAAACTCATCCCAGACTATGAGACATCCAGGACTTTCATTTTGGAATATTCTCTTTAAACTTTGTGTCATTGCAGCAAATGTTACCATGAATAAATAACACACCCAAACTTGTACCAGTTACAGAATTTATGTGCAATTCAGTTAACATGATTTTGCACAACGTCAACTGATCTGACCCATTTCTTCCAAATTGCAAAGCAACAGTTTGATGACCGAGTTTCCACAATTTCCACCTTATTTTTACTGCTTGCAAAAAAAACAAACCAAAAAAAAACACAAAACATTAGCAGCCAGGTGAAACAGTAAATACTGTCTGGAATTTCATTTTCACCATAAAAACCCTGACTTTAGTTCTGCCACCAAGGCAAACAATTTTTCACAAATCACACAATTTTGAAAACTTTTATATTTAGACATTCACAGTCACGTTAGTCACATTACTTGGAAAGTATAACATTGTCCGGCCTTTTAACATGCCTTGATCAAGAAAAGAAAATGCTATTTTAAAAAACCCAACTTCTCCTGATAACTATGGGTGGAGTTACAGTGGTCAGAACTATCTACACAGATAGCCTGGCCCACTTTAAGATAACTTTCACCTTACAGCTCTGAATAGCTGAGGAGAATGCAGACTATTGACAAACCATCAACCCTCGCACCAACCTCACAGCTTCTGAGGGCCACATGCACAGTCAAACGCACGAGAAACTGCGAAAAGGCTGAGAGATTGGGGGTTGGTGGACACATGCAGGAGAAATGGACTGGCTGGTCAGTAGCCCACATGAAAAGTACCATCCACTGGATAATGCGATGAAAACTAGTTAGACTTCAGTCTCAATTTCTCAATTGTTTTGGAAAAATCATTATAGTAATGTCGTGTTCAAAATGTCATTTTTAAACTTTTTTTTAACCAAAATCTGTGTGAAAACGTGGGCATTTAGGACACGAGTTAGCTGTGGAGAAAATTAACAGACGAATAAATTGGGCATAAAATCGTGAAATAAACAAAAGGCAATAGACAGTTTGTCAGGGGAAAAAAATTCAAGCTTCCTAATTCATGTTTAACCTGCCAAGAAAATGACACAATGCAGAACTCCATACGGCTATTTTTAAAATAAAGATAAAACACAAAGAATTGTCTCTAAAGAGACAGGTGTTGGGCACTTAACTCTTGTAAAATCACGTAAAAATTGTTTAAATACATACCCTGTTTTAGAAAAACTTTGCAAACAACAAGATTTTAAAGACATTCAAAGACTGAGGTAGTACACACAGAGAAAGAAATAACAGTGCAAGCTGTCAGTGCAAAGTCTTTGGTCATACTGCCCTACATTCATTTGTCCCGGTTAGTCAGCCATACTGAGGTGGTTAGTTTTAGAACTGGAGGGGTTTTTGGAATTTAATTCCTGACATACATCCTTTGAAATCTGGCATGTAAAATGTATGGAATTTCTGTTGTTGGGGGAACTGGGCCATACTGTGTCCCATCCTGGTGTGAATCTTTTCAAAGGGAACAGTTCATTAGCATTAGCACTGCGAATACCTGCCAAGTGGAGGCCCATTCTGCAAGGCATACTGATTTGAATGAGGGTGTACAGTCTGATTTGCAGTGCCAAGGACATCAAACACACTTTTATTGGGCGGAACCGACTGCAACATACTGTCCAAGTCCATTAAAAGGGGCGGGGCTTGTAATGAGACACGTCCGCTCGGCAGGAGAGGCCAGTAAGAATGGCTGCTGAAGTGATTAGGCGTGACGTGAGGGCCACCATAGCCATAGAATGGAATACCTCCAAGGGGCAAGAATGGATTCCCATTAAATCGCATGCTAGGGGGTGCAACCGCATTGGGAGGGGTGTATTTAGCATAAGATGTTGGTAACTCCCAGGGAGGTGCAGAGCCACGTTTCACGGTTTTGTTTGGTGGTGGGCAAGAGTCATCATATCCGTCTGAGTTTGGCTCTCCGTCACTTCCTCGTTTTCCAACTCGGGAAAATCCTCTCCAATCCTCATCCGATGAGGAGGAAGCAGGACTCGCAGAGCTAGCTGATGCACTACGATTGGACGAGGAGTAGTGTGGACGGAACGGAGACGCAGGGCGGCCGTGAGGGGGGAGTTCTAAGCCCCAGGTGTCTCTAACCCTAATCCCCTCTCCAGTTGTGCTAGGAGGCCTAAAGCTATGGAGGAGGGAATCGATAGCAAAAGAAGAGTCCAGTTTAGGGCGGTATGGGTCTTCTGGAGGAGGAGGAGGAGGAGGAGGAGAGGAGTGTCGAGTGGGAACGTGAGGTAGGAGAGGTTCAGGTTGGAGCGTTTCAGCTTTGTGAGTGTGAGGGTATCCTTGAAGAATGTAGGGGGCAAGATCTTGGGCAAAAATGGTCTCATCCTGACGGGATACAGCAGTGTTTTGACGCTTTAGCAGCTCCAACGGAACTCTACTAACTTCCACAGCCCAGAAGTTCCCTTTGCCCTGAGGCTTTCCAGGGTCTTTCAGCACCTAGAAAGAAAGGGGGACAGGGACAGTTGGTAAAGCTGGTTGAAAAGATAAGATACCCAAAACAAACACGTGCCTCAGAAACGCCCAGATAATTGGTTTTATTTTAGCTTGTAAAAACGACCAAAGCGTTTCAGATCCTTCGGCTAAAACACAAAGTTGAATGCAACTGTAACACACCTTGACAAAGCAGTCATATGAAGACAAGTTGTGTCGGACCGAGTCTCTCCACCCTTTATAGTTGCCTTTGAAGAAAGGAAAGAGAGTACTGATTTCCTTCAGAATCTGAGGAGGGAGAAGAAAAAAGAAAAGAAAATGATCAACAGTAACAGATAGAAAAATACCCACAAGAGTCTTTTTATTTAAAAGAACCCACACACCAGAAATACAGTACTTGTCATAATACTGTATTCACTCAGACTTGTACTATAGCTATTGTTGACTGCATTAGTGTCTTGTCCACTTGCTTCGTTGCTCATGTTTTTCTTGCACTCTTCTGTGTTTATGTAGCTTTATGGTCCGTTTCGGTTATTGTGTTGTACCATCGTCAGGAAGCAACATTCTTTTTACTGTGTAGAGCGTAGTGTCCGTTTATCATATGTGAACAACACTGCACACACATTCACTCAAGTGAAGTAGCGGACAACCAGGAAAGCAGTGTGTAGGAATGATACCTTGCTCAATGGTACCTAGGTGGTGCCACTAGCAATCCTGGGATGTGAACCCATGTTTGCATGGCACAGCTTCCTAACCACTAGGCCACAAGCTGCGTGTATATGGTCGAAATGACAATAAATCTACTTGACTACCAAGACGACCACTGATTTAACTGCATGGCATGCCAAATGATACTAATGAACAACAGTATTTGCTCTTCTCCCCATTCTTCATCCTCATCAGTCTTACCACAGCTCCTGTTTCAAAGCCCCAAACTGAAGAAAAAACTGACATCAATTAAAAAACCGGTGGGGAAATCATCACCTCTCCATGAAACAAAGTTTTCAAAATGAAAGTAAAACGCATGTACACGATCGTACCCGCCAGGAGAAGGACCCACAAAGAAAGGAAGAAAAAAAAAAACAGTTCTGAACAACTTTCACTTTGTCCCGGAGTTCTGGGGTAAAACTGAAGTCAGGTAGAGTGAAACGCTAACGACCGAGAGAAATAAAACAATATCAAATGCCACTTTTGTTCAAAATGTTTTCATATATTTCATAAATGTTTTTCACGTAGATTGTTATATGAATTGTTAAACAGTCCATACAATTGGTTATATAAAAACATATACCTCAGACAAAGAACGCTAACGAGAGAAACAGTTCATGTTTAAACACAGTTTATGAACTTAATGCCGATTTAGTTCAAAATGAAAACGTTTAGGTGAATGTCTTCATGTACATTTAAGTTAATAAAATTGGTTATTAAAATATAAAACAAAACCATTTACCTCATACAGAACTTTAGTTACACCGGAAGAAAGTTTAGTCGAAAGTGTTTATAAACCATATATGTATCCGCTAAAAGTTCAAACATTTGATTGTTTAAATAAAACAAACATGTAGCCTACCTCGGACAACGTGAGCTTCTTTTCAGGTGAGTTCTGGATGACCATAGCGATCATGGCGAGGTAGGAGTAGGGCGGTTTGGGATACCGCTGGTAGTTTTTCTTCTTCCCGGAGCTACTGGTAGATGTTTGGTCCCAGGAGTCCGGGTGCCTGTCCCCCTGCCCCGGGTAGAGGTTCCCGGGGACGTCGTGGGGCTGCGGAGGCGGCTCCTTCTCCATCATCGTGATGGATGGACAGGCCCGGGGCAGGGCTCCTGCCTCCAGTCCTTCTCTGTGGCTGCGCCTCGGCAGGGCATGGCTGAAGTCAAGGTGAGGGTCTCCCGGGGCTCCTGGCAGGCAGACCCCCGGGACCGCCCGGAGCTTTGTCATGCTGATTAGCCCCGACAAGGAGTCGATCCTTAAGCCCCAGGCAGACCTCTGGCTCCAGGTCCGTCTCTGTTTGAGGAGTAAACAATTAACAGTTTCATGTAAAGTCCCGCTGGGGTGATAGAGCAGGAGAATGGTGGGCCATCGGTGCCTCTGGAGAGAGTGATCACCATTAAAGAGTGGAGGGGGTCTGTGGGGGTGTGTGTGTGTGTGAGAAAATAACCAGTGTCTTGAGAAGAAAGTCTTCCCAGTTTCTAAAACTCATTTTGAAATGATCAGTGTCCCTGTAAGCTTCCAGAAATGGCGTTAGTTTAATTTATTTGATACACACTACATACAAACTGTTATTATATTAATTCAGTTTTTCCACATTCAATCTACAATTTACAGAATATTAACCTTTTTATGGCTTTTATACTTATAACAAAAAGATAATACCAGCTATGATTAAGCAAGAGCTTATTTTCAACAATTTTTTTTTTTATAAAAACTTCGAATTTATCGCATTTTCCTTCCATTTTCAGTTCTTTATCTACTTTATGCTGTAACAAATAGAAATATTTAATCTATAAATAAATAAAAACCTTTGACATGTATCTTTTTAAAATTTTAGTTCATTTAATAAATAAATATTGAAGAGGGGACATGAAGACAGACACACACACACACACACACACCACTTATAGTAAGCACAGATGAGCATTGAGATGTATGAAAGTCACACCAGCAGAAGACACATTGACTCCTGGAGGGGGGAGGGCAACAGCTGAAAACTGTGGGGGCAAAACTGAGTGAAACAGAAACTCTTTCTGACAGGATGGGGAGTTGCCCAGTAGGAAAAAAAATACAAGACAGCAGTACTGTTACACTGATCCTGTTTGCATTCAATAAACAAAGGAGCAATATACATACACCAGTGCTGCTAATAAACATACTCAGATCCCGCATCCAGAGATTAACACTTCAGTCCTGAAAAATCCACTTCCTCCTCAAATCACTGTAACTAATCAAACTGACAGATTGGAGATATATTAGGCAGCTTGTATTTTCCCTGTATGAGATTTATAGCCCCCCCACACAACAAAAACATATTTACACACATTTTATTAAGACACATACATATATAGGCTATTCTCTATATATACACACAGATATACATATATGATGCATGCCTCTGATTTACACTTTTTAAAGACTGCATGCATCTTTCCAAGTATTTTGTACAGCAACTGGCAACACATGTCAATTACAGAAATAATTGGAAATAAACAGGCCCATAATGTGAGCATTTGTCACTCAAAGTGTCAGTTCACAAACATGTTAGAGGTGATAACAATTATAAAGTGGTGCCCACTTACCCATCACACTAGCTTTAATCTTATGAAGGGCTTGCCTGGACTCATCATCATGGTTTTATGTTAACAAGACATGTCCAGTCAACCCAGCAGTGGAACTGAGCATGTGTCATGCTAAAGTCATTGCACCAGGCTTGCAATGATCTAAAATAAAGTTTGACACAAAAATAAACAAAACTTCTATGCAAAAAGTGAAGCCCCCGAATAGGATAATGTGTTGGGAATAAAATCTACAAAGGATGCTACAGTGGCTGGACTGGGATCCTCACTAGAGTAGATATTCCTGAATATGCATGGCAGTCCTTCTGTTTCTAGGCTGTAGATTGCTGCTATTGTGCTCCATAATGCAGTGCTAATGTGGTGGGCCCTTACCTCTCAGTGAGACAGTGAAAACAAGTTGGATTAGCTGCCTGGTCGACGACCCTGCATCTCAGGGGGTCCAGTTTTCCATACCAGAAAGAAAACATACAATAAGGAGTGCTGAAAACTACACCTTATAGCCTCAAGGAATTTTGGAGGTGATCACTTTGAGAAACCACAAGTGAGTTGTAGATTTCAGTTGTTTCAATCACAGAGTAGTTTGCATTTATTGAAAAGTGTTGTGAAGAAATGTGTCACTAGAGTGGACAAGACAAGTGTGGAAAGCAAATAATAATCAACTAACTGGTGTAATTTATTTTCTCTCCTCACTGTCTACTATGGACACACTGCTCCTCTCAGAAAGCTGTGGTCTTCACCCTCAAGCTTGCAACAGAAACAACTCTGAATGTGTTCTTGTAAAATTACCTGAAAATAAATGTCCTCACAACGTAGCTTGACCAGGATTCCCTTGAAAATATGACAGTTTAGATGATTAAACAACAATAATGATTGATGCCAGTGTTTGAGTTTGATAAAAGGCGAGTAGGAGCTGCTGAGGTAGATTGGAAGACCGCGCCCCTCACCTGCAGCACTAGCTAATTACAAAAACTCAAACTCTGATTGGTCCAAACAACCAAGTCTGTGGACTGGTGAGGCAAACCATATATTCACTACATGGCCGATTCATTCTGAAGGTCATTTATGAGGTGTTGGACAAGAAGTCCTGGCTCACAATCTCCCTTCCAGTTCATCCCAAAGGTGGTGGATGGGGTTGAGCTCAGAGCTCAGTCAAGTTCTTCCACAACAAACTCATCCAGCCATGCCTTTATGAAGCTTGCTTTGTGCACTGGGATACAGTCAGGCTGGAACAGAAAAGGTTTTCCCCAAACTGTGTCCACAAAGCATGGCATTGTCCAAAATGTCTTGATATGCCAAAGAATTAAGATTGTCCTTCACTGGAAGGGGCCACCTAAACTCAGTAATTAAGAAGTGTGTCCTAATAGTTTTGTCCATTTAGCAGTGGAACTGAGCATCTCTCTTTTTTAATGTCTTTTAATACTGGTTGAACTTTTTTCTACTGTAGTCGTGCATCACTTTGTTTTTGTGCATTATTTATCACCGTTTAATGATAGAATGATCAGCTCATCTTATTTGAAGAAATTAGAAAATTTATTGTTACATCAGTAGCAAGTGTGTTTTTACTGTGGTTAATAGGAATGGGCTGCACAAACGCACCGTGTCGACTGGTCTTATCCTCTAAGCCCGGCTCAGCTGAACAAGCCGCCGCGTCCACTGAAACGTAAGGGTGAAAGGTCTATAGTCCCTGCTGAGAGTGGCAGGATGAAGCCTATATTGTTGCCGTTGTAATAAATCTGGTCTTAGCTTGTCTTTTCATTCAAGCAGACATCGTCCAAGCCTAGATCATCCTCTGACCCATCAAAGGCATACTGTCATCCACTGAGTGGACAATGGGTCTGGACATAAGCTTAAAGGCCAAGACACTGATTTTATTTGGAGCTGGTGTCCTGGAGTTCAACAAGTTGGGATTTTCCTTTTATATAAAAAAAAAAGATAGAAATAACCAATCAAAACTAGTTTTATTGCCCAAATAAGAGGTCACACACAGTTACACGCTGCCAGTGCTAGAGGAGATAATCAACTGCCAGAATGTAAGATAAGGTCTAGCTAGAATGTGTGATGACCGGTAAATCAAATTTTTTTTTATCATGACTAACATATTAGTGTTGTTTCTTACCTAATGTAACAAATAATGTAACAAAAACTCCACAAACCGCGTGTCTGAATTACCATCACACACTGACCTACACTATGTGGTATTGGGATGCCTGACCATTACACCAATGGCCAGGCTCGCAAGCTCTGTTCCAAAGGAGATCCCAAATGTTTGGATAGGGCTGAGGTTAGGGTTCTGTGGAGCCAGTCAAGTTCTTCCACACCAAAGTTGTCCAGCCATGTCTTTGTGGGGCTTGCTTTGTGCACTGGGACACAATTTTGTTGGCATAGAAAAGGTTCTTCCCCAAACAAAGTTGGAAGCATGGTCTTGTCCAAAATGCGAGCATTAAGAGCTGAGCATTAAGGGGTCTAACCCAAACCCTGAAAACCAGGTGTGTGCCAATACTTTTGTTCATATAGTGTATGATACTGTTTTAGGTTCTTAAATATGGATAAGAGAATGTTACATTGGTTAAAAGCATTAGCCACCTCTAAGCTTGAATTTGATCTATATTTATAGATAACAGTGTCATACAGAGTCAGAAACCACATAAATGAGTCTATTTGAGATTACCCGAGATATTTACGGGCTGATTATTTGGGGCTAGGAAAAAACTGAATGGATGTTTGCCAAACTTTTGTTTTAATTAAAAATGACCATAAATAAACATTAAATGACAATGAATAGCGAGCTAAGCAATCTCTGCAAAGCAGGACGTTTCATTTCCGGCGTCGATCTGCAGAACGTCACAGCAATGACAGAGCAGCATGGTTCAGTAATCTCCAGATTAAAGGGTTATCACTGTCCTGGGGTCAGGCTGGACATCGTCCTGAGAGCAGAGGAGGGACATAACGAGGTGCAGGGCTTTCACTGCTTTACTCGACTTTCTTCCACTTTACTCACTAGAAAATATTGTTGCTTTATATGACAACCAACAATTAATTTGTCATTCTGCAATTTTGCAGGATTACAAATGAAGCAGAAGAATTTCTTTCTAATCCTTAAAACAACACTTCAGTGAATTATTACTGGTTGCTCTGTTTTTAATGCCTGCAGTGCATCCATACACAAACTGGTCAGTAGTAGCGACTGTAGTAGGAAGTGGCCTTGGATAAAAGCGTCTGCCAAATGCCGTAAATGTAACATCTGTACTATTGTGCTTCAGACTGGCTGTTTATCTATGATTTGACCAATACTAAGCTACCTGAGTATAAAAAGTTCATTTTATTAAGTATGTTTGAGTATAAGTACTGGTAGTGTACTAGAAAGCATACTTTTAATACTTCTTTGGACTAAATTGGAACATTTTTAAGTTTATAAAAGTACACTTGAGGTATACTTCATACGTCATTTTAAGTTTACAAAAGTGTACATCCCCAGTGATGTCGCAGCCATCTGTAAGGCAAAGAGAGAGTAACTAGCCTTGCAGCACCAGAACAGGATTAGAATTCATAGCAAATATATAGAACACCTTTTGCAGTGTAGGTGCAAAACAAAGAGAGGATGATTTTACATGAGAATAAATCTTTATCATAGAGATATGAGTGGATGGAGTGAATAAAGATTTATTCTCGTGTAAAATCATTCTCTCTTTCTACAACTACTGTAGACTAAAAAGGTAGATAAATGTGCGAACTGTGAATTCAGTCCAGGCTGTTTTTGCAGGTCATTTTCCGTATACTGGCTATAAATGAACTGGGATGTAAATGGCTCGTTTTTAAAATGTAACAGTGTTTGCATACACCATCAAACACTGTAGATGGTGAATGTAGAAGATGACTGTTTGCTGCTGGTGGTTAGGTACCGCCCCCACACACTGCTCCCAGTGCATTGCAGGCTATGCAGAGATGTTAAATGCAGAGAAAGCACTTCACACTGTTCACACTGTGTGCTGTGGTGTGTTCAGACATGACTACAAGCGGCCATTTTTATGTAGTTACATGATCCTTGACATAAACTGCCCGGAGTCCAAATCTAGAATCCTGTCCTGGTGTTACTCCTGACTGGGAATCCATTCTGGAGTCCCCCTCTGGTGGTTCGCTGTGGAGTTGTCCTCCAATGGATAACCCCTGTGTCATCCTCTGGCACAGGGGTCGGCAATCCGCGGCTCTGGAGCCGCATGTGCCTCTGTCAACCTTATGCTGCGGCTCCCTGTGGCTTTGGAAAATAAACAAATGATCATTTAAAACTAGAAAGATGACTAACTGGCTAAACCTATAACAGCCGCGTGCGTCAATTGATGCAGTGTCCAGTTTCTGACTTTGGACCCAGAGCCTGTCATACAGTGCCAATCGGCATATCAGAGTCAGAATCGGAATCAGAATCGCATTTATTTGCCGATGTGAGTGATAGACGCGATAGACGCGATTCTGATTCTGAATCTGATGAAATTAAGTTAATTGACACTGTCAGCAGTTCCAGGTGTTAAGGGTATTTTATTTTTGTTCATTGTTTTTTTTTTTATTGTAGTTCAAAACTTGTGATTTCATTGTGATCTTTTTTTACATAATTCTAAATGTTCCAAATGTTTTCTTTGAATAAATAAAATTTCACAAGCAACACACTAGCCTAGTTTTTATACATAGCATAAAAGTAAAAAGCAATATATGCAGTGTTATCTTCATTTTAGATGTCAAAAAGGATTTGCAGCTCCAGTCTTCAACCCCTTAGACAGCACTGCATCAAGAACTGAAGAGATTTAGTATGTTCTGTACACATTACAAAGGCATGGCTATGACTTTTAAAAATATATTGCAGGCTTGAAATGCAGAAATTGATTTATATTAGCGAATTAAATGAAGCTGACCAGATATCTTGCATTCATTCTGTTTGTGAATAATTAAAAGTTAAAGTAAATTTAAGAATAACTGAATTTTTTTCCAGATTTTTATGATTTGGTTTTGGAATTTAGACTACGTGTTTTAGAAATGGGCAAAGAAAAAGTATTGGGATGCTTGACAATAACACAAACAGAGACTTTTTTACCCATTCATTCTGCATAGCAGTCCCCAAACTTTTTTGTGCCACGGACCAGTTACATGTAAAACAATATTTTCTCTTTTTTTACTCACTTTTGCTAGCTTGTGGGCTAAAGCTCTGATGTACCATAATATACGACCAAGATGATCTCTTTCAGATCCCTTTCAGATAATCAATGTAAATGTAAATATACTGCTAAAAAAAGGGGAATACTTAAACAACGCAATGTAACGCAAAGTCAATCACACGTCTGTGAAATTAAACTGTCCACTTAGGAGGCAACACTGATTGACACTGAGAGTCTAGACTGTAAATCAGTGTTGCCGAAGTTACATTGTGTTGTTTAAGTGTTCCCTTTATGTTTTTGAGCAGTATATTTTTATTCTGTTTTTCTGTTCGCCCCGGTACCAAATGAGTCACAGACCGATACCACGGCCCAGTGGTAGAACATTTATGAGGTCAGACCCTGATGCTGAACGAAAAGGTCTGGATCACAATCTCTGTACCAAAGGTATTGGATGGGGTGGAGGTCAGGGCTCTGTGCAGACCAGTCAAGTTCTTCCACACAAAACTCAACCAGCCTTGTCTAATGGATCTTGCTTTGTGCACTGGTTCACAATCATGATAGAATAGAAAAGGTTCTTCCCCAAACTGTGTCCACAAAGTTGGAAGCATGGTGTTGTCCAAAATGTCTTGGCATGAACCATTAAGATTGCCCTTCACTGGAAGTAAGGGGGCTAGCCCAAACCCTGAAAAACAGATGTGTCCCAATACTTTTGTCCATATAGTGTAGTTCTTGGTCTATGACAGGTTAATCACAGCTAGCCCAAGAGATGGGGTACTTTTTTATCTCATGATAAAAAAGCTTAGAGAAGGCACACAGTATTTATGCTATCGAGCAGACATTCAGACTCCTACTGCTAAACACTCTGTGGTGAGAAACCAAGCAAAGGCGATTACAGCTGACCTCTTGTTCAGATGGTGGAGCAGAACGCTGTAGATTAGCTTACTGCTGCTGTCCTTTAGTAACATGATTTCATGTCTGGAGTGTCTCAGAAGAGTTTTTACATGCCTGGCTTATTCCATCTCCCACTGCATCATCATGTTTCTTTCACCTGGGGGCTTGTTGCATAGAATAGGATTTAAATGCCACACTGAACATATTTTAGATTTTAAACAAAGCTCCTGGTGTTTGTTATCATCGATGTCTAATTAAAACCTTATAACTCCTGTTTTTTCAGGGTTTTTTTTTTTAAGTTTAAAAGTTTTTTCTTGGTATCATCTGAATATTTCATACTACATGAATTGAAATTTGGACAAAAGTTTTGGGACGTGACTATTACATGACATGGTCTTTAATAACTTTAATATGGAGTTGGCCCTCCCTTTGCAGCAATATCAGCTTCCACTCTTCTTGGAAGGCTTGTTAGAAGATTTTGGAGTGTATCTGTGGGAATTTGTGTCCATTCCATTGATGAGGTCAGGCACCGATGTTGGACGAGAAGGCCTGGCTGGCAATCTCCGTTCCAGTTCATCCCAAAGGTGTTGAATGGGGTTGAGGTCAGGGCTCTGTGTGTCAAGTTCTTCCACACCAAACTCGTCCAGCCATGTCTTTATGGACCTTGCTTTGTGCACAGCACAGTCATGCTGTTGGAAGCATGGCGTTGTGCAGAATATCTTGGTACACTGAAACTTTATGATCGCCATTCACTCGAGCTAAGGTTCTTAGCCCAAATGCTGAAAAACAGGATTGTCTCAGTACTTTTGTCCACATAGTGTACCAGCTCACTGTAAAAGCAGACTTGTAGTTTAATTTAAGGTTTATTTCAGCATTTGTTTTTCTAAATCAGCGGGTATCGCTTGTTAGTTCTTCAGAGATAGCTTATTAGTGCTAAACAAATGTATGTGTCCACATTAACTCTTCCCCCATGACTGCTGAAATTCATTACTGATGCCATTTTTCAGCAGAAATGGCTTTTACACTGAAAATAATTATTTTTGTATATATTAGATCCCCATTAGCATGCTTTTTTATTCCTTTAGGTAATGTGTGTGTGTCTATGTAGTTGTGTTGTGTTCATTAGGTTTACAACACATTATGACTCCTGTTTTTCAGGCTAGGTTGATTGACTCTGCAGCTCTATTCAGTTCATTCGATTCTTTGTTTAGGTGCATGCTTTACAATGTTCCTACTGTCAGTAAACAACCATCATGCAGTGTGCGGTCAGTTTATGAGAGATAAATGGCCTGCCTGTCTGCCTGGGCCCCTTAATTGCTCTGTTGCCCAGCAGCTGGCCGACCCTTTAGACAGCCATTACTGTGTCTGTGTCGCTTATCGTACAAATTAATTGCGGGTCGTGAACTGAAAGCTGCTGCCCCAGAGCATGTCCCTGTCTAAACTCTCTTTCTGCGTCTGTTTTCCTTTTACTTTTTTTAAATTGCAGAGCCAGCGAGAGGTGAGCCGAGGCCCTGCTCTGTGGAGGATGTACACAGCCTGGACAGGAAGCAGCTCAGTAAGGACGAGCGCGAGCGTCTGGACCCCTGGTCCCCCCGCACGGTGCCCCGCAGACACACACTAACCATGCAGCCACACGACGTGGAGCGCAGGAAGGAGGCCTTCCTTGAGCACCTGAAGCAGAAATACCCCCACCATGCCTCCATCATCATGGGTCACCAGGAGAGTCTCCGAGACCATGTAAGTGTCAAATATATTTATTTTTTAATATATTATTTTATATTATATGCTATATTGATCTCTGAGTCCTCTGTTTTTAACCTGTTTACCTGAGAGTAATAGTGGGCAGCCAACAATGCAGGGACTTTAATCAGTGTGTGGATACCTCAGAGGTGCCACTGGTAGTCCTGGGATTCGAACCCTTCTGACATCAGGGGCAACTCTGTAACCTCCTTAATCAAATTAGCTTTTAACCTCTTAAACTGGATTATTATTCAGTAACTATTGCGATACTAATAAGTAAGTTATGTAGTTATCAGAGTGGATCTCTTAAGGGTTAAGAACTAAATGCTGGCTTTGTGTGGTGAGATACTGCCGGTTGCAGGTTGTGTGAAATACAATTTCAAAGCAATTAATGGCCATAGCTGCATGCAGCATTTTCCAGAATTCCACTAGTTAACAATAATCCCAGTCATTCTTTTTCCCATAATGACAGCAGGTTAACAAGCAGAACCTGTAATGTTAAAGGCCACAAAAACTGATTTTTTCCTCACTTTTATGAAACACACTTTTCAAAATGCACAGAAACTAAAGTTTGTGGAAAATAAGCAATAAAGTCAATGTGAACTTTGTCATCGCAGCTATACAGTGAGACGAAACAGCGTGGCTCCAGATTTTACAGGGTACAAAGGACACAGAGTAAACATATAAAGGAAATATAAATGTAAATACTAAACCAGAGGTAAAAATGTGCAGTTTGGTACAGGGATGTGCGGTGTGTTACAAGGTCATTTTTATCATTCGAAAGTCAGGTGGAAAGCAACAGTACTGGAAAGTAATTTATGTGTGCAAAAGATCAGCAATTGTAAATAAATATACAGTCAATCTATGAAAAATACAGACACTCAGAGACAGTATCCAAGAACAAATGTAACATGGAAGTGTGTTTTGAATGTAGCTACATGTGCATTATAAAAGAAATGATGTGTAAAGGGCAATGTGAAAAGTCAGTTATCAGATGTGTGTGTGCGTGTGTCTGTGAATGTGGGTGGGGTGGGGGAGTGAGTGGGCAGGGACTGCGGATATAAAACGGCTGTTTGGAATTCACTGTTTTTGTGACAAATGTCATACCATTTTGGAATTATATGAAGCATTTAGGTCCCATTTTTGAACAGGAAACAATACACAGCAGCCAATCAGAGCAGAGTTCATTTACATATATATCAGTCATAAAGGCACAGTAACTAAAATACCTGTTTGATCCTCTTTAATTCTTAAAGAGATGTAAGAGGGCAAAAAATTCAAGATGAATGTAGGATATAGGACCTTTAATGTGTAATTGCCATTTCATTATAAGCTTTGTCCAGTTACTGCACACTCACAAATTGAAAATGATTTTGTGTAGAAACTAATTAAAATATTACTTACAGTTTTCTCAGTTTCATGCCCAGTGCTCAGTACATTTTTGGTGGATTTGTACTTTTTGTATTACTTTTTGTATTAATACTATTACTTCTAGCATACAATCATATGCAATGGTTTAAATACCTCTACTGAAATAATAATAATAATAATAATAATAATAATAATAATAATAAATTTTATTTGAAAAGTATCCAAGGACACTTAACACAACAAAATAATAAAACAACAAGCATAAAAGCAGACAACAGAAAATAAAAAATAATATGGCAAAGTGGTGAAGATTGTGCTGATTTTTTTTTTTTTTTTACCAGACCATATTTAATGTTATAAAAACAGAAACTCTGCGATTTGGTTGCCATAAAGTTTTCACACAACTGTGTCTGTGTGAATATTTTTGGCTGTGCCTTGTATGCCGGTGGTTCAATTTGCATTTTGTTCCCTGAGTCCTTTATTTTTGTTTTTTTTTTTGTTATTTGGTTTGGGTCGTAGTGGTAAAGGTGTTCACTTTTGATTCAGATCCTGGACTACTTTGCTGATGCTCACGTCAAAGATAGTATTTTATTTCAGACCCAATGATTATAAAAAGAGAAAAGCTGAGCCTGACAAACTTCAGCTCAAGATAATGGATGCCCCAATTTTATATGGACTTTAGTTTCTGGATCCAGATACATGCTACTCCTTCCTCAGTCTGTATATAACTGAAGCAGCACCATGTATACTGCAGTAGATAAAGCCATACATTTAGTTATTGGCAACACAATTATTTTAAACATATCAGACCTTTTCTAAGTGTGCTAATGTTTGATTAACAGCGTTCTGTGGTGTTATTTACGCTACAACGCCGTGATAATGGTTTCCTCCCGATGGACTGCTAGAAATGACATTTTTATAGCTATTCATTTCCACTTGACATTTCTAGTGCCTTCTTTTTGCTTGGGTAACCTTGAGCACTACACATGCTCAGAATTGACTATTTCATTGCCTCTAATACACACCCTGCAATATCTTACACAGCCATATCTTACATCTTACCTCACCATCTAATAATATATCAAAAAAGAGTTTTTGGTACTGTGCCTTTAAGGCTGATTTTTTGCCCTTTTCTTGGCTTGGCTGCCCTGCAATTGTGCAACAGACTTTAATATGGAGTTAATATAGAGGTGCAGTTATAAAAGCTTCCACTCTTCTTTGAAGGCTTTCTACAAGATTTTGAAGTGTTTCTGTGGGAATCGGTGCCCATTCATTCTATAGAGCATTTATTAATGTTGGACAAGAAGACCTTGCTCTCAATCTCCCTTCCAGTTCTTCCTCCTTCCTTTGTGCACAGTCATGCTGGAATAAAAACGGTTCTTCCCCAAACTGTGTCCTCTGTGGAAGCGTGGTGTTGTCCAAAATGTTTGCATTAGGACTGCCCTCCACTGGGAGTAAGGGGCCACTTGAATGTAATAATTAAGTGGCGTATCCCTTATAGAGTCCTAGAATGTCAGGGTTTTTTTCAGGTGTTGTAATGTAATGTAATGTAATGACGGACTCTCTCCAAAAGGAGGCGCTCTATTACAGCATCTAAGTATCAATGCCGTTTTATACTATAAACGGAACACTCTTTTAGTGACACGAAAAACATTTAAAGCAATACAAATCATACTGAATTCAGAAGTTTGGCGTTTTGTGCACGGAACCCTCCCTCTGCAGCCCCAGAAACGTCAGTGACACATATACACACACACACACACACACACACACACACACACCAGTCATCCCCAACCTCGAAGGCAGACCTGCGCGAGACCGAGCAGGTTTTACAGGTGAGCTTTTTTTTACCTGGACATTACGACTCGGCGCGTTACGTCACGACTCCACACTGCACGAGAGTCTGTCCGAACAGAGCACGGTCCGGAATGAGCTCAGTGTAAAAGCTGCAGGACTCGGATTAAGGTACGGTTGGGCTCATTTTAGTCTTCTTTGAAGTTTTAACCCCCGCACTGACTGCATTGGGGAAAAATCCTTGAAATTGGGACTAATCTGCTGTTTGAGGATGGTCCGATGCACGCAAGTTGCTTCTAATGCTGAGTGGGCTCGTCTGATGCTTTTTAAGCACATTGTAACAAATTCTTAGTGATGTTTCGTTTATGGCAACTTTGTTTGCCATAAACATATTGATATCTAACTGATATCACAGTTTAAAGGCATTCATGGCACTTTGGTCTCACAAAGGGGTTTTGGAAAATGACTCCTCTCTTAAACACTCTGCATGAGACCAAAGTTGCACGAATGCCTTTAAACTCATATCCATTTGAACTTGTATGTTTACGTGAAAACAAGTAGAATGCTTGTTTAGATGCTGCTAAACTCATGTAAGATTTTTAAGGTTATCAGTCTCAGCAAGTCAGTAGTCTTCACCATGTACTAAGAGAAGTGTTTAAGGTCCTGTAGGCTCTGTTTAGACTGTAATGTTTAAATAAATGGTTCAAAAATCACATTATAGGTTATCATCACCAAAAACATTTAATTGTATGATCTGTAATGCTTTAGTGCTGGTTTAGTGCTAGTCAGTGCAAGTTTATGGTCATCTCTGCTGGTTCAGTGTAGGTCTATGCTTGATTAGTGCTGGTCAGTGCTGGTTTATGTTTGTACTGGACAGTGTTATTTTATGCTGGTTCTTGCTGGTTTTATTGCAGGTCACTGCTGTTTAGTGCTGATTTAGTGCTGGTCAGTGCAGGTTTATGCTTGTTTGTGCTGGTTCAGTACTGGTCCATGCTGGATTATTGCTGGTCAGTGTTGGTTTATATTGGTCCAGGCCATACCGGTATAATGGTTTAGTGCTGATTTAGTGATGATCAGTGCTGGTTTAGTGATGATCAGTGCTGGTGTAGTGCATGTCAGTGCTGGTTTATACTTGTCTGTTCTGGTTTAAGGTGGTCCTTGCTGGTTTAGTAATGGTCAGTGCAGGTATATGCTTGTCTGTGCTGGTTCAGTGCTGGTCCATGCTGGATTAGTGCTGGTCAGTGCTAGTTTATTGCTGGTTTACTGCTGGTCAGTCTTATTTTAGCTGGTCCATGCTAGTTTAGCAGGTCAGGGCTGGTCTATGCTGGATTAGTGCAGGTCAGTGCTGGTTTAGTGCTGATTTAGTGATGGTCAGTGCTGTTTTTTGCTTGTCTGTGCTGGTTCAGTGCTAGTCATTGCAGGTTTATTCCTGGTTTACTGCTGGTCAGTCATATTTTTTGCTGGTCCATGTTGGTTTAGTGCTGGTCAGAGCTGGTATATGCTGGTTCAGTGAGGGTCAGTGCTGGTTTAGTGCTGATTTAGTCATGGTTAGTGCAGGTTTATGCCTGTCTGTGCTGGTTCAGTGCTGGTTTTATGTTGGTCAGTTGTGGTTTAGTTCTGGTCTATGCCAGAGCATACTGGTAAATGCTTGCTGGTACTTTCTGGTTTAGACCAGGATAGTGCTGGTTTAAGCACTAGGAAGATTGGTTTAATGGGTTGTTACTCTAAAATTGTTGTCTCTATTAGAAGAAAACTTTACAGACTCCCCTGGTTATGGCTAGTGAACTGTTTGTTTGTTTGTTTGAGCTTTAAAAAAATGCTGGTTTCCCCTGTTTGCCTTTTTCTCTTGGATGGCTTTCTTTCACAGAGGTTGCAGGACCTGTTGCCTTAATCTTTGTTTTATTAAATGCTACAGGAAAACAGATTTCTGCGTGCAGTGAGCTGAACGTTCTGTCATGCTAGATGATTTAGGTTTTTTAGAGCTGGCCTATGCTATTTTATTCTAGGAGACAAGAGGGCTAGAAGTTCTGATCATCATTTCAGCAGGCTAGTCTTCAACAGTGTGAAGACAGTGGGGAGTATCATTTCTCAGAATGTTGGAATACTGCCAAAACAGTGGCGTAATCGACAAGAATAAGTACCTCAGCACTCCCTTCACTCCCATTCCCTCACACCCCATGGTGCCAGTCCATTCGGAGCCTGAAGCAATACTGGAACTCACCCATCCCAGGGGAGCATATATTTTCCAATATTTTCCAATATTCTCCAGAGCCAGCAGGACTGTGGCTGGAGAGGCATGATTTATTGTAGCTTACCCATGCTTTTCAAAAGCCTGGCATTGGCCCAGCACAGATGAACCATGGTCTTCTGGCCATTCCTCTCTCTGCGATTACAGAGTGCAGTGAACCATAGCAACTGCGGCCCAGAGGCCCACTACATTTCTTTTACTGCACTTATCTGACCAAACATATTACACGTTGTATACAAATGAGTGAAAACCAGTAGCCTCCAATTACCATGATCTGTTTAACTCAGTTCTAATTGATGACCACTTGCTCTGAGTTGTTTTTATTATATTTTTTGTTCTACCTATTGCTTTAACTTTAACCAGTGCTAAATTGGTTCCTCATCCCATGTCCATCCATGCATGTGAAAAGCACTCATGATCTCTAACTTAGGGTCTTAACTGTATATAGGAACAGGGACATTTTTTGAACAAACTTCCCTAAACAAGCCATGCCTTATGTGTACAAAAATTACATAATCGTTTACATGTTCATGGCGGTGTGACTGCATGACATTATACCATGATATGTATAATAGTGTAAAACAAAAACACTCATGCCAAAGAAACGCCAGCACAATTATAAAAAAGCCAGCTGCTCAATCCCTAATTTTTCCCATTAACAAACACACCTGAATACTCTTTTGCAAAAATCAGTAGTAACAAGTACCAAAATGTTAATTCCATAGCGTGAGAAGTAAAAAAAAAATGGCACCCCGTAGCAATCGGATGATGTTTTCCAATTACAAAAATGTGGAAAACAATGTTTAGCAGTGACCACAGTTGTGTTCAAAAGTTTACATACACTTGTAAAGAACATAATATCATGGCTCTCTTGAGTTTCCTGTTATTTTTACAACTCTGATTTTTCTCTGATAGAGTGATTAGAACAGATACTTCTTTGTCACAAAAAACATTCATGAAGTTTGGTTCTTTTATGACTTTATTATGGGTTAACAGAAAAAAGTGAAGTTTGGCTAATTGGGATGTTCCTCCAAAATTGTCATCTAGACTAGAAGAAGAAATATTATTTAAACAGGAAAACCATCATATTATATGGTATTCAAGAAACCCCTGGTTACGGCCAGTGAACTTTTTGTTTGCTTGAGATTTGAAAAATGCTGGTCTCCCCAGTTTGCCTTTTCTTTTTTGCACAGAGGTTGCAGGACCTGTTGCCTTAATCTTTGTTTTAATAGGTGCCACAGGAGAACAGAGTTCTGCATGCAGTGAGCTGAACCATCTGTCATGGGTTATAAATCTTTAGTTCAGCTTAGACAATCAAGGCTATTATTCCCTTCCGCAGTGTTACGTTATGCATGAGTGGCAAAGTAACCCACACCGCACCAGCACCTGCACAGAGATAGATAGCATCTAGCTTGTTTCGCACCTTGTGTCTGGTCAAGCCTCCAGCTCCTTTTGCTTTCAGTTCCTGCCCATAGCTGCTAGGGAAAGCTAATTACATGAGCATCGTTTAGGTTTTACGAGATGAGTAAATGGTTTCGGAACAATACAGTACCGCAGGGTTTCTTAATTACGCCCGTTCTTGGCGTGCTGGATTTCGGCAAGGACGTGGTTCTGTGTAAATCACAGACACTGGTGTCCAAAAGAGTCCACAGGCAATACTACTATATCCATAATAGAGCCCGACCGATATATCGGCAGGCCGATATTAGGCATTTTCCAAACTATCGGTATCGGCATTTATAATGGCCGATAAATGAATATTTCAA
>JBBPDB010000108.1:25286153-25302080 GCA_037974465.1 Brachypetersius altus | reverse complement strand
AATCTACATTCCAGTTCATCCCAAACGTGTTGGATGGTGTTGAGGTAAGGACTCACCCAGTCAAGTTCTTCCACACTGAACTCATCCAAACATGTCTTTATGGAGCTCGCTTTGTGCACTTGATCACAGTCGTGCTGGAATAGGAAAGGTTCTTCCCCAAAATGGTTCACAAAGTTGGAAGTTCGGTGTTGTCCAAAACGTCTTGGCGAAGCATTAAGATTATCCTTCACTGGAAGTAAGGGGCCTAGCCCAAACTCGGAAAAACAGGCGAGTCTACATATAGTCCTTTTTTTTTTTCTTCTGTAAAAATGTTTTCATCTAAGCTACACAATGCTACACAAAGCTCACAGTAAGTCACAAACAACACAGGAATACAGCAGGTTGTGCTAGAAAAGCTGCTTGTCCTACTGTTTCCAGAAGAGGTCTCCAGAGTCTGCATCATATTTAAACCGAGACCTAAACAAGGGCTTTCTGAAGTATGACCCAGAGAATCGAGTTGTTTTGATCCTGGCAGAAGGGGACACCAATGCCAACCCCTCCAACAACAAGAAAACAAACATTTATATACTATATATGACTTAATACACTCTTATTTTAGTTACTGCACACACAATATGGGAAAGAGAGATCATTTTCACATCAACACACTCTGTTGACGTGTTTTAATTTTTAAAAATCATAGGAACTACTCTTTAATATCTGTTTCTCTTTGTCCCAGAAGAACAGTCTCACTGAACAAATCGCAGATTTTGAATTCCTTTTTATTCAACTTCTCCAGTTTAAAAGAAACCTTGTTATACTACTATGATATATGATGGTCCTATTCTAATGATCTATCCTATACTGTTAAGCCTTAAATAGTAAGATGTTTTGGAGAGAAAAATGAGGAAAAACACTTTCATTCTCCTTCACTAAAAGACTGCTAGTCATTGTTTTCTGTGCAGGGAGGTATAGAGGGAAAAGTTGGGATCGTACTTTTCTCATGTAAATATTATTCGCTGTGGTGAGATGAATCAGACACAAAACCATCTGCGAGGCTAAAGTATGATCAAACTGAGAAAATTCAGGGACTGAGAGCCAAATTTCGAAACAATAAGAAATTGCTCTCAAATGGATCACAAAGAGAACTTTAAACTGTATCAAGGAGAAGAAATGAGATTAGGAGGAGGTCTTGTTTTGTATATTTCTCACCTTTGGGAACGCTCCGATTTTCATGAGCCAAATAACATTCATTTCAATGGGATTTGTCACAACAAAGATTTCAAATCACAGATTTCCTGGGCGAATACATTCCCCACACATCATTTCTCAAGCAGTTCAACTGTGAATGCTTCTTGCACAATGGAGGAATTTGCGTCTTTGACCAATCGTGGTGCAACACTGAATGCATTGAACTTTGAAGGGTTCATACAGGAGCACTGACTGTTTGAAAAGAAAGGAATGCTAATTATAGCAGTGGCAAAGCACCAGTTTTAACACTTCTTCCCCACTGCCTAGGAATAAAAGCATGAAAGAGAGACGGTACGCAGCCAGCCAGGAGTCTGTATTGTTATCTTTACTTTCGCAACTTGCTAATGGCTAGGTTACCCAGAGCAAAGGATCATTCAAAATAATCTCTCTCCTGTGTCCAGTCTATTTCTCCTAAACATAACTGAGCTCCGTTTAACATCAGTATGAGATTTTGATCATTCTTTCATACTTAAATACTTTTATCCCGATCCCAATGTACGATTTTAAAATGCATTCTTTCCTCTAACTGCTCTGATCTTTACTTGTCTTAAATAATCAGATCTCAAAATAACAACAACATAAAAATATGACTTATAACTAAGTGTTTAATATCTGAAAGTTGTCTGTGGGATCAAATTCAAGCCTTAAAACTACTTTTGACATCCACAAGATTTATAAAACTGAGAAGCCGATGAGAACAGCAAATAAACACTTGTCTTAAGTTCTTTTTCTCTGAGGGATTAGGAGAAACAAGTCATACATCAATAATCTCCAAGTAAGAAGATTTCTGATGAGACAAAAGAGAAGACAGTTGGGAGCAGCGAAATCTCCCTCTGGGTAGCTTCTTGACTAAATGAAGCTGCACATGAGTCACAGCCACCAACTACTTCACACTTTTTAACCACAGAACAGTGTGGAGTACTGTTGCTGAAGCTGTTCATGGTAGGTAAGTTAGCCAGCTTTCTAGCAGCTAGTAACGCTAGGTGCTGTTAACACTGCTGTCAGAAAACCACGTATCTACAGTCATGGCCAAAATGATTGGCACCCCTGGAATCTTTCTAGAAAAAGCACCATTTATCTGAGAAGGCTATTGTAAACGCAAATGCTTTGGTATACACATATTTATTGCCTTTATGTGCATGGGATCAACACAAAAAAGCTAAGAAATAAGCCACATTTTACACAGTTTCACCCAAAACTCAAAATGGCCAGACAAATTATTGGCACCTTCAACTTAATATTTGGTTGCACACCCTTTGGAAAAAATAACTGAAACCAATCGCTTCCTTTCATCATCAACGAGCTTTTTAAACCTCTTAACTGGAATTTCTGACCACTCATCTTTTGCAAACTGCTCAAGGTCTCTCAGATTTGAAGGGTGCCTTCTCCCAACAGCAATTTTGAGATCTCTCCATAAGTGTTCAATCAGATTTAGAAACGGATTCATTGCTGGCCACTTCAAGACCCAGTGCTGTGGATTCAACCATTTCTGGGTGATTTTAGAGGCATATTTGGGGGTCGTTGTCCTGCTGGAACATCAGTTACCTCTGATGCGGACGCAGCTTTCTGACGCTGGAAATCTAAAGACTACCGAAATATTTTGGTAGTCTTTAGATTTCATGATGCCTTGCACACAGTCATGGCACCCAGTACCACATTCTTTTCTTTGTAGGCAGAAAAACAGTAGAATGATGTGCGTTACCAGATAGCTCTACCTTGGTCTCCACAAGGTTTCCTCCAGAAGGAAGTACATTTTGGCTAACTCCAGTCTGGCTTTTTTATGTTTCTGTGTCAGCAGTGGTGTCCTGCCTTAGTGATTAATTTGGTCCAGATGTCGAAGGATAGTTTGAGCAGACACTGTTCCACCCTGAGTCTGCAGAATAGCTTGAATTTGTTAAGAAGTTGATTGGGGCTGTTTATCCACCATTTGGACGATCCCACATTGCAATCTTTTATCACTTATTCTCTTTTGTCCACGTCCAGAGAGATTGGCTTCAATCCCATATGTTGTAAACTTCTTGATTGTGTTGCGCAGAGTGGACAATGGAACATGAAGATCTCTGGAGATGGACTTGTAGCCTTGACCATTCTTGTTCTCAACTTTCTATTCTCCTTGCTCCATGGCACACACAGGCACACAATAGAAAGGTTAAGTCAACATTTCTCCATTTTAACTGCCTTTAGGTGTGATTGCTATATTTCCAGCTATATTTCCTATTTCTTGGCACATGTGAGTTTAAACAAGCATAATATGCTTCAAATGAAACAATTTACTCACAATTTTGAAAAGGTGCCAATAATTTTGTCCACCCCCTTTTTGAGTTTTGTGTGAAATTTGGCTTTTTTTCTCAGCTGTTTTGTGTCGGTCCAATTCACATAAAGGAAATGAACATTTGTAATTGCAATAGTCTTCTGGGAAAAATTGTGCATTTTCTGGGGTGCCAATAATTTTGGCCAAGATGTGTTTATTACAGACCAGTGTACACTCCAGGTTTGTGAGTATATTAGTGGTAGTAGCCTAGTAGTTTGTCCGTGACCACAAAATTGCAGGTTCAAACCCTCCACCTTCTACCACTGTGTCCTTGAGCAAGATACTTAACGCTTAGGAGGACTGTCCCTCTGTCTAATGATTGTAAGTTGCTCTGGACAAACTCGGCAGCCAAATACCTCTTCATATTCATTAACTTCTATTTGCAAGTTATCCAGCTTGCGAACGGTACCAACATTATTCCTCGCCAATCTTCTACACCAGACTCAGTCACATCCATTTCACAAGGTGATGCAAACTGTTCGGCGTGAGTCGGGCTTGAGGGTGCTGGATTCACAATGTAGTACAACAGAACTGGGCCTTACTCAATGAAGGGTGTAAACCATACATAAAAGTAGAAGCCCAAAGTCTTCAGGGTGCTGTCTAGTTTGTTCTGCATCCACAACTTAATAATTAAAATCTCTGAAATCGTTCCACGTGTGAGTGAGGAATTTCTCCAAATGCTTAGCCAAAAGTAATTTTGCTTATAGGTGGGGAACTAAAATGCTCTGACCGGTGTCCATCAGGAGCACCTGAGCTGGAATGGTGGTCTGGAATGTTCCACAAGAAAGCATTAATGCCTTTGCCAGGCCAGATTTACAAAACTTGGGAAGAGCTGAAGAAATAATACCTCCACAAACTCATTGTTGCCTCTTTAATAGATATTTAATGATATTGGCATCACACCCAGAATTCAGTCATAGCACATGAATTATTAGAAAAAAACTATCCAGGGTGTGCTAGAGTAGAACCACACTGGATCCAAGAGCAGGGTTGAGACCTTGATTAGATTATGGTTTGAATTAATATATTTGTATTGTATCCTTTAAACTGGGTCTAGCCTTAATTTGCAATTGCATTATGTACCCCAATATATAACATCCCTTGAGAAATTTGTTTGTATTTTGTTCTTGTTTTCCTGAAACATTCTGCTCCTATAAATGAGCACCATAACTGAATAAACCAGAGATGAGTCAATTAAATTGGCATTTGCGGAATCCTTATGCACGTCAGCAGTACAGTGGAGTAGCAATGTCAAAAAATGATGGACACTAAGTAGCATATAATGAAGCATATTCAGATTCCAGTACAAGTGTGTCACAGTAAGGGAATGTGTGCTTCATTGTACATGCACATATAAAATGCGACCAATTTCAGGCATACAAAACCTCTATTTGTCATATTGCAGTGAAACATGTAACTCATGCAAGCCTATTTTTGGGTGAATATATTGCAATATATTTGGGCCAGACAGAGGGCAGCATGAGGCCAGAAGTGTGTGTGTGTGTGTGTGTGTGTGTGTGTGTATATGTGTGTATGGACTAATGGCAAACCCTAATGAAAGTGTGCCACTTTACAAATGGGTCGCTCTATACAAAATGCTATTAGCCTATATTGCGGTGTGGCTGGGCTGAGATACAGTGAGTAATGGCTAAAAATGGTAGCTGGAATGTGTAGAAATCAATGCTACTTTTCTTCATTGATTCCATTAAAAGTTTTTTTTGGAGAGATTGATTACACTGAAAGGTCGTCTCTCCAGGCCGGATTACACACACCGTACAGATTACGCGGCCTCATCTGAGGGCTTTTTTCTCCTTGACCACATTTAGTTTCATATTTTATTTCATCACATGACCGTATAATGGCATTCATCATGCTCAGTAGAGCACCGAAAAAGCATCTAATACGTTTTTTTGTCCAATTTTCCAACTCGTGTAGACTATAAAGCCTGCGAGTGGGCTTTTTCTGCACTATTTTCAAGCTTTTTGTAAATGGTGTGGATTTTCTCATCACTTTTAACAGAATCATGTGCTTTGCATTTACACAGACTGACTCCAGCTCTGTCTTTTTGCCGAACATATCTGTTAAGACAAAGGAAACATAGGGAGATAACAGAAGGCCATTTAAAGCTGCAGAGATCAGTCTTCAGGGATTAATTTAATGAACTATGTTAAATTGAATTACTGTTGATAGCAGAAGATTATTAGGCTTAGCAAGTCAGCACAATGGGAACCAAGACCAAAAAAAAAAATTAACTAAAAGAAGAGGATGTTTTACTGCAGAGATATGATTCGCCCCAATTTTACCTCACAGAAAAAGAAGTACATCCCAAATATATAAATGGAATACATTTCATTAATTGTGAAAAAATGAATAAAAATGAATGTTTCATTAATTAAACACATTTCAGTGCAGTGTACTCTCTGCAGCGGCCTCTCTTGCTCCCACACTATGGTGCACAAGTGTAGTTTTCAGTCATTTTCACACCAGACCTTCGCTCACATGTGTATCGGAACAGCTGACTACCATTGTCTGTGACCGCCAGACCCTGCTTCAACATGAAACTTACCTTGAGGACGGACCGCTGAAAAAGATCCGCAGTGTGCTACGGGGATCAGACCCTTAGACTACGGTGTCACCACTGTGCGTGAAGAAGGAGAAGAGCAAGCAAGTGGGGATTCATGCTAAGCTAAAAGCAAATGCTAGGAACCAGCTGTCCCATCCATCCTGCTCACCAATGTTTGCCCCCTTGACAATAACTGTGACTACATCAGACTCCGGCAAACAACCCACTGTGAGTTCAGAGACTGATGAGTTTTTGTATTTACAGTGATATGACGTTCCAGAAATGGCTACGCAAATTTGCAACATCCTATCATTCAACTGTGACCCTAATGAGGGGCGGTGGGCTATGTGTTCACATCAACACTGTCTGGTGTGTGAATGCTGTGCTGTCTCTAGTTACTGCTCACCTCTGCTGTTTGTAACTGTTGGATTTAGATCATTGTATCATTTTATCTTCCGTGAGAATTCAGCATCATGCTCATAGTTGTGGTGTACATCCCAACCAGCACTAATGCATTGGTTGAACATTACAGAGCCATTGGTGAGCTCTAAAACTCACATCCAGGTGGAGTGTTTATTGTTACCAGAGATTTCAAACATGCAAATCTAAATATGGACTTTTAAATGAGGACAGCAAACATGCCAGACTGTGGTCACAAAAACATCGCTGGCGCATACCAATCTAAGCCCCAGCCCCACCTTGCCTACTACTATCACATGTCTGTCATGCTGATCCCAGCATACAGATCACTCATCAAATGTGCCAAGTCCTCCCTGAAGCAGACAAAAAAAAAAATCAGTGTCCTGCCTCATTGACTATTGTCCCGCCACACTCACTCAAATCATCATGAAGTGCTTTGAGAGTTTCCCTCTTCCTGGATCCCACGAGTCTGCATATTGTCCCAAGCGCTCTATGGATGATGCCATCACCACCGCACTTCACCTGGCCATCACCCACATGGACAACTTACATGAAAATACTATTTCTAGTTCTACTCTACACTGAACATCACTGGCTCCTCAGGGGAGATTGTCCAGAGCACCAAGAAAACCTCATTTGGACCCTCAACATCATCTCCATCACAAAGAAGGCTGTCTGTAGGGACTGAGGAGAACCCCTTCTTGGCCAGTCCTCTCCATGTTCAACAGAGAGACTATAGAGAATATTTTCTGTAGCTCTCTTTTCCCACTGTCACACCTATTTACATCACATGCTGCAAATCTGCCACACAACCCTCACACACCCTTACACACCCCTCACACACCCTGTTCTCCCTCCTCCTGGCTGGCAAAAGGTTCCATAGCATACGCCAGAACAGGAAAAAATTCCATCCCTCAGGCCATCAGGCTCCTCAGTCACAGTCGAATCATAAACTGTACCCACACACATTCCTGAAGTGCACTTCTTTCTCTCCTAACAAAATATACTGCACATTCACTGTCTTGCTGCTGCTGTATTTATATTTATTCCCGTTTACCTCTATGCTGCATTTCTGCACACAAATGCAGTCTATAATTTATTTAATGTAGTTATTCATTTTTCTGGATTTTATCAGATACTTTCATACTGTAAGTTCCTCCATCCATTAAAACATGCTTTTTATATACAATTTAAATAGTTTGTTTTAAATGCAGTTTCTCATTTAGAATAAAATCAAGCTAAGAAAAATAGTCCTAGACAGTCTAGGTCTTTAGCATTTTTTTGTGCTTTGTGCCCTACTGCTAATTTTTAGTTTTATTTCTCAGAACTAATGCGTCAAAATAACATCATGAATTTAAGACGTTTCGAGAGGCTTTGGGTGACTCGTTAAAATGATTGATAATCTAGTATGCACAGTTTACTCCATGCTGTAAATGTAGTTGATAAGTCTGGTTTTTTTCATCTAAGTATGTCTTTTTAATTTGCACTAAAAACTAACCTGTGACTACATAAGCAAATTGAGGTCAATCCTTTACAGCATTTATCAGACGCTTTTATCCAAAGCAACTTCCATTCCCTACATACAGGGGGCAGTCTCTCCCTGGAGCAACTTAGGGTTAAGGGTCTTGCTCAGGGACCCAGTGGTGGTGGTGAAGGTAGGATTCGAACCCATGACCTCTTGGTCCAGAGGCAAGTATCCTACCCACTGAGCTACCACCATCCGCACATATTACAGCATTCAACAACCAAAACCCCTCCCAGGACTATGATATCACCTTGCTTTTCTGTTTAAGGAAGATACTCTTCAGTAAGTATCACTCCTCTTTCAGTTCATCTCCTGACATGAGTTTATTTGAAATTCCACTCTGGATGAGCCAGTTAGTTCAACTAAAGTTAAAGTTTTGTAACGTTTTTCTCCATCTCCCTATAATGTTTTATGCATGTGGTTCATGAAGGTGATTACACAGGAGGATAATTATTCTTAACAAACTCTTGTAAACGCTGTTGTGCAAAATTGCAACTTAGCTGGCCTTAAAATGGTAAAATGCAGGTGTTGATTTTAGAACAAACATTGAGTACTGAAGCACTGATGTACGTCACTCTGGATAAGAGCCTCTGCTAAATGCCGTAAACGTAAACATAGTGTTTGTAGTTGGAGATGTAACTGACTGCCAAGAGTAAATGTATGTGGTTAAAATCTTATCAGGTCGCAACATGGACACAAGGCTCATGATTTGACAAGGTGCGAACAAGGCCAACATCTCCCAATAATGGCACTCTGGCTCACTCAGGCTTTAAAAAAGTTCATTCACCAAGTTCATTATAAATAACAATTCTTCCAAAACAAACTTGAATTACTAACAAAGGGTGGTAGTCGCCTGGGATGGATCAAGCTTTCCAAAAGTGGGGTTGCTCTGGGCAGGGGAAGCCAAATTATGAATATGATCACAACCAATTATAACTTGCGGAACTTCTACACTTATATACATCTAGGCCTGGCTTACAGTATGGGAATAAAATCATAGTGCTGTTTATGACCCAGAATGGAAGAACTTCTTCATACCCCTTGGCCTTAATTAAAATTTTGACAATTATTTATACTGCTACGTAGGTGCATCTAAATCTGACAAGTGTAAATACCAGGCAGCACTGACAATGCCTGAGACACCACTGCATGCATTATAAATCAGCAGTGCTGTAGTCTAGTTTGCTGTAGTGGGTATACTGTCTCGTTCTATTACAGCCGTGTCAGTATTGCTGCCTAAGTTTTACTGGATATACGCAAACCCAAGAACTTTCAGTGCATGATGCACTGTCTAATATCACTTCATTCTACCTGTTGAGTGTTGATCATCACTGATGTGCCTTTGAGAATACGCCTCCATGCCAACTGTGGCAGGCGTGCTTAGGTTTGCTGACCCGTGTAGCATCGTTTTTATCTGACAAAAGTGGGGGGATGGAATTGCGTTTCCGCAAAAATGGGGCTGTTGAAACAACCCCCCCCCCCCTTGTGCTACATCCCTGGTAGTAGCCTAGTGTGTAAAATACTTGCCTGTGAACCCGATGACCACGAAGTTCAGATTCATCCCCCCACTTTCTGCCATTGTTATTTGTTTAGTTACTTTGATATTTTCTTTATTTGTATGCACTTTGAGATTTTAAAATATAAAGTGCTATATAAATTAAATGTATTATTATTATTATTATTATTATTATTGTGTCCTTGAGCAAGACACTTAAGCTTCAGTTTCCCCAATTTACACGGCCCTGTAACTTGCTCTGGATAAAGGCGTCTGCCAAATGCCTCGTTACCTTTACATCTTGTGGTTAATTAAGCACTGGTTAGACTAACCACATCCATACCAGACACGAGCAGAAGAGCACTGTGCCACACTGATGTCCCGCTTAAATACTGCAGTTAAAACGTGGTTAATCTAACCAACAACAGATGGGGAGAAACTAATCCATGGAGAAATGAACCCCAGTCATTTGTAAGAGCATTAGTGTTTTAGTTTCAGTTATTATTTTAAATCAGATATGATGTGTTTAAAGATTTTAAATCTGTAGCTAGTTGTTAAAAGGTATGAGTTCGATAGTTTCGTACTTTTGACTTGACAAGCAAGTCATATGTCATAATGAATAAAAACTGTTGTGATCAGTGCTGGACTGGCCATCGGGGCCTGTCAGGTATTTGGGCCGGCGCATATTACCGTTAGCAAACCCACCCCCCGGGTCGGCCGGTCTAAAAATGCCTGGTCAGATATTTTTGTCCCAGTCCAGCCCTGTATGTGATCCTATAATTGTAAGGGTGTAAGCTTATAGTTCTTTGCTACGTTTTCTCATTACTCCAGTGTGAAACTAAAGACTAAAACTCCAGGCAAACATGCCTTAGCAGACCCACAGTTTTGGATAAAAGGGAAATTGTATAAATTTGATCATTTTAATACAGCAAGCCAATAGGGTAAAACGCTGAATTATAGTGGGTTCTATGCTTCACTGAAGTACCATTCCAGTCCCTCTAATGCCAAATGTCCTCTTCTCTTTCCCGAGTGACAAGGCCTTCAAATGCCTGTGTGATTATCCCTATGCTGAGCAGCGAAGCCTTCACTGCTCTTTAAGTCATTCTGGCTTGTAGGCAGCCCCTAGTCTGGTTGCTTCATTATTTCACAGTGTGCTGTGGGTGAGATTTGACACAGGTTCTAGATTACCATACATTCCCTCTAACTTCAGTCATAAAATATACATGCAGCACGGTGCTGCTGGCTCCTGGCGAATCGACTCATGCTCATTACATGTCATGATGCAATGCCACTACACTGCCCAAACTCTGGAACAGAGATGTTCCCGTTATTTCATCATTTTGTACCATGGAAGATTTATAATCTCAGCTTTATTACACAATGGGATGCGGAGACATGCCAAATCAGAAAGAAGGAATAATTTGTTCTTTAACATGCACTAGCTGCTGTTTTGGTCCAGCACGGATATCTTCAAACGAGTTTATAACCGGTTACAGTTCTATAAAGAGTTTTAAACTTCTATCATTTCTACAGGTAGAACATACGGTATTCTAAGCACATATACAATCTGCATAAACTGCTGCAATATTGATGGTTCCCATAAGATGACACTTGCACGAAACAGCAAAATCAGAAGAATTATACACTATTTGTTTTAAAGCTATCATATCCATATCACATGATTAGTGTTGCCAGCTCTCAGGCACTTGCCTTGAGACTCACCACGGCCTTATTAAACTTGTGAAAAGTTACAAAACTTTAGATCAAATGTGAATTATAACTAGAGTAACATTTATTTGTAATATCTGTCAAGATTGGCTAGTGTATGCTCAGTGCGCATGCAGTTTGCTAGCTTATGCATGGTAAACCTGTGATTGGTGAGCCTGCGAAGTATTTCCAACTGAGCGGAAGTAGGAGTTCCTATGGAGTAGGAAACCCTTCATATCTTTGTTTACCACAAACATGTTTTTTTCCTTTACTTCAAACTTATTGTCTTTCTTTAACTCTCCTCAGGGGTCCATGCAATCCACAGCGGTAAGACAGAGCTTCTACATATTTAAACGTACAGTTTAAAAACATGTTTGACTAATTTAAGGGTTCTTCCAAGAACCTTTGCATTATGTAAAGGTTTTTTAACTTTGAAAAAGTTCATTTAAAGAACAGACTATTGAAAGGTTCTTTAGGAAAACGGAAGTATCATGACAAAAACCGAGCCTGGGAAATAAAGATACAAGATGGAACTGTGGATATGCTTCCCCAAGTTTCAGATTTTCTTAATGAAAACCAACTGTCACTGTATATAATGAGAGAATTAGTTACCACACACCTAAGTGAGCACACACTTCAGCATAAACTTCTCTGGAACTGGGTATGTGATTAACTTGGACCTAAAACCACAAGGTATGATTACATTCTACATTCTCTGTTATGCACTTTTAAGTGTATTTGTAGTGGAGTTCTAACTGTGTGCAAAATGATAATATATAAAAGGTTTGATGTAGAGGGGACCCTTAAAATTTCCCCTAAGGGCTTCCTGCCCTATAGAGAACCACTGGGACAGGTTACTGTTGCCAAAGCTACTTATGCAGAACATCTGAGCGAAGCTTGCATGTTTGCATGGTGTATTTTTGTAGTGAGGTGCGACTCCAGGATTTCTGGTGTGACTCTGATTGCTGCCACTGATCTTGTTAGAACTGACTTCTCAATGCCACATAATTTTAAAGACAGCATTAGATCCATTGATAAAAATATATAGCAAAGAAGGGCTGCAAGCAAGCCTTCTAATTAAAACAAACACAAACAAAAATTCTTTCTTACATTACACACAGATTTGTTAAAAACAAGACCATGGTTTCCAAGCATTTCGACTTGTTGCTCCAGATCCATCTTAACTGCCTCTCTCTAGCATTTTGGCAAACTTCATTGCCAGTCTAATGATGTCCTCCTAATGTTGTTTTTTTGCACCTGTATAGAGCCCTTTGTGGCTTTAACATGTCTAGCCATTCTCCTCTTTCTTCTCTCATTAACTTGGTTCATTTGCTGCTAATGGCCTTTGTTCATCACAGCATTCTCTTAAAATCTAGATACATTTGTGCATCAGTATCCCAAGAGGGAACATAAGAAGCACCATGTCTGCTGCTGCCGGGGACTTCAAAGTAAAATCAGCAGGACCTGTTGTGTGTAATATATATTGAGTTACATTCCTGCAGTTCCCGATTGCTCGTCTGTTTGCGGGAAAAAGCACAAATCTCATGAAACGGCCTACAAGTGTGTGTTGACAGATATGGGGATTGTATCTGTAGTTGTTACAGAGGTTAAGCTGTCTGCTGTAGTGATCGGCCAGCAATAAACCGAGAGTTCAGTAAAGGAGGACCAAGGCTGTTCTGTGTTTTAATATTGTAGATGACACAGGAGTTAAATCTGACAAGACTCAACAGTAGTACATGGCAATTTTGAACAATTTGATCAAAAGTAAAAGAAGCTCAGGTTTTGGGGGATTGGAGAGTGAACTTAGGAATTGAAGCAGGAAATAAGTCAAAACTACTGATCTGCCATCACATCTACTAATTAGAGGACTAGATAAGTAACTTAGAGTGGTTCCTTATAGTCATGCTGGAACACACCACCATACAGCACAGTGTGAACTTCTTTCTCTGAATTTAAGACATTCACCAAGTAAAAAGGTACCTCAGTGGTCCCACTAGCAGTCCTGGGACTCAAACCCACAACCTTCTGATCCCAGGGGCAAATCCCTAACCACTAGGCCACCCAGCTGGCCTCTTATATCTCCCATTAATATTAATCTTAGAAATTGATTATTTGAATTGATTATCCTCTTTGTTTACTGACTTAACATGACAAACATGGCAAAGCTAACTTTCGGGATTAAAATTGCAGACGGATGAACTGTCTAAATTCCTGTTTTGACAAAGAGGAGAATTTTTTATTTCAGGTTGCTGTAATCTATCTGTTAGTGTTAATATGAAGTTAACAGGGCCAGATTCTATCTATACCTACAGGAAATTAGTTTGAGTTGGAGAAGCAGCAGCCTTTCATACGGTACTGAATATTAATATATTTTTAGTCCCAGAAAAGGTCCAAGGCTATTAAAACGATCTAGCCACACCCCTGCCCCAGAGTAAAGGTTTAGTCCCACACCCATAAATTTCTTGTGACTCCCCCTAGTAATACTGTCAATCCAGTAGATGAATGGGAACATTTCTAGAGAGGTAAGTTTGATTCTTTTGCAGATTTTATGCATTGATTTGCATGTTAATGATTTCAGTGTGGAATAACCTGGAACTGCAGTCATTCATTTGCAGTTACAACTACAACACCAGTTTCTATAATAGAACAAGGTCAATGAAGTGTTACTAGAACACTGCTGCCCAGCTGGCCCTGCTTTATTGAAGAGTCTGCAGTTACTTCACTTATAATTGACAGTTATCACTATGCATTCATGTATTCTTTTTATTTTATCTTATTGAAGTAAGTAGAGGAAACTGTGTGGAAAGTACAGGTCTTATTAGGTTCATCGCACATTTGAGCTTGTAAGAAGAGGAAAAAGTTTGTAGTTTTTAACACGAAAGCAAAAGTGTAGAACCTGTGAATACAGAGAACAGATCAGATGTTAATCCTTAGAACTCAGTGTAAAATCTGTTTTCAGCAAATGGAGAATAGTCTAAAACCGGTGTGTTGGTTCCCAGACGAGCTCACCGATTCACTCAGAGCACCACCATTTGGCCGCTCTCTGGAAAAATAAAAAAGAAGAGGGGAAGAAAGGTAAAGTAACCCCTTAAAGTCACACGTAAACACTCCACACAGTGTGAAATTCTTTTTCTGCATTTAACCCATTCAGTGAGGTGCACTCAGGGAGCAGTGTGTGGGGATGGTATCTTGTTCAAGGGTACCTCAGTGGTGTCACCAGCAGTCCATGGATTTGAACCCACAACCTTCTGTCCTTAGGATGTACACGCTAACCACTAGACCACCAGCTGCCCCCTAACGAAAACGGGAATGAAGAAAATATGGAAGAAAAGAAAGAAGCAGAATCAAGGAAGAAAAAGAGAGAAACACATATAAATGAATATAAATAAGGGATGGCAACAAGAGAATGAAAGGAAGGATGAAAAAAAGCAGTGCTGGACTGACTTGAAAGGATATCTGGAAGAAAACCAAAGAACAGCATTTAGCCTTTAGTGAGGAAGTTTCGAAGGCTGTAGAAGCTGGAATTAAAACTCAATATTCCATCATACAGGTCTAAGTGAAAACTATTCTGAACTACTTTTAAAAGTATAAAATGAATTACAGAGAAAAGGGGAAAAATCCATAAAACAAAACAAAAAGCAAGGCTGGAAATTCTTTAGTCTTAGCTTAAAGATTCAAATATTCAAACATCACAAAAACATTTACAAATTAACATTAGATAACATGTTATCTAACATTGCTAATTGATCTCAAATGACCTCAAAAGATACAAATTATCTGTTGAAATGGACATTAAAAAACCTAAAAAGTAATAAGCAAAATCCTGAACTTGACTTTCCTCTGTTTTTTATAGGTGGGGAGGACGGGTCTCATAACATTATAGAAAATAATTTATTCTCCTCTTTGTAATTTACCTCCCGCACTCGTTATGACTTTTCATCATTGTTGATGCAGCCAGCGTTTCAGCTGAAATAAGTCAGAGTCACCAGACTTTTGTAATTAATGAGGCTCGTCTGCCGCTTGCTGTATATGCTTTAATAGCCTGCTCTATTGGGCCCGGTGCATTAAGGTCATTAAAGTGGAAAATGAGCCTCATCCATTCTTCCCAGTTTGTTTTTCCTTCTGTAACTGAACACTAAGGCACCGCACTGCCATGGAGACAGATGAAACATGGTCATTAATTTACACATGTCTACAACCTAATTACACTAGACTCTGTTCTGTTCTCTCTCTTGCTCGCTTTTATGTACTTTCCTAAAAGCAATGGACTACATTGCTGCCTCTAACCTGGCTTTTCAGATCATTGCAGCCATTACTAGTGTTGAAGGGATTGTTTGATCAACCATGTTAGCATCATCAGCTAGAATTATTGTTTCAGTTCACTCCCTGCCGCACAATCTAATAGAATCTGACCATTTTTGTATCTGTAAGCACTTGTAACATTAAAGGGATTTCTCTATTGAGTTGTACAAAAATTGTGATTATTTTGCTGTGAAGTGATAATGTTCCTGTAATGTTCATAATAGTAAAATAGTAGATCTAAAAAATATGTGGACTATTCAATTTGTTTTGTGCCATCAATGCAAAACAAAACAGATAATGTACAGGTGCTGGTCATATAATTAGAATATCTTCAAAAAGTTGATTTATTTCACTAATTCCATTCAAAAAGTGAA
>JBBPDB010000108.1:25256459-25281687 GCA_037974465.1 Brachypetersius altus | reverse complement strand
CACCACAAAATGAGTCAATGTCATTCAAAGGTGGACTTTAAAGGCATCATTTTTTTCTTTATTACAACACAATAAAGTATGACAAACACAACATTAAACTCAGCAATACAACACAATACTAAACACAAACACAATTAAAGCTGAGCCACAACAAGGACAAAATTAACTAGTGTAAAACAGGGGTTAGACTTGATGCGCATCTCGGCGGACTGCCGGAGATGTGGCGGAACAGAGACGTAGCGGAGACGCAACGCATCGGATCTGGTGTAAACTGATGCATTGACTTTAGCGGCGGCGATTAGCTGCGCCTGCCGTGTGGGAGACGCACCGCAACGCAGACGCATCCGGTGTAAAACAGGGGTGACAATGTGATTTCCCTAGGTCTGTAGCTTTAAATGATAATGAAGAGGATAGAGGCGGAGCAAGGTGGAGGATGGGGGAGGGGCCAGCTTGCCACCACGGTACCATGGGCTAATGTTTACAGCGTATAGCAATGGCTACTGCGGTCATGTAGCTGGTGAAAGACACTTGTATTTGTAGTGGAGGAATTTGTAGGAATCTGGACAGGAATCTGTAGTGAGATTCGGGATATTTCCTTCATAACCAAGCAGTTGAGATTAGTGCCTATAACCCCGTTGCTGTAAGACTCCTCAAATTTTGTCCATTCTCATCTGATCATCCTGGTTTGCAGACTTGCTCACTCATTGACATTTCAATGAAGGGAAAGGCAGATATCTTGTACGTCATAACACTAACAGCAGCACGGTTGTCCAAATAACAAAGAAGTACAACACTCCAGTTAATGTGTGTTAATGTGTGCATTCACACACCGGATGCCAGACATACCGGATGCTATCTACCTTTTACATTTGCGACAGTTGGCTGCTAACTGGGCTGTTAGCTGTTAGCCACATTCTAAGGGTAAAAAAAAGATAGATAATCATATACAGCAAAGCAACACAATTATATAGTGTTAAATTTTATTTCCAGAAATTTTTTTTTAACCCACCTGGTTCTTCAGAGGCTCGCTTGAAGGAACTAAAAAAAATACATTTGTCCTCATTTGTACATCAAAGCACTGAGCAACTGCCATGCTTCACTCATTTGCAAGCCATGATGTCTCTACAGGCAAAAGTGGTCTCTCAAACATAGCATTGACAGTCGGTGGAGCTAATTTTTTTAGGGGAGGGGGTGAAATTCTCTGGGCAGGCAAACCGCAAGAACGGGGAGGTAACTTTTCCCCTATGATGGCATACGGGGCCAAATTCCAGATCGGGCCACCTGAGCTGTCGCTTTCTCAATGGTGGAGCAGGATGACCAAAGCACTCTTACTCTCTACACCTATCGCAGGCTAGGGGAACTCGTATTAATGTTAAAAAAATCTCATAAAGTGAAATTTTCTTGCCATGGGACCTTTAAGTGCATCTGTAAGCAGGGCTGCGTGATGGGGGTGATGATTTTATAATTAAATTGCGTACTTTCAAAGGCAAACCATGGCGAACGTTATAATGTAAAGCCAAATGTTACTTTTTTAACAAAAGATGCTATACACTGAAGTTTCAGAACGCACCATTTACTCCCATATGCAAATTAACTCTTAGTCTCTTTCAAAATTGCAGCTTTAGTTGCAGCTTGGGATGTCACAAAGCATGTACATATATTGATCTTTTTATACTACAGTAGCTCCACCCATGCATAATAAAGTTATAAATGAAGTTATAAGGAATTTTTCAATCCAGAGTGCTTTGAAAGAAGGACAGATATAGTGAAATTGAAAAGTTGTCGTGTACAAATTAATTATGATTAATAATACTTTTGGTGAATGAAACCACACATAAGTGGATGGTGCAAAAAGTAGAATATGTGCCCTTTAATATAGTGTGCAAATATACCTGTAAATGAGATGCATCTTCTGGACACAAATATACTGTAGGTGAGACACAAATATACCTGTGTCCAGAAGATGCGTCCACTGTGGGACATGTCTTCCCAGAAACCCTTAAGTGTGCTGAACCTTCTTCTGACTGAGTTAAGGTTTGGAATGAATGTTGGTAGTGACAAAAGAAGAATATCAATGGAAAGCAACAGAACTTTTCTGGAGTTTCTCTCTCCATCAGCAATGCGGTTTACTCAAGTAAATATCTTATATAAAGGGGGAAAAGGGTATTGTCCTCCTTTTATTTCTATTTAATGAGGAGGGGCCTTTGAAACAGCTTGAAAAAAGCCCTTTATCTTCACAAAAAGCTATAGAGAAAGTGCTTTGCAGGTTGTCCTCGTCTCCAGCTTGCTGTGGTCAGGTTCTGAACAGGGAGGAGGATGTGCGGATGATGAATAATGATCCGCTGCACTCTGCTTGTCAGGAGTGCAGCAGAGTGCAACACTGCTCCTGTTGTGTTCACCTATGTCACATTGCTTAAAGGTAAGGGTTAGGGAAGGCCACTGCAGAACATACAGACAGTGCTCATACACCCAGAGCAGTGCTGTATTCATATTTTTCATATTCAAATACACACATCCTCTGTGTGTCCATATATGGGCCTAAAACCTTGGAGACTCCACATTTTTGTGGTTTTCCTGATCCACCATGTGTGTTTCAAATCGTGAATAAGACTCGAAACTGAAAGCTTGTAAAAGCTTAGCTTAAGAAAAAAACACATACAATTAAAGTGGCCATTTTTGTCATGTTTGAACACATCACTGCACGTAGTGTGAAATTCTTTCTCTGTATTTAACCCATTCATCAAGTGAAGCAGTGGGCAAACAGCAACGGACCTGGGGAGGAGTGTGTGGGAACGGTCCCTTGTTCAAGGGTACCTCAGTGGTGCCACTGGCAGTCCTGGGATTCAAACTCACAGCCTTGTTCTCACAGGGGCAACTCCCAAACCACCAGACCGCAAGCTGACCCCAAAACTGACTAACCAAAACTAATTAAATTAGGTAAAGGCCTATGACCCTAATTGTGTAATTTTTGTCCAATTTGCAGAGTAAAATATATTTTGCGCATCAGTCTGTTCTTTCCATCTGAATTGAGCAAATCTCATACAGCCATGTCTGAAATACTGATACCACAGGAGGATCTTTTTTTTTTGCTATTATCAAACATTAATTGAATGTAATACACAGTATAATTGGTAATTAATGGAAGGGACCCTCTTGTAGGGGGCCCGCATTGTTTTTATGAAGAAAAGCTGAAACTGTGAAACTAAGTTTTACTGGTCCATTTTAGTACCTATACCTCAAGCTTCCGAGTTAAACACGGCCCTTTGAAGTGGAGGGAAATTAGCCGAAGTGTCGAAGTAGCTGGCTTTTACTAAGTAGTTGTTTTTAAAAATAAAGTTCATGGAGAACTCGATCATGAAGAAAATGGCAGTTTATCATACTGTGGTGGGGCAGTTTGAAAAACGATTTGGTATCTTGCAGGATTCATTTTCTGGAGTCTAAATATTTGGAACGTTGGGCTACATGTGACCAGTGGTCTAGCTCAAAACTGTCAGATCCCCTGTAAGCGCGAGACCCTTGGGGGTGGGGAGGGCGCACACTTGACACAATGCAGGCCAGGCAACCGTCAACATCAAAAGAGACATTTTGGCCCCTTTCCCACCAGATGACCCCAAACATGAAGATAATACAGCATATTTGTAATGTATAGTGTATATAAATGTATAGTTATGCTATGGATAAAATAACTAGTTTGTTCTGTCACTACAAAAAGAAAACTATTGAGACTTTGTTGCTGCTTGTACAACAAAGGAAAACAACACACATACAAAACACTGGCACAAATGGGTATACTTTAAGGTAATCAACAAAATATTAAAACACTTTATTTTAATATTGAATGCAATCAGTCTATAATGGTTTTAATTCTTTTTGAAATTCTAAATTGCCCTGATTTTCAAAATAGAAAGCTTTTTATAAAAAAATGACATAAGAATAAAATAAATAGCCATTATTTACATTTTTTTAAAGCTACAGGGAGCTACACATGAAGCCACAGCACAGAGATGAAAAAGCTGCACGCAGCTCTAGAACTCCAAGTTATCGAATTGTGATGCAAACAAATCTCAAACTGCACAAACACAAACGAGTGTTCTTGGCTACTAGTTAGTGTTCTAAATTCTGACTAACTGAGCTGTGTTTGAAGCAGGTGTAGAAATATTCACAACATCTATGTCTATGACTGCACTCATTTGAATTCCACATTAATGGTAGAGTATTACATTTCTTGGGAGAAAATGATTTATAATTACTGTAAAATAATATGTAAAAAATAAATTAAATTGCTTGAACATTGGTGGATTTGAACATATTGTATTCTGTGGCTGTTTTAGAAAAGAGATAATTCACTTGAAACTGGGCATTATATTGACTTTACTCCTGTTTGCTTTGTGCCTCATTTGTGAGAGCATAGCTGCAACACCATGGCCTTGAGAGATTTGTCTGCCATTGTGTTACGTCTTCTATGTTTTCAGCATGATGTCCGTTTTTTGAAAAATATGGAAATCTTTGGGTTTTTATTATTTTGAATAGTCCAAAATCTGTGTGGTGATGGAATATGGGGAATGTAGAAACATTTCTTTCATGTATTTAGAATCAGACCTTTAGAAGTTTGCATTAAGAATAAGAATTTCACTTATTTCCACCAGCCCTCTACATGGCCACTTCAGTATGTACATATTATTATATAAACATATATAATTTTTTTAGTCACCTGACCTACTTTATAGTGTACATTTTGTTTAATCACAAACAAATATTTGTTACAGAATTGGATAGGAGTCAAAATCTCTGTTAAAAAGGGCAAAAGCCAGTATCAGTGCTGGACATCAAACTGGCGATCATACTTTAGATGATCTTACCTTACATTTACAGAACTACTATCTTTAATCTCAATGCCAAACCGCAATTTAGTCCTTGATTTAAACTTAAGCCTAACCCTTACCCTAACCTCAATACTAATAATTTGTAGGGTCTCCAAGCAGGGCTGGTATACATGCTGTCCTTCAAAACCTGTTTTTTGGAATCAGTGTTTAGACCAGTTACTTGAAGCTAGTTAACAAACGCTGAAGAACAGAGCTGCACAAAAGCAAAAATGATGTCATATAATACTCTAAAAGCGTGTAAAAGCCTGCACTGTCCAAATGAAAGATTTTAGCATGTGGTTTCCTAAACAAAGGAAGCCATTCATTAATTATTCTCAGAACATTTTTCTCAGAATGTGCGGACAGTGTACAATGGGTAACATGTCCAGGTAAAGCACACAAATAGTGCTTATGATATGTGACTGTTTTGAACACTCTGTCAGCTCATTAATATGTCACTTACTGTTTACTTATGGCCTGTGTCTGCTCTTTGGGCTTTTGTATCTGTGCTTTGTACAGCATGACAGTTCGTGGTCTACAGGTTCATTTTCTTCAAGTGATTAGGTTTAACTGTAAAATTCAAATTTGCTTTCTGAGTATTTGCTTTCAGAATCAGAAAACTTTATTGATCCTGGTGGCTTATGTTATGCCTGCACACACACACACACACACACACACAAAATATAAATGCTTAATAAAATTTAATTAAAAAATCATCAGAAAAACATCAATATGGGAACACTATGATATAAACACAAATGCTGGGTATAAATACTATAGAAATGTAACTTACTGTTAAGCGAATTACTAATCATCTGTCTGTTAGGAAAATCATCACTGGTCAACTACAATTTCTCATTTGTATTGAGATATCTGTGTTCAGGGATAACTGAGGCATATAAAGTCTTGAAATAAGTTTGGTAATAAAGACTATTTGGTAATAAGCTCCAGCTAAGCTTACAAATTGGTCTCGGTCCTAGACACTTCATAACAGCACTTCCAGACATTTTGAAGTGCTAAATAAGACCAGCTATGTTATTTTTGAAAATGCCAAATGCATAAAATATGGATTATTATATTAATGAATGCATTTAATTATAGAATGTCAGATTGAGCAGCAATCTGTGTTCATCTTCTCTGGTGCTGGTTAAACTAGTCTTGGTGTGTTCACTTTTTTAGCCTAACACAGATGGTGCACATTCATAATAATAATAAATTCCAGTCCATCTAGTCTTTCAATGAACAGTACAATACTCTGTATATTAGAAGTGTCACAGTATACATATTTGTTTCTGATGCAGGGGCTTTGTAACAGTACAATATGTTGTGTGAATGCAGTTTGATTTCATGTCATAAAATGTGTGAGACAGGCCAGTGAAAGTAGCCAAAATGGTAAAAAATATACCCCTCTATATAGCTTTCAAATAACTGGAAGTGAAAGGGCAAAAAGCACCTGGGTTTTTGTCAGTAATTGTAACATTGAGTAACAGTCTATTCTAAAACACATAAAGCAATCAATCATATGTGAAAGTGCGACTGATTGAGTGAGTAACTGAGCAAGGAAGCTTGCACTTGGGGCTTGGGAGTTCTCTGTTCTCTATTACGTGTTCTACTTGGGGGAAAAAATTACTTGAGTTTGGTAAAGATGTGCCACTGCAGTGAACTACATTGCATGTTAATGAGTGTTTGACCTGGCCTTTACCAGATGAAAGGCAATGGCAATGCCTTTTGCAAGCATTTTGATTGCTTTTTGCGAATGTGGAGCAGATGTCCAGATAATCTTTAGCTCTTATTAAAACTTAAGGACTACAGGTGAGTGGACTGTATTTCTCTGTTTTGTTTTATTTCTATATTTTCAAAAAATACCATAGCAGTACCCTTTTTAGGTGAATGCATTTGTATTTGGGGTCAAATCTTTATTAAGTGCCATATAGTTAAAACAATATAAAATAAAAAAAAATTTTTTTCACTTTAATCTTAGCTGTTAGTGTTCCGTTCAGCAGATGTGTGCATACTTTCAAAACATGAACATAAATTAGTGTCCAAGACAACAATCTGTCAAATATGTTCCAGGTCTGAATATGGTTACTGTCACAGCTGTGACCTAAAGCGATGCCATTTGGCTTTAACACTTGGTTGGCAGTACAGAGGAGTTCATTTAGCTAAAGCATTTAAATTAAGACTGATCATCATATTCCATATGGGATGGATTAGTGTTTGTACGCCTCTTGACTTGACCCTGAGGACACATTGGGAGCATGTTTTGACTTTATCTGTGGGAAGAAGAGTGAAGAAGAATGCGTGTGCATCACTTGACTCTGACCAGTACATTTATGAAAAGCCACCTCTGTTTCATAATGGGTTTATGAAGTGCAGTGGGCTGAAGAAGAGAGACTAATGAGGCTATACATTAATTTTTCTGTTTTTTATCGCCCTCCCTGGTGTAGAGCTTGACACTCCCTAATAAAAATCACAATTGGTAAAGCTTTATTTGCAACCTGAGAACACATTGGGAGGAGATATTCAAATCCAGTAACCTGTAGTTACATAGCTAACAGTCTGTAGACCTTAGTTACATGTCAGTATAATCCAAAGGGAACCAAGTTTGTTGATGTTAAAAAACCCACATCTTGTTTTTGATACAGCATGTTAACTTTAAAGTAAATATTAAATGTCATTCAAAATTTAAAAATTCACCCCTAGTTCATATATATATATATATATAGCTCATTTAATATCTAACTAGGTTGTCTTGTGAATCACATTGTAATTATATTAGGTCAATATTGATGAATAAAAGGCGTTTTCTGTCTAGTAGATGTAGATGTATTTGTTAACAAAGTGTAATGTATAAATGTTTTTGTTAACAAAGAATTTGAATGTATTTTAGTAAATATTAAGTGAGTAAGTGTTATGATGCTCGCTGGAACACAGGGGTGACAAACTTGCGGGGGTTATTTTAATTAGTTTAATGAAAGTAAAAATTTGTCATACATGAACACACCACAGCACACAGTGTGAACAGCACGAAATTCAACCTCTGCATTTAACCCATTCACCAAGTGAAGCAGGGGGCAGCCAGGAACACAGCGCCTGGGGAGCAGTGCCTGGGGACGGTACCTTGCTCAGGGTACCTCAGCAGTGCCTAGTGGTCTTGGGAATCGAACCCGGACTTTGTGGTCGCAGGGCGAATGCCCTAACCACTAGGCCACCAGCTGCCCCAGCATGTAATCAGCATGTACAAACATAGAGATGACAGCAAAGAGAAACATCATGGTGAACAGACTCTGTGTAGAACTGGGCTTTGTTAGTGAACATTAATGTGGGATGTTAATGTTCACTACCCTCCAGCCTCCCCTCTGCTACCCAATTTTTAACACTAAGGACCAGTCAGTAGTTACCCATATCATTTACGGAAAGCTCAGCATTTCTCTCAGCCTGCTCAAACCACATCCAGCTCTTTCTTAAAGTGTTGTGGACTTATGAATGTGATTTAGGACTCAGTACTCACTGTGTGCGACAAAAATGAACAAACCTGCACTGCTACAGGCACCCAACACCAGGGCTGGCATTCACAATTTCTGTTTTTTTGTGTTGGTCATTGTCAGAAAAACGACTTCCTATGTGGCTTGTAAAACAGACCCTGATGTGTTTAAGTGACTGCCTGCAGTGTTTGGTTGTACTGTTAAGTTTTGTTTCTTTTGGTAGCTCATAGAAAGTCATACTGTGTTCTTAGTCATGTTCACAAGTCTGCATTACCTTAATATGGCCCCAGTTCTAAAATAAAGGAACACAATTTTGACATAAACGCATCTTGCCTGATCGATAACTGGGATGTACAGCATTTTGAAGTGAAATCACTTATATATGCTAAATGGAAATGTGTTGCATAATAGCACACAGTGTCTAATAGTGTCTAATAGCAGAGAACAAGTCTGTTTTTGTTTGCTAGAAACGTTTGCAGGACATAGACAATTCAAATGTTCATAGAAAGGTGAGTTTTAAGTACACTATTTTGGTGCAGTAGATTGATATTGTGCCCTCTGGCCATAACAGTTTTGCTTTGTGTTGCACTGCTTGTCTTGTTTATGTTTTTCTCTTTTCCATTTACGAAGGTGCTTTAAAGGAAATGGGTGATATTGATTTTGAGCGTACATTCTAAAGGGCAGCTTGGAGTGTAAGTGTTAAAATCCCTCTTTTGCCATATTTGCTGAAGAATGAAAGAACACATGTGGTGTAACAAGTAGGTTAATTTATGAAGGGGAAAAAGTCTAAGGTCATGGGACTTAACTTTGCAAAGAAGTGTGTCAGTTTCCTCATCACCTCCGCCCCTTCAAATCAATGCTGCAATGAGATTTTCCCCTTCAATAACCCTGGTCACTTCCATAAAGTAGGCCATCTTTTATCTCTATTGCATTAGATACACAGTCTGGATTTTGGTAAAAAAAAAGGGAAAAAAGAGGGAAAAAAAAATATCTCTTGACCCCAAATGAGAAGAAATGAGGACAGCAGGTAATGAAAGAAAACTGCTTTCATTTCTGATATTTGCTGGACGGCCGGTGTGGAAGATTGCTTGCCGGGTGTCTGCCCTTGACATCGCTTTAACTTAGCTTGATCCAGATGGCCCAAATCCAGATGTGGTCCAACAGCTCACTATTGATTGTAATAACACTAGTATCACTGCATGGATGAAGTTTTATAGAGGAGAATCTAAAGAGACAGCAACACATTCTGGTTCTGGTCCAATACCAATAAACAGGCAATAGCTCTATATATAGGGCAATGCCAATTTTATGGTTAAATGCAATAAAAAATCAATTTTATCAAAATGTTTTCAACCACATAGCATTTTATAGATTTTTTTAAATAGCTCTTTTTAACAACTTCCTGGCTTACATTTTCCTTGATTCCTTGTTTGTTATTGTTCAAAAAGACCAAAGGTTTTTATAATTTGGCAAAAAACCTTGTTTTACAGCTGCAGAATGTAAAGTGAAATAACATGTAATACAGATTTTGTTGAAGTCAAACAAATTCAGGTACTATGTATCCTAAAATGTTTTTGAACCTTGAAAAGGACTTTGACATGACAGAATTGACATGTCAGTATATCACTATATATCACTATTTTGAAGAATATGAAAGCGCACAGTGAGAGCCATAGCTACACTCTGACAGCTTAGGTTTTGTTTTTATTAGTTTTTAATCGCTTAGTTATTCATGCCAGTACTAAGCTAGTCTACTTATCTGAAAACTGAAAAGTAAACATCATCACAATAGTTTTTCCTTTTTTTTTTGCAAACGTCTGATCCCAACCCCTAACTCGGCTTACCCAATTGCAACGTGATAAATATTGCGTTGCTCTATGTTACATTTTGCTTTTGCTTGAAAACAGCATTTTAATCCCTAGAACACATCCATGTGATTGTGGTTTTGGCAAATGTCTATTTTAGCACAGCCTAATGACATTTTGTCTTTTCAGAAGGTTCAGAGGAATTGAGAAGAGACTTTAATTCTCACTATCCTGAATATGCGACAGTATTGCTTTCATAAGTGTGAGAAACACCTGCCAGACAAATTATCGCCACAGCACTTGGGTCTGTTCAGTGTTTCCCACACATAGACTTTACTGTAGACTCCCCAGGTATATTAACAACTTAACAAATTAACTGCAGCTCTTTCCACCAGTTGCCACCACAAGTATATTTAACATCTGTGGAAAACACTGCTTTTACATATCAGAGAAAATTGACAAGAAAGGAGACGTCAGTTAAAATCACAGAAGATATATTCCTGTCTGAATTCTGTGACAGTCTGTCTACTCTGCTGATAATCTGACACGCAGTGTAATGCAGCCATCTCCAGTTCCTGCTTGTTTCAGGCCATTTTTGCTTCCAGTTTTGTCTTCAGTAGGCAAAATGCACTTTTACAGGAGTTCAGGTTGTGTGACAGGCCAGCCAAGGACAGATTGCTTTTTGTCCTTGACAAACTTTACAGTTGCTTTAGCATTACGTTTTGGATCAGTGTTATGCTGCAAGGTGGAGCGCAACCCACTAAGTTTTGAGGTGTTTGGAGGAATCTGAACAGTTTCATCGGTTCACTTCAAAAATCACCTTGCTACCGTCAGCAGTCATATCTCAAATGAAGACGAATGAGACACTTCCACCTGCAATAAAGATGAGTAATCCAGTTCTTCTGGCAGCCATCCTTACACTAGAGTACTTGTGTTTCACAGATGAGGTGATTCGCTCTGGATCATGAGCAGTTAATTTATTTTCCTACACTTTATTCATTTAATCGCTCTAATATAGCTCCATCTACATATCATCTGTTCTTAACACTTTGTTCCAATCCTTGTAAAGGCTATATGTTATTTGTACAGCAAGCTGTAACCTTGGCTCTCTGTTCTTGGGCCTACCAGTGATTCAGAAGGCTAAAAGATGTATAAGGCCAGGACCCAGGTTAACTATAAGTGGCCAAAACTGTTCAAAACTAACCTTTCTATCTGCAAGGGAAAGATGTCGGTGTGAGTACTAAATGAGAGTAATCTAAATGATTGAAATGCTCTGTGGTACACTATATGGACAAAAGTATTGGCATTGCATTCAAATACATATATTTGAATGTAGTTTCTGTGTGAATTTGTGGCCATTTATTCTGTAGAACATTTATGAGGTCAGGAACTGAAGTTGAACGAGAAGGCCTGACTCACAATGTTCATTCCAGGTCATCGCAAAGGTGTTGGATGGGGTTGAGGTCAGGGTTCTGTGCGTGCCGTTCTTGCTGGCAAGTTCTTCCACACCAAAATCATCCACCCATGTCTTTGTGGATCTTACTTTGTGCACTGGGACACAGGCATGCTGGAATAGAAAAGGTTCTTCCCCAAATTGTAACGTAACGTTGTTCAAAATGTCTTAGTATGCTGAAACATCAAGTCACCAGAAGAAAGGGGCCTACTCCAAACCCTGAAAAACAGGTGTGTCCCAATACTTTTGTCCAAATATTGTAGCTTCTCTTGTGAAATGTTATGAGTTTCAAACAGTAAGAAAGCAAAAGTACAGCAAAAATGCCATTCAGTGCCATTCAGTCTTATTTTTGTGTCTTTTTTCAAATGATATTTGTAAGCCTATTAAAGGTGATTCTATTAGAATAGATCATGCATAGATCATCTCCTTCTGACTGAATTATCTTGTAACTCAATAGAGGCTTATCTTTTTTTGTTAGGATCAAGATTTCTGACTCTGTTTGCTTTTCTCTGTTGCTGACACTGAGTGTCTTGATTTTATTACACTTCATTCTCTTTTCAGGCAGAAGAAGCATATTTGTACTTTTTCATAGCGCAAAAGATTAGGTGTTTGTAGTCACTGCAACTAAATTATTTAAACATGATAAATCGTATAAAACTGCAATTCACTGTAAACAGTAATATCAGAAAACAGATTGTCTCACGTTAGGTTTTTGTCATTATGTCGGCATCTATGACAAGATAATGAAGAAAATGTCTGCAGCCATTCTACATTAAGACTAATATAATTTTATAAATAAACACCAGTTAGCAATGCTGAAGCTGATGAAACTTCTTTATATGAATACAATTTACAGAAACATCTACTTACTCCACATTATGGAGTATGTTGCTTCTGTAAGGTAGAACTGTAGCTCTGAGGCTAAAAAACAAGTCTGTGCCACTTAAATGAAGATCTGAAGGCAGTAGATGAAAAATATGTAATTTTGTTTTTTTTTACCAAACCATTTCTTTAACCTTGATATTATGACTAAGAGTGTAATCATTCTAACAGTGTGATCATTCACATACATGAAACTTCATTTGAACTTAAATGCCATTATTTTTTTACCGACACTGCGCTACAATTTCTCATTAGGCTGTTTTGAAACCTAGCAACAGTAGCTACCAGAGACTGCAGGGTGCAAAGAGGTCAAGTTGTTGGTATATACAGAATGACGTTGTTTAAAATTATGTGTTGTCTTGGAAGAAGCAAATATTCTCCTCAGACGCTTCCTGGATAGATTAAGAATGTTTATTTGTCATCTCCTACTGTGACTTTTAAGGCTCTTGCTGGTTGTTTGTTGTTGAATTTGATAAACATAATGTTAAACTGTATCTCATTGATTTTTTCCGATTTACCCGCCTCATAATGGCCTGCTTTACTGAAAAGGACATTTCGAAACACAACAGCAGACAGCAGATGAAAATGTCAGCTCTAGACCTTTGTTAGCTTTTCATGTACTGCCAATGATGCAACAACACAGAAATATCAGCCAAATGTCCAATTACCTTTAAATGTTTCACTTGCTGTAAATATTCTGCAAATTAATCTCCGATCCATTGTTTTATGGTGGAGCTTAAAGCCACAACAGCAAAATGTTCATCATTTAACCAATTACTTGCAATGCAATACATGAAAAATTATGTATTGCCATGAAAAAAGCTGTGACGTCCGGGCCTGGTCCGCGACAAGGGTGTGTGGCAGAAAAGCTAAAACATATGTGGTGTACATCTATGGTTTCTGCAGTAGTGCGGGGGTTTCAGCAAACAATTATTAGTTTGGTTCTCAGAAAAAATCTGCAATGGACTGAAACCATTGACTGCTGAACCGCATTAAAGTGTGGGTTTACTGCATATATGTATACTATAAATGCAGCCATGATAAAAATAAGAGACCACTTTTCCCTTTTTTCTGTTCACTGTTTGCACAATTTGAGCCAGTGTGTGTGTAAAATGCACAGGTTACTGTTATTTAATTGAACTCTTGCAGCGTGAGCTGTGTAAAAAAAATAAGAAATGTTTCCATATATGTTGTAGGTGCAGTAGTGTTTGTATAACAGCTTTAACATGTGCTGTATTCCAGCAGCTTCACTCCTGATTCAGTTTGTTGATGGGATGAAACACAGTCACTCTTAACAATACTATTTTCATTGCTGCAGTTGTAAAATAATGGAGCGTTGTGTACTTTACCATTTCCACGGTATAGTAACTTAGTTGTATGTATTATTTACATTTTTAGAATCAAGTGTGGTCAGTAATGGATAAAACAATTGTGACATGCACATTTTACACAAACACACAAATTGCAAATGCAATAACCAGGAAATAAATGATACAGCTTCTTGTTTTTTTTCATGGCTGTATATGTGTGTAAATATAGCCAGGTGATTGCGGAGATTGCGGCCATTGGTCAGAGGCTAGCAGATGATTATTATTATCATTTTCAATATACTATATACACAAGTGTGTGTGTGTGTGTGTGTGTGTGTGTGTGTTTTGTTTCTTAAAACTGCTTAGGAGTCTGTTTCTCTTTTTTCATTCCATTGTGGTCATCAAGGAAATCTCATTAGTCTATTTCCTTCTTGAAATACTCTCTTTCTGTACAGGCTGTAATAAGAGCCACACATGAGTGCTGTGATGGCTTTGTTTTAGCTCCATTAATTATTTAGTGTTGCGTGACAATTGCGTTTGTAGCTTTATTGCTGACCTGCTGTTATTGTCAATAGATGCTTGAATGAAAGAGTTCATTCCCACAAGGCTTGCTGAGTCATTGTCCCAGGAGAAGCCAGGGAACAGGGAAACAATTTTTTAGTAGGGGTTTGTTCTGAAATTTCAATAGTGAGACAATACATATCCATTCACCACAGCGGTTCACTGCCAAACGTTGTTCTTTTATCCATAGCTGCATAATTAATTACACAGTAACACACTACATTAACATTTGATTTGCATTCTGCATACTCTATAGGTTTGAGTGAACTTTTCATCATTTCTTTTGATGTCTTTCTGTGTGTACAACTACAACTTTTCATCTAATTTCAATGATAAAATATCTCATCTTCTACTAAATTGTGTCGATGTAAAAAAAAAGTTCACACTTTCAATAGAACATAATTCTATTGAAAATATTTTGTATAGGAAAATATTTTGTATAACTGGTATGCGATAAACATGAGATTGAAAATCGTATAATTGCGAGAAAATTATGAGAAAAAGATTTTATTATATCCTGTCATTGTAAGAAATTATTTGTCATTATGACATAATCTACTGTGAAACCCACACATCTTATAATAAGATACTTTCTCGTAATTATGACACTCTCGTTATAAAAGATGCTTTCTTATAACTGCAATATAACATATCTGGTAGACATTTCATTTTCGTGATATACTTTCTCGTAATGAGATCATTTTTATTACTCATTACGAGAACTTTTTCTTCATCTTCCTCTTCTTTTTCTTCTATCTAGGATTTCTATGGTGGCAGACTGGGGACAGTCCCCTGTTAATTTTCCTCAAATTTCATATGTAAACCTTGTTACCAATGGGAATTGTATGCTCAATTTTCTAAAGCAAGGAATCATTGAATTCTTCAATGCACCTGATACTATCAATTACTGCCATATTGGATTCTGATTTTAGCAATTGTCTTCCCTCCTTAGACAAACTGTGTCCAGTCCTCACTAAATTCAGCACATATAATACTTGGACCAAGCCTCATAAAAGTTAGCAAATGGATTGTTTAATATTGCAGCTATTTGTCTATTATACCCATTTGAAATCTGATGGGCAAAACCACAAAAGTGAGGTGATAACTCAGCAATAATCTGATCCAAACATAGACATCTCACACAGACTTGGGATCCCATTCTGAGGAAGCATGAAAATGTAATCTGACCACTGGGATGTACTGTAAAAAACAAAACAAAACAAAAACATGTTTTTATTTTTTTGCCTTAAGATAATATTTCTTATGTGTGGTTGAATCTTGGCTGATCCCAAGACAGATCTGCAAATGTTCAAAAATGCCATAAAGGTCATAAATCGACAATGCTTTGATGTGTCAAAATCAGACATGGAATACACCGCATTCAGAGGAATCACAAAGAATACTCCATCCTTTGACCATGAGTGGGTTATATAATTAGCAAAAAATAGTATTTACGTTATATGTTTGTAATAAATAAATGATTCACATATCAAGTGATACCATTGGAATTTCCATGGCTGACACGTAGCAACTGTTTGAATCAATTTGAGTTAATAAAAAGTGATTTTGAAACTCAAAGTCAAAGCTAACTTTATTGTCATCTGAGCTATATTCACATATATAGTGAGGCGGGGCACCATGGCTCCGGACTTTACAGAGTACAAAAAGACAAACAGAATATAGTTATATAAATAAAATATAACTCTAAACTCAAAGTAGAAGAAGAAACAGAAGTAGAAGAAGTAAAAATAGATGGATAGATAGATAGATAGACAGACAGACAGACAGAGATAGATAAATAGATAGATAGATACACAGATAGATAGATATGCCTTTATTGCACATGACATATTGCACTTACACAGCCATTCAAAATCAGTGGCGAACAGAAGGTTGTGGGTCCGAATCCAGAGGCTGGTAGTGGCACCAAGGTACCTTCGCCAAACACTGCTCCCCGGGCGCTGCGTTTCTGGCTGCCCGCGGCTTCACTTGGTGAATGGATTAAATACAGGGAAGATTTTCATGCCGTAGGATTTCTGTGTTACTTCAACAATTCAACAATTTTATGTAGAAAATATACCTTTTCATAGTTGCGTGATGTTTATTTCATAATCGGGACAAGATTTTACTTAGCTGCCATAGATGAAAAGCAAATGTTGATCCGGATGCACACTTGTTATTAGTTTATTGCAGCTGTGGTGAACTGTGGCAGGAGTTGTAGGTGGCAGTTTATTTGATTTACTGATTCACTGTGTGTGTGTGTGTGTGTGTGTGTGTGTGTGTGTGGTGAGGGGTCACTGGGGTGATTACGAGAGAAAATATGCTGGAGTTCTCCCCCCACACAGGGAGTTAACCTCATTTACATTGCAATTAGAATGAGGACACTGGCTTGAGAGGGATGTTTGTATTTGTTTTCATTCATTTCATTCATTTTCAGAGCAACCTAGAGAAAACAGAACTAATGTACAGAATATTCATAAAGCTTTTAAACTGAAGGGCAAAACTGTTTGTTCCTGAGGTTATAGTTAGAATACACAGTATATAGAATACGCGTATACTGAAAAACCGCATTGTTGGAAGGTCGCGGAACAAAAGTATTGGGACACATGAACGGGTCCCTTTGTGTGAAAACATCTAAAATAAAAAGGCATAGGATATTTGCAGTTTCCGCGTTATTGTGGGGATTTCCCCATAAAACTGGGGGACAACTGTGTTCGGTTAATATTCCATGCAAGTATAGGCAGACGTCAAACATTCTAAGGACAGGGTTAGTTAACACTCTCTACAACAAAAGCCCTACAGAGAACACAGTTCAATATAGCAAGTTTTAATCCATTCTGCTAATCCATTTGTCATTATTATCATCATTATTATTATTATTATTATTATTATTATTATTATTTTTAACAGTAGTAGACGTAGTAGTATTGTTATTATATACTGACATTTCTATATAAATAATACTGTATGTATATAGGTATAAGCACAGGTCCTGACCAAAAACAAACCTGTGTGTGTGGGTGTGTGTGGATGTGTGGGATGTGAGTGTGTGTTTGGAGGAGGTTTTGTATTACTGAAACAGTACAGGGTCAGTAAGTGTAGGTGAGTAAAAAAACAGAAAGAAACACTCAGAATCATAGCAAGAACTGAAAACTAGGACAGTTTTAGTTGTGTGTGTGTGTGTGTGTGTGTGTGTGTGTGTGTGTGTGTGTGTGTGTGTGTGTGTGACAGCAGTGAGTTAGGGCTGGTTTGAGTGATAGCTCCGCGAGTCCTAATGAGAGTTGGGCCAGAGAGGGAGCTTGTGAAACATGGTGATTTATTTGGTAATTTTGGGTGCCTTCAGGTGAGAATGCTGGGTAATGGAGTTTGCAGCAAGCTCTGGAGCATCAGATGTATGACACATTATAGCTGAAACACCCTAGTCAATGAATTCTGTACATTAATTGGTTCACTGTGTTTGTATGGATGTGCTTTAAACTATTTTTCTTCCTCAGGTGGCAAAATTTCACAATTTCAGCTTTGAATTTGCACCTGATACCATTTTGGAGTTATTTAAATAATTTATTATGAACTTGTTTTATCTGGCTATGATGTGATCATGTAAAAACATTTTTTCATGTTTTTATATTTTATTTAAAACAGTGAGGCTAAAGGGAACTACTGGAATACTGTAACGGTTGGGTCAGTGGCCGCTAGAGGCCACTGCTTTTGTGTTGGTTGGCTTTTATTTTGATATCCCATTCTGTTTTCCCTGCCTGTTTTCTGGTCCCACCTGTGTTGCGTTTGTTTCCCTGATTTCTGTGGGTATTTATGTTCTGTGTATTGACTAGCTCCCTCGACCGTGACAAATACTAAATATAGAAAGATATGAGAACAAATTACTAATAATAAAACATAATGTTCAGATAACATGTTAACAGAATGTGCTCAGATAAGAAGGATACACATTTTCAAGATTTAATGAAATTAATATCAAGATATGAGATGAAAAAATGCCCCAAAAATCACAACCCCCAGAACTTTTTAGTGACTTCAGAAAGAACGCCCAGTCAGTTGAGTATATGGGCATGTATCCTGCTCCACTTTAATAAACATAGGGGCTGCTCCACTTTAATAAACACCTGTGAGCTTCTGATCTAATTTCAGTGAATTGTCTAATTGCAGATATCAAGTTCATGCCCATTCATTCGTCTTAATTAATGACTGTGATCCTAACAAACTATAAATTCTGTACTGTACTGTTTAATGTAAACTCATAAACTGCCTTGGGCCCACTACTTTCTGAGTGAAGGGATGAATGAAACAGAGCATGCAGATGTGACAAGCCTGCAAGACACATTCTCCATGCACAGCTTAGACAAGAGCAGAATGTAAATAGCCTCAAGTTGAGCAGAGTTCTGCCTTTCAACCTAAGGATTTTTGTGCTTATTTATTACACTATTTGGACAAAAGTATTGGGACTCCTGATCATTACACCAACAAGGATTTTAATGCATTCAAATTCATAGACTTTAATATGGAGTTGTTCCCCCTTTGCAGCTATAACAGCATCTACTCTTATTGGAAGCTTGCTTTGTGCACTGGGGCACAGTCATACATAAAGGTTCTTCCCCAAACTGTGTCCACAATGTTGGAAGCACGGCGTTGTCCAAAATGTCTTGGTATGCTGAAGTATTAAGATTGTCCTTTACTTGAAGTAAAGGGCCTAGCCCAAACCCTAAAACGGGTGTGTCTCAATCCATTTGTTAAATATGTGTATTTTAGAACTTATTTGTTTGGGCCACTTTATTAGTCTAAACCAGGGGTCACTAACCTTTTTGAAACTGAGAGCTACTTCACGGGTACTGAGCCATATGAAGGGAATAGAGTTTACCTAAACACATCTAAACGTCATGTATAATAAACATGTTTTAAATGCGATTTTTTAGATATTGTCATTTTCAATCTATATAAATGCAAATGTTATTAAAGAAGAATAGCAACAGGATAAAATTATATGTTAGATGCTGTTCACTGGTGAGTTGTGCTATTTTTAGAACAGGTCCACAGGCTACTCATGTGGTCCTCGGGGGCACCCTGGTGCCTATGTTCGTGACCCCTGGTCTAAACTAATAATTAAAAAAAAAAAATAATAAAATTTAAAAAAAAGCAAGGCAACTTGTTAACATTATTGAGTACTTAGTGCACTGCCATGTTTCCTGCTGTCTACTTTGGCAGCCGTGTAACTGGGATGCATCAGAATTAACCCCCATGAAACAGGTAGCACAGTAATAAAGACATATTTACAGTTTGACAAATAGATACTAGAAAAATTAAACTTAGAAAACAAGATAAAAAATACACGGAGATTTGGCCATGATACAGTACCTTAGGAGATGATGTAGTCTATCAAAAATGTACTCTTGATTTTGTCTTCATGTGGGGAACTTGCATTTAGTGGTTTAATTCCTACTTGGAAGCTTTTTAGGCATCTGCAAATTTCTTATCAGCCTTTGATATGTAAAGGTTTTGTTCAAAACTGATACCAAATTCAGTTATTTTCATCTAGCTTTTCTCACTGTTTTTGGTGCTTTTTCTGTGCTTATAGAACTAGAGCTTGAAATATCTGACCGTTGCCACTGGTTTCAGTGAGGCTCTAATATGTTTCACAGCCCACTTCCCAGTTTAAACAGATGCATTTTCACCCTTCTTCACCATTCTCACTACTTTATTCGTTTCCTCCTAAACCAGTGGTCACCAACTCTGCTGGAGATCTACTTTCCTGCAGTGTTTAGCTCCATCCTGCATCTAACACTCATCTAACATATTTAACTTAAGTATTAAGAGATGAAGGCTAAGATCTTGCCATATTCCCAGTGCAAAGAGTGGGAACAGTGCAGGATGGGCAGTTTATGAAGATGCTTTTCATATAGAATATTTATATTTTAAATTGTTTTATAATATATTTGTTCCTGATCTAATGACATCTATTATTATCACTGCATGATAACCGCTACTATCCTGTCCGGTTTTGTGATGGTCCTGTTCAGATCAGTTTTGGACAGAATTTTGATTTGGAGTTTGGAGCCCCAGTTGGTGACATATTTTGTTTTGGGGCTAAAGAACCCACACAACCACAGTCTTCAGTTAAAGAAACCTGACTACACATAGGTTTGTGCAATCTCAAGAAGAGAGATGCCACATTTGAATACTAATGCAATAAGCCACAAGAGCACGTTTCCCCATGTGTTTCTACTGTGGTTAAAAGGTGATGCTAATTATACCAAAAGTTGAGTTAAATGTCCTACCTGAATGAAAAATACTGTAACGCAGACTCAATGGATTTATTTGTTTTCTAAAACAACAAATGACAAAATGCATAATATTCACTATAATGGGGCTTTCATGTAGCACCAGTGGTTGTGTTGCCATCATTAGGAGACTGTGAGTTCATTCCCCTGTGATGCTATAGCCATCCATGGCTGGAAATCCAAGAGAGCATAATTGGCCTGGGTGGTTAGGATGGATCACACTACCCATAATTCAGCTTAACACAGATAGGTCAGAATTTTAAAGGTAGGAAGAAACAATAAATGGTCTGATATCTCATCAGTGCTAATGAGGACCAGAAACAATGGGGCAGTAAATGGATGCACATGGTGTGTGTTTCTACTTAAGTGGACAATGAGTGGAAGCATAAGGTGAGTGTTTCAAATAAGGTGGATAATAAGTGGAAGCCCAAGTTTTGTATTTCTAATAAAGTCACCAGTGATGAAATATATGAGGTGTGTGTTTCTAGTAAAGTCACCAGTGATGAAATACACAAAGCAGATGTTTCTAGCAAACGTACCAGTGAATCAATACACAAGGAGGGTGTTTCAAGTAAAGTGGCCAGTGAGTACAGGGTGCTGCTTATAATAGATTTGCCTGTGACTAGAAACTGTTGGTGCAAAGGCTAAGGCTGCAGTTTCTAATACGTTTAAAATTTAAACTTTAATTTAAATCTTGAAATTCAAATATACCCTTTAATGTACTTACCCTGTGAACACAATTAAAACAACAAACACATTTGCAGCTGCTTTTCTTTCAGGATAGTTTTAACAGAACTCTGGTTTCTTTTTGAAGAACACATAATCTTTCTATTGTATTAATAGTTCCAATAGATTCAACTATACTCTGCCCTGACCTACTTTATCCAGCTCCTGAAGGGCTTGATAATCAACTGATGAGTTGTGCTAGGAGTGCTGAAGCAGGGAATAGGCAGGTGCAGGACTGAGAAAGTAAATGATCTGTATATTTCCATATGCGATTTGTGATGACAACTGCACCTTCAGTATATCAGTCACAAATAGGACAATGGAGCACCCATGCAAACAGAGTATTCATCATTGACATGCCTTAAATGTACTATACAAATCTTCACAGACAGCTGTGCTTGAGTAAATGTATTTAAGTGTGTTGGCAGCGAGAACAGCTCTTGACTGCGAGTAATAGTTCAGAGGCAATGAACGTCCATTATAAGGGTCCATTGTTGCCAGCAAAGAAGTCTGTGTAATTGAATTAGCCTTGAACATTCCAGGCCAAGATGTCTCTGGAGACGCATCATCTAATATCAGCTTATACTTGTAAGCATTCAGAATTTCCTTTGTTCTCCAAGGAGGTTGTGTGCAGAAGAGCATGTTTCGACATTCCCACTGAGGAGATTTGCTACATCCTTACTTGCAACAGCATACATTTGCTACATTCTACAGTTAAAGGTGAAAAAATGATTTAGCAAGCATTCACTTTAACACATCTAGACATCTTTTTAGGATCCAATCCGTTTTGAAGTACAGCCCCCGTGATGTTTGGGTTGAAACATTTGTAGAATACCAAGAATTTAAGCAACAGCAAAATACGTTTTTTCTGTGGTACACATGACAATGTTTAGGAAGACAACGAAATAAATCTTTCCACAAGAATGGTTTGAAAAGAAAAAAATACATTCACTCAGACAGTCAACAAATACCTAATACAACCTCTTTTGCATATGATTATACAATACATACTCTAGTGAGGGCAGCATGTAAGAGTTAGTAACATTTACACATAATACCAAAGATCACTGCATTTTTCACCATTATTCATTTTTTCATGACATGCGCCCTTTAAGCTTTCAGAAAGTAGCATATTTGTAAGAGTTCATTAAGGGAAGATGTGCTGTTGGCTAAGCCGTTTGTGAGTTAGGTTCTGCAGGAGGACAGTGCAGGAAGCTGTTGGATTTTTAAGGAAGACAGTGTGGTGGTGTTAATAACGCGAGGGCGGGGGGGGTGGCGCACTGAGGCATCGCTGTACAACCTGTCACTGACATTGTCACACATTAGCTCTCTCTAAGAGTTTCTCAGTCTGGAACTGTGAAAGGTTACATTGTACCTAACTCACCCTCCTTCGCCTCGCTCGCTCACCCCAGGGCTGACATTCTCCTCTCTCACTTTTAATTGCCCCCTGGGGGCTTTTTTTCTCAGCTGCCATGGAGGTCTGTTGCGTGCTGACTGCAACAGGGCACCGGGCTTTATAGTCTGTCGTGTTGCTAGAGAAGGAGAGCCGGAACTGAACGAGCAGTGATGTATGTTTCTGTCTGCCATTCGACTGAGTCTTTGTGACCTTCTGTTGTGTGCATGGGTTTAACTACAGAACAGATCAGTGTAGGTACAGTGTTGCAGCAACGTGTGATCTGCTGGAAAGCAAACTAAGATCAGTCTTGGATTTTCTTTTTTGGGGCTGGGAGAAAATAATGTAGGGTTTAAGGACCCATATCACATAGAACTAATAATGTAATAATGTATATCACATGGAACTGAATTGTTCTTATTTTCTTGAAATTAAGAATGTAGTTTCAAACTCAGAATATAGTTTCAAACTCATACAGTTTGCATATAGAACATACATATATAGAGTCCATTTTGAATACACTGTTTCTGTGATAAAGTGGGTCCTTATAGTCATGCATGAACAAACCACAGCACAAACTGTGTGCTTTTTTTATTTCTCTGCATTTAATCCATTCACAAAGTGAAGCAGTTAGCAGCCACCTGGGTTTTGAACCCAGGATCCAACTCCCTTACAACCAGGCCACCAGCTGATGTCACAAAAGCCAACATATTTATATCTGTATATGCTATCCTCTACCAATTTAGCCCTGCCCATTTAAGTCAAGTATGTGTTTATTGTCTTTTAACCATATATGCAGTACGCAGTGAAATGAAACAACGTTCCTGCAGGACCAAGGGGCAACACAAGAACAAAAATAGAAACAACACAAGACTACACAAGTGCAGGCAGGACAAAACTGCAAGGGAGAGTGCAAGAGAAATCATTATTGTTCTGAGCAACAGTAGTGTTGTGTGTGTCTGTGTCTGTGTCTGTGTGTGAGTGCAGTTTTAATGTTTCAGTTTTGATTTAGACTTCTGATGACCTAGGGGAGAAACCGTTACCCGTATTGGCAGTAAATACCCAGATGCTGTGGGACCATTTCATCAGACAGAGGGAGGGAGAGGAGGATGTGGGACGAGTGTGTTTGGGGTCATCCACAATGCTAGTGGATCTACAGATGTCTTGTAAATGCCTGCAACACAGGGGGGAGAGACCCTGATGGTATTTTCAGTTGTTATCACTGCTCTGACTGACTGAGGTCTCCCCATTAGGAAGTCCAGGATACTGTTGCAGAGGGAGGAATTGAGGCCCAGCAGTTTCAGCTTTCATATCAGTTGCTGAGGAATGATGGTGTTGAATGCTGAAGTGAAGTCTATCAGCAACAGTCTCACATAAGCTGCTTTTTAGTCCAGGTGGGTGAGGCCCAGGTGTATGGTGGTGGTGACTGCATCATCCGTTGAGCGGTTGTGAGAGCATACAAACTGCAGGGGTCCAGTGAGGGGGTAGCTGTGACTTTATGTTCCGCATGAAGCTTCTCAAAGCATTTAAATGATGAATGTGTGAGTGTGGCAAGGCGGTAGTCATTAAGGCAGGAAAGTGATGACATCTTGGACACAAAGATGGTAGTGTTGACTTTGAAGTGTGAAGATAAGGATTATTTCAGCAGAGACTGCTTTTTAAAGGAAGCACAACATAGCAATATATCCGAACAGAGCTCATTGTCATATATCAGTCTTAAAGTCTCAAAATCTGGTTGTTTCATTCTTAGGGGAAATGAAATTGGAAAATAATCCTGTAAGAATATAAAGGAGAGAGAAAGAGAGAGAGAGGGAGAGAAAGAGATAAAGAGGGGAAAGAGAAGGGGGAGGGGAGAGGATGCAAGAAAGAGCTCAAGAAAAGAGAAACAGTCAGAGAGAGACAAATAGAGATAGAGAGACAGTAAGGGATTGACGGAAAAGAAAGATGGAGAACAAGAGAAAATGAGACAGTGAGAGAAAGAGAGAGGGATAAGGAAGGAAGCAAGAAAGACAGAAAGGGAGAGATACAGACAGAGATACAGAGAGAAGAAAGTAGGTGAAAGCTTCAACACAGTTTTAAGTGGGAAGATAATAACACGAATGAATGAAAGGGTGAAGCTGAGCCATGTGCTTCTGTCATTTTCTTTCTGTTCTTTCTGCCTATTATTCATTCATTTAATCACCATTCCTACTTTTCCCTTACTACAATATACTATCCCTTACCAGATAATAGACTAGATAATAGGACTAGATAGTATTAGACAGTTATAAGAAAGTTATAGAAATAGGAGGTATAATTCAACCCTTTGTGTTCCAAAAATGTGACCAGAATCGAATTTTTCTAACAAATAGTACTATGCTGTTTATCTAAATATATCCCATAATACCCATACGAAAAATTTATATAATACAAAATATATTATAGACAATATATTTTCACTACAAAAAATACATGGACTAAT
>JBBPDB010000108.1:25237226-25256359 GCA_037974465.1 Brachypetersius altus | reverse complement strand
CACACACACACACACACACACACACACACACACACACACACACACACACACACACACACACACACACACACATACCTGAACCAAACTTCTTCCGCCTCCTCACACAATGCATATGAACATTGAACTGTTCTGCCTTAAACAAAACAATTGCACCCAAACTACCTCTGTAAATACCCGTTATTGATTATATACTGCACATTCTGTATCCTGCTGTTACTATCGTTTGTACAAATATTTATTTATTGTTCTCTACCTTAGTATTGGCACGCTTAATGACACTGCTGCAAGAATACAGTATTTTTAAAAAAGAAATACTTTCTCTTTTTTTAAAGTGCAGCCAAGCATCATGCTGTGAATGTTTGTCGGGAAACAAAGCTAGCCAGGCAACTTTCTTTGCTGTTATACATTTATAGATTTATGGATAAATAAGTGATTAGTGGGAGAACAGAGGTCCTTTGGTACTGTGTTTAATGTACATTTTAGTCCATTTTGTGACTGTACTGGTGATATTGACGGCCACCACCTGCGGTGTATAATAGCCCTTTTAAAACTCTCACTCCTATATTTTAACAGCAGGGAGTCAGTCGGTCGGCGGACATTCTCAACACTTGGATGGCCTGCTTGGTGGTCCAGCAAATAAAAAAAATGAAGTATTTCTGAGGAAAAAACAATCTAATCAGTAAACTGCAGGAGCAGAGTGATTGCATCAGTGAGTCTTTCTAACAGCGTGATGTTTCTGCCTCCCACAGCTGCACTCTGATAAGGACAGAGAAGATGGCACTGTAAGGTACGTTCTTACAGGAGAGGGAGCGGGCAGCGTTTTTGTCATTGATGAAAATTCGGGCGACCTGCATGCCACCCGGAGGCTGGACCGTGAGGAGAAAGCTTCCTACACGCTCAGCGCCAAAGCCGTAGATAAAGTAACGGGCCGTGACCTGGAGGGCCCATCTCAGTTCACCATCAAAATCCATGACATCAATGACAACGAGCCGAAATTCACCAAAGACCCCTACATTGCATCTGTGCAAGAGATGGCCGATGTAGGTGAGCGAGCATATATTTATTTTAATGATGGTCGGGGTTATTTCCAAATGGCTGTTCATCTAGAATTTGCAACAGCAAAATGTGTTGGTGTCATGATCATTATTAGTCCATTATTGTACTGCTAATTATTGTACTTGATAATTGTAATTGATAATTATTAAGCATTTAGGTAAAGAAATGAAATGCACTTGGGATGGGTACCGTTCACTGGTATTAATACTGATCCTGCTTATCAACACCCATACACCCATACAGCCATCTTATGGATACTGCTCTCCATAATTTGATGCAAAGGAGTCACCCCTGCAATCGTAAGGTTGTGGGATCGAATCCCAACTGCTAGTGTCATCACTGAGCAAGGTCTGTTCCCACACACTACTCCCTCATTGGTGGCAGTCCACTGCTTCACTTGGTGAATGGGTTAAATGCAGAGAAAGATTTTCACATTGTTAACACTGTGTGCTGTGATCACATGTGACTATAAGGGGCCACTTTACTTTAAAAGGGACCACTTTACCTGTTTGTAAATTTTTAAATGCTTTGTCACAATGTTGCATAAATACTGATAGCAGCACCGTTTGTCTATATTTTGATATCGACCAAAAATGAAACTTTAATTCAAAACTACTGAATTTGTTACTATTCTTATGGTCAGCTGATCACCAATCACCAATGTTATAATCAACCAGTATATTAAAGTAAACACCACTGCACACAGTGTGAACAGCATGGAATTCTTCCCTCTGCATTTAACCCATTCACCAAGTGAGCAGTGGGCAGCCTGGAACACAGCTCCCAGGGAGCAGTGTGTGGAGACGGTACCTTACTCAAGGGTACCTCAGAGGTGCTTAGCACTCCTGGGATTCGATCCCACAACCTTGGGGGTCCTGCGATTTAGCAGTCCTGCGACTGCCCACTAAAACAGCTGATTAATGTCTACTTTTTGAGGTGGTACAGAAATTATGTTTGATAAGTGTGTAAGCTGATTCATCCCCTTCCATACGGTCCTGTATTTACAGAATGACAGCTTGTAACCTTGAATTTGCATGGAGGTCTAGGGAGTAGCTCCATCTGCATCATGCAAAACAGCTCATATCCTCTTTTGCTTTGCAGAAAGAAAATTTCATGAGTTAAGTGTATTACTGTGAAGTCCAGTTGAGTGGATACTGGCTGATCTTTGCACATGACAAAGCAAGTGAGTTGGGTGTAGGAGTGTATGCTGAGGGTGAAAGCAGTCAGAGTATTCATAACATATAAATATACAACCCCTAATCCCCCCAACACCACCACACCCCCGCCACACCCTTATCTAGTTTAAAGGGATTAAAGAGCTTATCACAGAGGTAAATTCTAAAGAGGGTCAGTGCGGCTTTATCAATTAAAATAATTAAACTGCACAAGAGAGATTAACTTCTAATATCACCAGCTCAACGACATTAGCACTCCTGATGCTAGTAGTAACGCTGTTCAATCGGTAGTGTTCTTTTCTGTTAAGTGAAATCCCTAGATTTGGGCTGCTTCATCTTGGTCTGTTAAATCCCAATGGATTCGTGGTAATTTTGAGGGACTAACTCATGGCCTTTTGTTTCCATGCATTTCTGGACAGATACTAAAGGAAATTGACCTTGAATGGCTGCAGGCGCTAAAGTAGAGACCCCTTAGACCAGCGGCTGTGGAATCAGGCAAATTGAATAAAGGAATAGTAATCAAGTCAAGTCAAGTAGGGCTTTGTTGTCATCCCAGTCTTATACATTAAGCACACAGTGAGTCGAAATCATCCTGCAACATTGAACAAAACAGAACAGCCACACTGTGAACAGTGAGGGTAAAAAAACAGTGTGTGTGTGTGGGGGGGGAGGTGTTTACAATTAAACTATATGTGTGTATATATATATATATATATGCACACACACACACACATATATATATATATGTTTATTGTAAAGCCCGGAATTATTAGTACCTTATTAGTACAAATTTTGACTTAGGTGCTTTTATTCAACCAGCAAGTTTCTTCTTCATTGGAAATTACACAGGCATCTCCCAGGAGACAATAAGATGATGTACAAGAGGCATAACTGTGGAGAAAAATATTTCTCAGCTTTTATCTACATTTGAACAAAAAGTGACATGTCCAATATACTATGACACGAGCTACTAAAAATTGCAGTAGTCATCATATAGGTTTCTATGTGGAAAGATTTGTGTAGATTTCTCTTGCTAGCTTGAAAAGACCCATAGAGGATTCACAGTCCGCAATTTAGCAACAGCTTTCCAATTTGTGGACCATGCTGTGTGCTGGTGGCACAGGAGAGCGAGGCATTTCATTTTTTTGGCTTGACTGTCACCAGTTGCAGGTGGCTTGCACACAACTGAACCTGTATTAGAGTACACTCAGAAGTACATGCCCATAAGCACACTTTAGCACCTTCTGTGTTTATATGTAACACTCAGCTTATTTATTATAAATATGGATTTAAGCTGTTTTTCAGGTAAGAAACAGTTGTGGACTTCTTAAGCACTGATGTACGTCGCTCTGGATAAGAGCGTCAGCTAAATGCCGCAAATGTAAATGTAAAAATAAACAGATATTCAGTTACTGCTTTGAACAAGAAAAATTAAAAACAATCCAAATGTTATGAGTATTTGTTTTTAACACTCTGGGAACTCAGAAAGAAGATGGAGAAGGAAGGAAATGATGGGTACAATCCTTTACATGAAAAGACATACAATATAAGAACAAAAATATTGGGACACACCTCTTAATTCAATTCAGGTGGCCCCTTGCTGCCAGTTAAGCAATCTTAATATTTCTTCTTAATATATCTTAATATTTCAGCATACCAAGACCAACTTTTTGGACAGAGTTTGGGGAAGAACCTTTACTGCACAAAGAAAGTTCAATAAAGACATCGTCGAATGGGCCTCCCTCCAAACCAGCACCTTTAGGATGAACTGGAATGAAGACTGCGAGACAGCCCTTCTTGTCCAATATCAGTGCCTGACCTCATAAATGCTCTACAGAATGAATGGGCACAAATCCCACAGAGTCTTGTGGAAGCCTTTCAAGAAGAGTGCAAGCAGTCACAGCTGAAATGGGGAGACCAACTCCATGTTGAAGTCTATATATTTGAATGCAATTTCATTAAAGTTCCTGTTGGTGTAATGGACAGGCGTCCGAATACTTTTGTTCTTATAGTGTACTACAATATGCCTAAGGCTATGAACAGACAGTGTGTTGTACTGAGGTACTCACTATCATTCCTGGCTTTTCAGCTATGATTCATCAGATATTTCCTTAACCTTTGCTTGGTTATGTGTTTGTGATCTGCCATGAGCAAGAGGAGCTGTTCTCCCATTATATGTTTGGCCTGCAATCTTGACAGCAGAGATATGATTGACCAACTTAATTCTGTATACATCCATGCAACGTTGCAGTCCATCAGGTTTCTAATTTATTAAACACTTTAGTAGGTTTTCAGTTTTTTTAAATTCCATCTGTAAAAATCAGTTTTGGTGTGAATTGTGGGATAAGCAACCATAAGTCGTGGAAAGAGGTAAAGAACTCAGTAGCCCATTGTGATAGTCATGAAAATGTCATAATATAGTGTTAAATGCATACCATGTAAAATTGCTATTTTACAGTAAATCCTTCTAGTACTGCATGCTTTATATTCTGCATTGTCTGCTGAACAAAATAGTGGCTATTAATCTGGCTATTATAACGTTTATGTTCATTTCTCAACTACTACATAATCACTTTAATGGCAATCACATTTTGTTTAAGTGAAATTACACAGAAAACACACATCTGCGCATTTGTACTTATTTTCTGAATTTATATTTAAAAAAGGAAAAAGAGAATGTGCTATAAAATCTGTAGAAAAATGACAGGTTCAAGTTTGGGTGTATTTTACATGTGTATTGTTATTTTTATGTTACTTGCTAAAGAGTTGTACAAACTTGTGCTTATGACCATATATGTTAATTAATCGTCATCTAAAATTGCATGATCATACTGATCCTATTTGTCTGGTCCCTGCTCAGGGTGCCATGCAAGCTCCATAACAGCCCATTAAAATGTATTTTTTTACAATAGATTTTGGGATTTTTTTAAAATTAATTTTGTTTTAGACCTATTTGTCTGTACAGAGGTTTGGTAGCGCTGAATGGAGGTTTGTGCTTTTGGTTATAGGTATAGGGTGAAATGTGTGGGCGGATGCACTGTGTAAGGACAGTGAGTTTGTCCTGCTCTCTTACTGCAGCTGGCGTATGACTCAGAGCGGCTGATGTATCAGTGATCGCTCTGCAAACGTAGCACTTTTAAAGGGCTTTTGGGGAACGCTGCTGTTCAGCGGTGTGAAGGAGTTTCAGTCCATGTGGGCTGTGCATTCAAAGCAGCACAAATGATATAGATACTGTTATTGTGACTGAGCCTTTCTAGGGGCTGTAAAGTTGCATTTATTAACACATAGTAATATGAAGGTCCTTTATTTGTTTTGTATATGTATTGTATATGAAACTGAATGGCTTAGGATTGGGAAACAATAGACAAAAAATAAATAAGTAAATCATTGTCCATGCATTGCCAATTTTAAATGTTTTCATTTTTCGCCAGGGATGGTCCAGCCTTACATAAAGCCTACCTGTAATATAGCAGTATTGTCATGAAATTTGTCTTTGGTCCCACATGGTTCACTGGGTTACCTCGTGAAAAATATGCAATATAGAGTCAAATATGCAAAGTCAAATGTTGCAGTTTTATTGAGGCAGCTAGTGGCCGGATGGTTACAGAGATGCCCCTGCTATCATCATTTTGTGGGTTTGAATCCCAGGACTGTCAGTTTGCACCACTGATGTACCCTTGAGCAAGGTCCCATACCCATAAATTAATATAGATTATACTGTTCCATTAAAATATGCTGTAATTTTTTAATTTCATGCAAGATGAGATGAGTTTTGTTTTTTTTTCAAATTTGAAGTTAATTCTTTCTCTCACTCTTTTGTCCAGGTACATTTGTTGTACAGGTTACGGCCACAGATGCTGATGATGCGACATATGGTAACAGTGCTAAGGTGGTGTACAGCATTCTGCAGGGACAGCCTTACTTCTCTGTAGAACCAGAGACAGGTCAGCTTCAAAACCACTGCACTATACACTCTCCTGTTCAGCACATTTCCTGTACAACATATGCTGCTTCCATCACACTCTCCGCTTTATTGCACCGCTCTCTCCCCACTGATAGAGATTAGAGACGAGGCTTGAGCAAATGTAAATACAATATTGTGTAAACTGCGCTTTGGAAGTAGATCTGCTATATGTGCTTATAAAAGAGAAATTAAATACAAAAAGACATTAGCAGATTACTGGGACAGCTTATTGATATTAAGCTTTATCTCAGATGAGCCCCGTTCCACAGTTTACCCTGGATAATGACAATAATCTGGATGTGGTGTGTTTGTTTGTGTCTGTGCGTGTATTTGTGTGCATGTGTGTTACTTACGTGCACACCTGCAGTGAATGTATGCTATATATATATATATATATATATATATATATATAACAATCTATATTTAAAAAATTAATGCCCACCTCTAATATATATACATCTTAGTATGCAGAGCAAGAACAATGATAGAACTAAATCCGTCTATAAGGTGTAGTTTAAGACAATGTTCATTCAAGCCCGGGTTACAGAAGCATTATAATGTGCGGGGACCACTGTTGTTGGGTCTGGAATGGGGTTGTAGCGTAGTGTTGGTCAAGTGATGTACTCCGATGATACAGAAATTCCTTAATGCATGAACTGCAGTGAACGATGCTCCTATGAACCGTTCCATCTATCAGTTTTTAAATGTAAACATTCTCGTCTTGCTCTCGGCCAGGTGCTCAAAGTCACGTGGTACGATTAATTAGTTATATTTCTTAAACACATTATTGTTTCTGTAATGAATTCATGAATTCATTATTTCTTCACCATTAACTTCAGTGGATTTCTCTGTTTTACACTAAATTTTTAAACTTTATCTTTATATTCTGTTAAAGCACAACTACATATGCTGAATGATCTAGCTATCTGCTGCTACAAGCAAAAGCCAGAAATGGTACATCCAATTGGTGGACAAATTTCTATCATTGCATAGTACTGCAGACCCCAGTAGACAGTACCAAGAGCTCCCCTAAATTGTGAAACAACAGGAATTTTTGATGATTAAAAATGCCTATTTTTATAGTGTAAACCGTATATATATGCCCCCAAAACTCTTTCATTTAATTTTAAACTCAGCTTAATAAAATGCATGAAAATTTATATATTGTCATATTGCAAAAAAAGACAATAGGAGTAAATTTGAAGATTCTTTATTTGTCACATGCATAGTCATAGCAATGCCTGTGACAAATACAAACACACAATGAAGTTCTTTCTCTGAATTTAACCCATTCACCAAGTGAAGAAGTGGGCTACTGATTCAGACTCCAACCCACTAGGCCATCCAGTATCCATTTGCATACAACTGAAAGTATTGTATTTTTTTAACCCAGGAATAATCCGGACAGCCCTGCCCAATATGAATCGTGAGGTCCGTGAGCACTATCATGTGGTGATTCAGGCCAAGGACATGGCGGGACAGATGGGGGGTCTCTCAGGGACCACCACAGTTAACATCACTTTGCTGGACATCAACAATAACCCGCCACGCTTCCCTCAGGGTGAGACACACACTGCACTTGTGTGGACACCATGGCTTCACACAATCCTGATGATGCAGCACATATGCATGTATTAGCTAAAAGGTAGTGCTGATAATGCTTTAATGCATGCATGCAAATTCAGCAAGTCCAGATGTTCCTTCAAATGCCTTTCTGCTGCCGTTTCAGTGTCATTCATTTTACATTATCTGTAAATTCCACATAAACATTCTACTTACCATATTTGTTAAATGTGACTTTTAATATCCGTGATTGTCTTGTAAACTGTATCAAAAAGCTGCCTCCAGAATTACTTCATAAAAGCAATTTATAGGAGTTGAGAGCAATATGTAACTGTTTTCGTAGGAACTGAATGGCTCAGATCATTTATCTTACTTTTGAGTTTAATGTAGTTCTGCTCAATCACTGCATATGTAAATTAAATTACTCTTATTGCATTGTCATGAAAACACTTCTACCTATCTAAAGGTGTTTTAGCCTTGAACAAGACAGGGCAGCCAGTCAGAACAGAAGTAATTTACATATATCAGGCTCAGGGGTGCAGTAAATAAACATCCTGTTTAATTTCGAGGGATGAAGAAGAAAGATAATATAATATAGGTGTAATACCTTTGGTAGTTTTGGGGACAAAATATAACATTGTACATGGACCCTTTAAAAGCCACACTAGCTGACTGTATCCCAACCCCTTATACCATTATTTTATTTTATTCAATCTCTTCATGTTGCTGTTTGATGTTTCCTTTTTCTCCAGTTGATTTACTAGTGAATAAAATGATTGCACTTCATCACTTTTCATACTTTATCCCTTTTCCTTGCAATAACAAAACCTGTAATAGGGATAAACACATTGTGTATTGTAAAAATGTAAAAAAAAAAAAGTATTGCAGTGTTGTTATATGTTTGTCTTATGACCCACCATTATTTTATGATGATCTGCAAAGTATATCACAGGACATGAGTTATTCTTACTCTAGACATTGGGTTGCTGAAAAAGTATTTTTTAAGCACAAGTCGTGTTAAATGAACATTTAGTCTGTGAAAAAGTAAGATGCTATGAGTCACCTTATATAGCTGCTTGGTGAAAAACAGTGTTCTGTGTGTATCTTTTAATTTACAGGATTACTGGAAAATACCCTAAAGGCTTTGCAGGATTTTGGATTATCTGCCACTCTAAGAATCCAGTCATTTTAGTGCAGTTTCACCACGACATCCATCACTAAACTAAACGCACCTAAACTAAATGTAACCAAACTAAACTAAATTAAACATCTGATTGACTGGTGTACTAATGCAGTATTTAATTGGAGGTTGTTAGAATCAAGATACATTTAAAATATAAAATATAAGAGTTGAAGTCTTGAATTCTGGAAGCTCTGGAGCAGTTGTGATGCTAATATGCCAATAGCTGAGCAGAGACATTAAGTGAAGCTATTCCTGACCACTGCACATATGGTAAATGAAATGTATGAACAGGAAGGGTGTTTTCAGCTACTTCGCTCTCGGTGCTCCAGGTGTTTATCAGTACAGCGTTCCTGAATCGTTAGAGCTGGGAAGTACAGTCGGTATGCTGAAAGCTACGGATGCTGACATGGGCAAAAACGCAGAGATGGCGTACACCATCATGGATGACCAGGACATGTTCCAAATCTCCACCAACCCCATCACCCAGGAGGGAGTTATCACTCTGAGAAAGGTCAGAGCTCAACATCACCACTACACCATACTGAATCATCACAGGATGAAACAGGCTGATGAAACAGGATGCTGTTCATTCAGCCGACATCTTGTAACTATTTATACACAACTAGATAATTACAGCATTAACTGTAATGAGCACATAATGAGTCACGTTTACATTTCAATTTCGTAAATACAGCTCCGGAAAAGATAAGAGACTAATGCAGTTTATTTTTAAATCAGCATCTCTGTGAGTATGACAGCCATTCCATACCAGTTAAATTCCTACACAAGCATCTCATTCTGATTTATGAGGTACTGATTAGTGATCACCTGAATCAAATCTTATTAATAATGAGGAAAAGTATAAAAACACTGCTGTAATCGACGCTCTCCTCTCACAATGTGACCAGTTGGATGGCAAAACAATACTAGAAGTACATCAAAGGTAATTATTGCCCTTTTGTTTAAGAGTGAACACAAGATACGTTTTTTTGTATTATTTATGTTCTGTAAACGCTGCATCATTTCTCCTATTTTGATATCATTTCCTTTAAAATTATGCTTTAAAGAACAATATCTTTATTTGGAAATTAGGAAAAATATTGTCAGCAGTTCTTAAAAATGAAACCAAAGCCGTTCCGTTCAATACTTGCAACTGAACATTTTGCAGTGGTCTCTTATTTTTGTCCAGAGCTGTGACCGTTTATTCGTAACTGCATAGTTTTATGTCTTACCAATTTCCATTTGTTCTGATGTGAAAACTTTAGTACAGACAAATAAAATAACTGATAAACTGATAAACATGGGAGTCAGAGAACTGGGTGGGCCCAGACATCTCTATATAATACAGTTGGATCCTTTGTCATGTTTGCCGGCTGAGCCAATAAGGGTGATGCACTTGCAGGAGATACTTGTAACAAACATAATCAGAAACTGACTCCACTATTCACTGGCTTGCAGTTAAAACTCAAAGGCAAGGCGAGGGTGAATCCTGAACATGAAGGGCGTGATGAATCGTCTGCTCAAGTGGAGAGCACTGACAAACCAAACAACAGTAAAAGGGTCTCTATACTCCAGGGGCTGAGACGGCTGAGGATATGGCGTACAATTCACTGCTGTGACATCCTTCACTATATAGTACTACTTTCAGTAGAAATGTGTGTAAATATTAATTAGATTAGGTTAATAAAAAGATACAACGTCCAGTAGGATACTGAACACACATAAAATGATTTGTTGAGCAGCTTTGATCCCGATTATTCTTTACAGTGTCTCTGCCCAAAAATAGTAACTTTACATTCATTCATTCAATCATTCATTCAATCATTCTCCAAAACGCTTATCCTTAACTTGGGACATGGGGTACTGGAGTATATATAGAAAGGGTATATTTTGCTTCTAATCAAAGTTATTATAGTTTTTATTCTAAGTCATTTTTGAGCATTTCTTTTGGTTCATTCATTATAAAATGCATGACAAAATGCAGAACCTTCAAAAAGCTTATTGCTCTATAGAAAAAAAATGGTAATGTTGGAATGTTGACAAAACTTCTTTCTCTTGAGCTTAATACATGTAGATACATGTTAAACACACAAAATGTTGATTACTGTAAATTAGACTAAGGAGGAGAGTGTTTTTAGAAGAAGTCATGCCCTTTTCAGTCCTTATAGAAAGATATCCAGAAAGCCTAGAGCCCTTCTAAATGAAGATCGCTCAATAGGCTGTATATGGCAGACAGACAAATGGCTCGCTCAGCAGTTCCAATAATAAACCTACTATGCAAATAATAAATAAAAACTTTTACCATTGACTTTAACAGCATTGAGGTTTAATAAACTCTGAGCTTGTGGTAGTGATTCAGCAGTTTCTGAATGATCCATACACACTGTCTGGAAAAGAAAGATTATAATGTAAGCCTTTCTGTCTCTTTCCCCCAGCCTCTGGACTATGAGAGAAGGAAAACATTCACTCTGAGGGCTCAGGTAGAGAACGTCTATCTGGACCCTCGCTTTCACACACGAGACTCCTTCCGAGACACTGCCACAGTGAAGGTTTTGGTGGAGGACGTAGACGAGCCGCCTGTCTTCAAGCGGCCTGCTTACATCATGGAGGTCAGAGAAAATGCTGAGATTGGAACCATCATCGGATCTGTCAGCGCCGTGGACCCTGACGCTAACCGAAACATTGTCAAGTAAGCCCAATAGGCTTTGGGGTAACCATTAAAACCTGACCCATGGCCTACATTTCTTATATATTTTTTTTTACTTTGAGGTCCACTTTGCCAAACTATTTTATTGGGTCAGCTGCAGTCATTTTAAGGACCCAAACATTTTTGTAGTCATTTGACTCTCGTGTGGGCGGGGCTTTGACTCATTTGCCAGCAGGTATTTGAGTGACATCTCAATGTCCCGGAGATACGCAGGCTTTTTTTGATACGCAGGCTTCTAAGATGGGCAGCAGCATCTGCCGCCAGTCAGGATCACGTATGAGATTTGAGATTTGTGCACAAGATCAACTCCACGATTAATCAATTGTAAGTATTGATCAAATATGTTCATTATGCTGTGCGTGATCCTGACTGGCGCCAGTTGCTGCTGTCCGTCTTAGAAGCCCACATATAAAAAAAAAACAAGCCTGTGTATCTGGGGCACGGAGCTGTCACTCAAATACCTACTGGCAAATTAGTCAAAACCCCGCCCACACGAGAGATCCGTGCCAGAACTGCAAACGAATCCTCAAGCAGCGAAAACGTAAAACGGGGCGGAGTGACTGAAAAGCCAGAAGCGAAACTGAAAAACTAGTGCTGAAATCGAAAGTCTCTCAGGCGAGAATGAATTTTATTTGAAAAGCCAGCAGTGAAATTGAAAAACTAGCAGGGCAATCGAAAGTCTCACAGGTGAGAATGAATATTGAATGAATTTTGTTTGATATTAGGGAAGTTTTGCTTGAGCATTTTGGCACAAATCTGATTCCACAGGATAGTCCACAAATGTGAATGCTGAAGGCATTTATGTCCATTAATCACAGCCATGTGATTAGAATTAGATCCAGATGATATAGATCCAGGCACTACAAGTCATTGTGGGGAGGAGGTTTGGAGTCTGCGGTTAATGTTCTGATTGGATCTGGATGTGACAAATGCTTAATATTGCCAGGTGTATTGGGCAACTGATGTATCAGCCAGGCCCTGGAAATAAGTCTTCATATTTTGGAAAGTATATTGTGGAAAACCAAAATATGTCCTCAGTCAAGGACAGTTCATCGGTTTAAGCAAGGGAATACCAGCTGCTGCTGCCATCCCAGTGCAGATGCCAATAAACTCTAAATCGGACAAGACATATCTTAGAAATTGTCATTTTATAGGAGAATAAAAATCCTTTTTCCTCTGAATGTTTTATTCCATTGTAGCATTTATATTAGTCAGTTATTTATGGAATGTTCACACAATGTAAAAAATAGCAGGCAATCTCACATGGAGTACAAAATAAAACAATTACTTTTTTATCTTAGCAGGAAGTTATGCATTTTAGACCAGTTATGTAACAAATCGACAGGATGGAGTGGCCTGCAGATCATAATTTTCAGAAAAAGTACCCAGTTGCAGAGAGGGAGGAAGTTCTTCAAAGCTTAAGGTTTTAGTGTGGGGTGGTGAAAAAACTGAATGCCTCAGGAAATGAAGAGCTTAGAAGCTCAAATAGTGCTTTTAGTCCTACACCTCCATCAGTCCAGACATAATTAAAAGAACTGTATAGCACTGAAATCATCTACTGTTATTGAAGGTACCATATGACAAAAACGTAAGGCTTAACCGATATATTATCCACTCAAAAGCTCCAAATCTCATAATTATTGGATTAAATTGAATTATTAAAACATAATTTAATCCAAATCTGAAGTATTTTCATGTCTGATGTTTACTCATTTATTTTAATTATATCCGTGTCATAATATGATGTCACATACAGTATTTAGGGCATAACACTATAACACACTGTAACAGTTTCCATATGTTGCTGCAGCACATGAGTCATGTGGATATTAAAAGTGTAACATTAAGCTAAAGCAGCAGTTAGTGTTTCCCCTCTCATTCACTGTGAGAACTTCTTATACTAAAAAACTTGCTCTGGAGATTTTTCTTGTCTTCTAGGAATCCCACATTCAGACAGGTTTGCTGTTTATTTGCTGTTTGTTTGCTGTAGCGAGGGTTATTGACTCAAGAAGATGTAGATGCCAGATTTATTTTTTTACATTTTACCATGTAGTAATATCACTGTCCTTTGTTGAAATATGTTGTAGTATAGGCTACAAATTGTCTGGCTTGTGATAAAAGGGTTAAGCTTTAAAAAAAAAAATCCGAACCAAATTATCAAAATAAAACTAATACTCAAATATATGAATTGTTTGTCCCAGTCCTGTATGTTAGCAGTTGTTGCAATTTTAGCACCTAAAATTTGGTAACCTTATCATCAAATATGAAACAGAGCTGAATTTTATGTTGTGGCTGACGCACAGAACAGGGCTCCCAGGGCTCACACCTGCAGACTCAGCGAGAGCCAGTCACCCTGTAATCACATTTAAGCAGGTTCTTCATGAACACTTGATAGCTGATATTAGCCATGTCGGACCCTGAATTAACCCTTAATTAGAGAGATTGTGCAAAGACTTGAATAGGGAACTCTAGTCTTTATCACAGTGGGCTGGTGCTGAAATGTCTTCTGTTATTGTTCTGCAAAGGAATCATCTCACTGGAGCTGTCAGATGTGTTAATTACTTTGTACACCCTGTTCATTCCCCAAGCCAGTGAAAATCTCTCATACTAGGGACCTATATTATTTGATATGGTGAAAAAATGCTTATCTATACAACAAAAAAGGCCAGAAAAGAGCTGTGAATGTGTATTTACACAAGCTGTTTTTATTGCTGTAGAGGAAAGATGATCTGTAGTCATAAGATCTATGCACCCAATTAGTGCAGATAGATGTACTTATGACAAGAATGTTATGAAAAAAATGTGCACAGAAAAGGAATGCAGTTTAGTGACACAAAGCTTTTCAAAATGTTTTAATTTATGAACATTTTCTGTGACAATTTCTAATAAGATAACATTAAATAGAAAATTATTTAAATCTTGCCATGTTTCATAATAACATGGAAGAAAACCAGACAAAAGACCTGCATTGGGAATAAAGCCAAAGGGACATGGACTAAAATAAGGTTAGAAAAGAAAATATTAATCATTATTTAAAACGTTGCTTTTTAAGAGTACTGACACTAAATATAACCAAAGTATTAGTAAAAGTATTTTTCTTACTAAATTGCAAGGGAACAGTGAAACAAACATTGCTTAAAAATTTACAAGACAGCATAATGTCCCCAGATATGATTGTAGTGTATCTGGGGGCTTTATACATATGTGTAAATGTATTGTATTGTAAATTCTAGTGTATATTATTGTTTATTCATGTTATAAATGATCTAATAGCTTTGTTTCAGTGTATGAGGTGTTTACTAATGTTGTTTATGGACTAACAGCTTCCATTCTGGCATATTCACTGAACTTGTTTATGGGCTGATAGTTCCCATTCTAGTGTACAGGGGTGTTTATTGATGATGTTTATGAACTAGCAGCCCCTATTTTAGTGTACTGCAGTGTTTATTGATGTTTTGTATGGAGTGACAGCTTCCATTCTGGTGTGCAGGAGTATTTAGTGGCTTCTATTGTGTTGTATATTGATGTTTATGTGCTTGCAGCACTTATTCTAGTTTACAGAAAAGTTGTTTATGGACTACAAGCTTCGACTGTCCTGGATAGAGTATTGGATTTACTGGTCATGCAAAACAGGCAAACATAAAAGAGAAGGCCATGTAGCCACACAGGGCACAGATTCTCATCCTTTACACCCTCGAAGGGTTTTTCGTTCCAGTCCACTGGCTCATTTATCAGGAGAGAAAACAAATGAGTGTTTAACTTGTGTGATTAATCAATGGCCTTTACAAAACCTCATATGGCGAGTGCTTCTGGGTGATCTTAAAATTACAACTGACACATAACTTTGCAGGTGTGATTCACTTTAGTTACACGAGAGGCCATTTTTCCATTAAAAATGTACTACGCATATTTTTGATAGGGGTGTGTGTGTGTCAGTGTTGTATTAGGTTTGGAAACAATCTTTGCAAGATGATGGATCTCCAGGAGAAAGGCTAGAAATCATATTTTCATAGGGGGCATTTTTACCCTTACTGGGCATTTTATACACAAATGATTTATGAAATAACAAAACAGCTACAATACTACCAATTTACCAACAGCAGAAAATGTACAAATTCAGCAATGTATAGATTTTCACTGAAAGAAACATGCTCTTCGGCTCACTTCTCACAGCAGTTTTCTCATATAAGGTAGCATATATTCATTTTTATCCATGGATGAACATTATTCAGAGAGTAAAGTAATTGAGTTTCATTTATATAAATGTATTAAATATAGAGGTTTGTTTAGATTAAATTTCTGACATTATTTTGTGGTCGTTTTCCTAGACACTTGTTTTAAGGTGCTAAACCTTTGCATTTAATGGCTTTTTGGCCACTTACTCCTCGCTTATTCTACAGTGTAGTAGAAATCTAATGTCATCAGCCTTATTTGATGCTTTCAAGCCGGATGTGACTGTGTACCTTATTGCAAAGGCCAGTATGAGAAAACTTAGAATATAGAATATAAAGGGAAAAGTTAAAGAAAGCCCACATGAGTGGCTAGGCCATTTTAAATGGTCCATATCCAACCTTTTTTCCCCTGAGGTCTAATTATGAGGGCCATTGAAGCTCACCACCATTATTCACATACCAAAGAAATGTGCGGCCTCAGTGTCTATCATACTGTCATATTCACTCCCATCATGAGGTGCTTCGAGAGGCTTGTCATGAGGCATATAAAATCACAGCTGACCCCTTCACTGGACACCCTGCAGTCCCCACCACTTTACGGATTATGCCCTCAGCCTCACCCTTCATCTGGCCTTCATCACACACCTGGACAAAAAGGAGACTTGCATGAGAATGCTGTTCATAGACTTCAGTTCAGCATTCAACTTCATCATTATTCAGCATCTGATTGGGAAGCTGAGACTGCAGGACCTTAACACCTCCCTGTGCAACTGGATCCGAAATTTCCTGACTGAGATCTCTGTCCATCAAGATCAAGAGTAAAATCTTCAGCACCACCACGCTGAGCACAGGGCCCCGCAGAGCTGTGTGCTCAGTTCCCTACTGTTCACCTTGCTGACCCAAGACTGTGCAGAAATGGCCAGCTCAAATCACATCAAGTTTGCTGATGACACAACTGTGGTGGGTTTGATCAGCAGGAATGACGAAAGGAGAAAGGAGGTGTGACAGCTAAGAGACTGGTACAGAACCAGCAACCTGTCCCTGAAAATGGATAAAACAAAAGAGATGGTTGTTGACTTCACAAGGTGATCACACTCTGTTGAACATAAATGGTCCAGAGCGCCAAGATCACAGAGAACCTCACATGAACACCTCGGAGCATCTCTTCTTTCTGTGGAGACTGAAGGTTGCGCACCCCACCCAGTCCTTGCCACATTCTGCAGAGTTGCTATAGAGAGCATTCTCTGTAGTTGCATCATATCTTGGTATGGGAGTTGTTCCATTTTGGATAGCAAGACCATAAAGAGGATAGTGAGGACAGCTTGTTGCTGTCTCTCTCCTTTTTGTCATTTACACCATATGCTGAAACTACACACCCCCTTACACCCTCCTCCCGCTTGAAAGTGTTCCATAGCATATGAGCCACCACTACCAGAACGGGGAATAGTGTCTTCCCTCAGGCCGTCAGACTCCTCTATCAGAACTGAACAGAATCATAAACTCTATCTCCACACACACACAGACAAACAAATCCCTGAACTAAGCTTCTTCCTCTCCTTCTACAGTTCATATGAACACTGAACTGTTCTGCCTTAAACAACTTACACTGCAATGCCCCTCTATTTATTATATACTGCACATCCTATATCCTGCACAATTATTATTTATTGCTGTCTACCTCCATCATACATTTGCATCCATCCAACTAACGCATCCGTTGCTAGAATATGGTATTGGCTTTTCACTGTCCTGTCTGCACTTGTAGTTATTGTTCTTGTGTTACACCATGGAACACAAGAACAGTTGTGGAACTGGTGGAACGTTGTTTCATTTCATTGTGTACTGGGTACAGGGGCTCCTCCCATAACCAGTTTGGTTGCACAGGAAGGAAGAATGTGCAGTATACACAGAATATGCAGTAATGTGCCATATGAGTGCTTACCTACGCCATTTTGGACTATTAAATATGAGTGCTTACCCACGCCATTTTGGGCAGTTGGTAGCCTAGTGGATAGGGCATTCGCCCTGTGATCAAAAAGTCCAGGTTCGATTCCTGCTTCACTTGGTGAATTGGTTAAATGCAGAGGAAGTATTTCGTGCTGTTCACACTGTGTGCTGTGGCGTGTTCACGTATGACCAGATTGTCACTTTCATACTGGCGCATATTTAAGGTTCACACTAAAAAAATAGACATTTTAGGCATTTTTTTTACCAAAACACCACAACGCGGTTTGTCACTATACGCGTGTGCTCTAGGAACGCAACACTGGCGAATAGCGAGGGATTACTGTATACACATTATTAGTTTTTTAAACATTACATTCAATGCACATATAGGTAGTATTACTAAAATAGGAAATGCAGAAAATTTTGTCTATGCCTTTATTACCTCTAAACTTACTGTCAGGCTGCTCCAACAAGAAGCTAAATATGCAGAATGTGACAAGAACCAGGAAATTTGACATTAGTCCACCATTAATAAGACCCTGTCAGCTTCAGATCAAATTTTGTATTGATAAAATAGAGCCTACATGTTCCCTTAGATCTCAATGTGCTGTTCATCTGCTTTGCGACAACAATGGTTGCAAAAAATACTATATCAATAAAAATGATGTTTAACTGAATTACTTAAACAATGAAGAACAAATGCAATGCAAATGATAAAGAAGTGTTCAAATGTTTCTGCCACTCAGTCCAAACAGCCATTTCTTCGATCTCAAGTTTCCTATTGAATGGAAATTCCAGCACATTGTTTGCTATCCAGAAACAAAACAGTGAATCTAAACATGATTTGCTGTTTTCAATGGTGAAATAGTGTTATATCTACAAAAAAGCTAAATTTATTCTAAATAAACGGTTTGCCCTGCATAAGCCAACCCTTTAAGAAAGGATGAAAAACACATTTTAGGCCACAGTTATATTAAAACAGTTTTCATGTTGTTGGAGCTTTCAGCTGCATTAAATGTCCCAGACGGCAGATTCCTATTGCCAGCATTGCCTTTGTTTCTCAAGGACAGAGCATTGCACCTAAACCCTCTTACACCTTAATTTCAATCATCCAAAAAAGGGCCTTTTTATACGTGGTCACACAACCCAGACAAAAACTGGTATTATGGCTATAACGTTACCTGTATTGGTACCGACCCGTCACGGTACATGGGTCACGGCTCGGTACATGAAGTCTTTCAGAGAATACACGGTACGACGAAGAATACGTGATTGAAGTAATACGGAAACACAGAGGGACCAAAAAGCGCAAGTAAATCATAAACCTGGGTCATAGTGTGGTGCAATAGTGCCACCTACTGGCATA
>JBBPDB010000108.1:25181037-25195577 GCA_037974465.1 Brachypetersius altus | reverse complement strand
GGGTGGAAAAAAAAAAAAAAAAAAAAAAAAAAAAAGGGAAAAAAAAAAAAAAAAAATAAAGATATGTTAAAAAATATGTACAAAAAAAAAACAAAATATGTAAAAAAAAAAAAAAAAATTAAAAATGTGTTAAAAAATGTTAAAAAAAAAAAAAAAATATGTAAAAAAAAAAAAAATTCTTGTTATGTTTGTGTTAATTGTTTAAAAAAAAAAAAAAAAAAAAAAAAACACCTTTATGTTGGGTACAAACTACAGGCCCATTGTTTCGCCTGTGTTTATTGTTCCAAAAAAAAAAAAAAAATTGTTCTTATTGTTTGTAGTTTAACTGTTCTGTTTTAAAAAAAAAAAATTGTTCTTATTGTTTGTAGTTTAACTGTTCTGTTTAAAAAAAAAAAAAATGTTCTTATTGTTTGTAGTTTGTTAACTGTTCTGTTTTAAAAAAATAAAAAATAAAAAAGTATTTCTGTGGTTCCTTTATTGACTGAAAAAATAGTACTAATAGACACTTCAAGATTTGCAGGTATGGGAAGCTGGTGTATTTGGAGGACCTGAGTGGAAACGCTACATGGGTTGCTGATGTAGAAGAAGAAACTCCCTCTCAACAACTCTGGCTTTACTTGCAAACCCCAAACAAAAATTGTTCATGTTCATCACCTTTTCATAATCCCTTGATTTTAAACGATTATAAACTGATGGGAGTACTGGTAAGGACTTGGCTTAATGTGTTCATTTAAGTAGGTTCATTTAACAGGTGGGAGGAAAGCATGATTAAAAGTCTGAGAAAATATCTACACCCACAAGCTTTGGGATATGTATTACCCTTTGGGAAGGTGAGTTATAGGCTTGACCCCTAGGTTTGAACTTTCCCCCAGGGAATGGTTCAGAGAAGTAACCAAAGCAGGTAGAGCTTTGAAACCTTAACTAAATCTGCTCCCTAGAACTTGCAATTTCAATGCTAAGATCAAGTCTAGGGGTCAAGCCCGTAAATCCGCCCCCCAAAGACCCAAGCCCCCCCATCTTCCGGACACGTGTCCGTCATGCTCTCGGGTACCCATGTGTGAAGTTTCAAAGCCTTAGCCCCTTTGTGGCCTGTTCTATAGAGAAAACTCTATTGCCTGTCTAAGCCTCAGGCTTCCTATTCATTTCAATGGAATGGTTTTAATTAACTAAAATATTCATATAAAATCAGGACATGCAGATACATGGATGTGCTTCTGGATCTGTCATCTACATGTCCTCAGGTACCTGTGTCTGAGGTTTCAAAGCCCTAGCTTCTGTGGTTCTGTTTCTAGAGCCAAAAATTGAGCTGTCCCAATACTTTTGTCAAAAACCGCTATTGCAGTAATCATGTGACTCATCTCTCAGCTCCTATTGGACACTTGGTGTAAACAACACCATTGTAGCCACATTGCTGACTCTGAAGTAAGTATCCCTGTCCATCTTTGTTTATAATCAAACTCTACTGACCGGATGTTGTTCATGTTTTGTTTAGATTTGTAACAAGTACACTAACAATTGTATATTGTGGCTTTCTCTGTAAGATTTGCCTTTAAATTGATTTTAGCAGGTTGAAGCCTACATGTAGGCTCCATGTAAAGCCTAATTACAGTGGGGTTATCAGTAAATGAATACAGACTAAAATACATAGTGGTATATTGTGGCTTTCTCTGTAAGATTTGCCTTTAAATTGATTTTAGCAGGTTGAGGCCTACATGTAGGCTCCATGTAAAACCTAATTACACTGGGGTTATCAGTAAATGAATACAGACTAAAATAGATAGTGGTATATTGTGGCTTTCTCTGTAAGATTTGCCTTTAAATTGATTTTAGCTGGTTGAGGCCTACATGTAGGCTCCATGTAAAACCTAATTACACTGGGGTTATCAGTAAATGAATACATACTAAAATAGATAGACAGATGGATAGATAGATATATATTTTTGTCCATATATGTATTATTAATGCTCCTATTGTGTTAATTTAGGCTTAAAAGTGATTGAAACTTCTCCTGTGAGGAATGGTAAGCTAAGCTCCTCTGTTCTGAGAACATATAATACTAATTGCTTGATGATTTCTGAAAACCTGAATTGCCTCTCTTCTTGACTTTAAGCCAAACACAAAAACTAAGTGCCCACTTTGTAGAGTGGGGTACAGAAATGTGTCTGAGCACCTCAGGGATTTCCATAAAACAACATCAAGCATGGAGCGAAAGCTTTTATTGGCGAAAGAGAGCAAAAGGTAATGACAAATTCTAAACACACTGCCCCCCGCCCCACACACACACACATATATATTTATATTGTGGCGAGCATCAGAAGAAGGGTCGTCAGACATGGAACTTTTCCCAAACTCTCTGCTTTATTTCCAACTCCAAACACAGCTCACAGTTCACACAGCTCACACAGCTCACACAGAAAAGAACTTGGGAAAAGAACTAATATCTCCTGTAGCTTTTACAGTCCCTTTTCCCCAGCAACAGCATATATTTGCTAACATTTATCTTATAGTCATAAATATAAGTCCATATTACCTATTCATATTGTAGATTGTATATTATGGTATACTATATTTGCTCAGTATATTGTTGTATCTATTGTTGTTTTTTACTGTGTTGTACTTGAGAGACACCATCTACCGGAATAAAATTCCTTCTGTGTGTTCACTCACATACCTGGCCAATAAACGCGATTCTGATTTGTAATGTCTATAGGTTTGCTGGGCCAGTACCCTGCCCGTTACCCGGGTGTAAGAAACTTTACGTACGGTTGGACCGCCACCTCTCAACCTTTCACGTGCTTCAGGTAAAATCCATTTTTTTGTGCTTGTAATCTACCAGATTATGTAATTTATCCATTTCTACAGTGGAAGAAACCACTAAAAACTACATTTATTTGTTTTTTTACTTTCTTTCAAACAAGAGAGAAGACAAAAAAAAATGTCTTCAAAAGGCCAAGAAATTGGCTGCTCATAAGGCCCTTGGACGGATGCAGCAGCCTGGCCACACAAAGAAATCTATCAGAGAGCTTAAAATAAAAGTTGCCGAGATGCAAAAACAAATCGAGACTTTGGAAAGGCAGGGCAACCCACCAGCTCACCGCTCATCGCCCGCCGACTCACCACCTCACCAGTCAGCACCCAAACGTGGTTCCACGTCCAGGAGTGCTGCAGCGGCTTCATGCGCCAAGGAAAAAAAGCATAGGCTAGTTGCATTTTTGTTAATTAGGTTCAATATTCTTTCTGTACACTTACAGCAGCTGGTAGCCTAGTGCTTAGGGCATTCGCCCTGCTATCAGAATGTCCAGGTTCGATTCCCAAGACCGCTAGGCACAGCCGAGGTACCCTGAGCAAGGTACCGTCCCCACACACTGCTCCCCGGGCGCCGTGTTCCTGGCTGCCCCTGCTTCACTTGGTGAATGGGTTAAATGCACAGGAAGAATTTCGTGCTGTTCACACTGTGTGCTGTGGTGTGTTCACGTATGACAAATGTTTACTTTCACTTGCACCGTTTTTTTCTGTTTCCAAAACTTGACCATTCACAATTAAGTTAAGAGTAAAGTGTAAAGTAAAGTGTCCATTTGTCATATGTGAACACAGCACAGCAGAGAGTGTGAACAGCACAACATTTAACCCTTCACCAAATGAAGCAGTGGGCAAGCCAGGAACACTCGCCCAGGGAGCAGTGTATGAGGACAGTATCTTGCTCAAGGGTACCTCAGTGATGTCCCAACAGTCCTGGGATTCAAACCCATGATCTTCTGACTGCAGGGAGAACACCCTAACCACTGGAGGCACATATTGCCTCAAGAAAGATCTGTATAATTTTCCCAAAAAATCTGTATCATTTTACAAAAAGGTCAACTTCTCTCTACATTGTTTGGTATTTTGTTTAAAAATAATTACAATATGGTACACAATGCTGTGGTACTGAAGGCATGTGGGACAGGTGACTGAGGTGGAAACTCCAGGTGGCGTTACAGTAGCAATGGAGCTTGCAGAACCAAAGTTGACCCACTAGCACTATTCCCGGAGCAAGCCTGAGTTAAGCAGGCCCCACAGAAAAGGGTCTTAAAACAATAGCGAAGGCTATATATAACACACAATTTCAACAGTGTGACGGCCAAAGGGCAGAGGCTCAATCCTCCTCTGACTTCTATTTCTGCGCACATCTGATTGCATGGTATAATTGTAATGCTGGTAAACCTTGGAACATGACAAGAAGAGAAAGCTAATAGACACCTAATAGAGTTCTGAGAATGGCCCACAATTTATTAACTTATTTGTTATGCCATGGGTCACTGTTTGTTACTGAAATTGTATTTAGGCTATAATGGATATACTTTGCGTAAAAGGGAAAGAAGTTTGTTGGCATAAACAGGTAAATAAGTTTTAGATTCTTATGCAGCAGCACTAATATATCTGCCAATGATAGACATTGCTGAAAGAGAACTTCTAAAGTATTTCAGGAAAGAACACACAGTCCACAGTTTTGACCCAATCATCACAGGGCTCTGCCGCGTTCTGAATTCTTCGTCGTTAAGCTCCCAGAATGGAAACGGCAGTCAAAGGAGCATCATGTCCTTTGTTTGTTGAAAAGCTGGAAAAGTACTTTTCCACAATTTCAGCATAATTTAGAACCGCTAAGAAGATACAAAAACAAAAACACCCACCACTAGCAAGAGCATTACGCCACAGATAATTAAAAGAATTAGAGAGATGAGCTAAATGGACTCTTACAAACAAATTACTTTTACATTTTTGCGATCTCAAAAGACATATGTCAGACTTATGTCAGAGTTATGTCATACTTTCACAAATTTATTACATTTTGATTAGTTTTAAGATCTCAATTTATAGAGATACAAATGTTTTTAATGAACTCAAACCTGCACACGTCTTTTCATGTTAAACACTGGAAAGCTGTTGAGTGAATTATAATTGAAAAAAAAAAAAGTTTATGTCAGAAAGAATATAAAACAGTGCATTTCTGACATCTTGGTAGTTATACTGTAATGAGTAGATTTGCATGCATTTCTTTGACAGGAGTCAAAGATTGAAAGGGTCTCAAGAGGTGATAAGCTAGTGCAACACTGTGTGAGCAAACACAATTAGCATTAAGACTAATGGCTGTTAATGTGTAATTCGGTTACCATCAACTTGTGGTTTTAACACTACACAAATGTCCAATGTGGTTTCTGGTTACATAAACACTGATGTACCAGTAAATTGGGTAACATGAGCTCAGGTAGAACCTTACGATAAGTCAAGCGATGTGGTGGGGGATATTCATCAGGCATACCAGTGTTGGGATCAGTTAGTGATGAACTAAGGACTGAAAAAACAACAGACCTTAGTGACTTCACCAGAGTCACTAAGTCTATTGGATAAAACACTTGCCTGTAAACCCAATGATCACAAAGTTGCAGGTTCAAACCCACACTTTTAACCAATGACTGTAAGTCACTCTGCAGTTAGCTAGGTAGACCAGTTCAGCACCTCCCAAATGCCAAAGCACTTTGCTATGCCATTGCTGATTGTGGTGTTGAAAAAGTCATTATGATCCTGTGGACGAAAACAGCTTGTAAGCCAGAGAAGTGAAGGGAGAATAGAGAGATTCTCACATGGAAACAGATCATGACGAGGAAAAATGGCACCTGTTTTCAACATGCAATCGTATTCAACATTGGCATGCAGAATGTCATCCCAGTGTGAACTACTAATTAGACTTCATTTTGAAGCAGCTACAACAGCCAGTGCCAGTTGGCAGTAGCATCAGTTAACATTAATAAAGTGCATCTTCAACAGGAGCATCAAAACTGGACCCCTGAGGACCTCAAACTACTGCAGTCATGGAGCTATAAAGGACCCTCGATTTGAGCTGAAGAACATCAGCATGTTTCTTCTGCATTTCGTTTCATGACTACAGTTTATGAAGTGGAATAATCATGGAAGATTTAGAATTTGACAACAACAACATCTATCAAACAAAAAGGGCCCTTGATACCCACTGAGACACCCCTTCATGGTGTAGCTCATGGAAACCTCACTGCTGACAAAAGTAATTCCTTAATGGCTACAGCTTATCCTGCATCAAGCAACAGTGTAATGTAAGGCCCAGGACAAATGTAATGGGACATCTGGCCATTACACCAAGAGAGACTACGAAACCAAACGCCTTAATTTTACCCCTTAAAGTTACCTTCATTTCTTAATCTCCCACAGAGGAAATTAAGGAAAATCGAGAGAAAAGGTACACAGATTAAAGCTGATTAAGGGGTAAAACTACAGAATTTTCCACTTTCCCACTTTTTAAATTTACTTAAATAATAGAACCACCTGAACGAACACCTTTTTTTTTTTTTTAAAGATTTTTTAAATTTAAGATTAAGATAATCTAATTTGATGGTAACATTAAGGGGTCGGTTTCACACCCTGATGGGGTTTGGTGTATTTTCAAGGGTAAATTAAGGTCGGGTTAAGCACATTTGAAGTACTTTTGTAGTAACAATTGTTCCACCCCCCATGCTTTAAGGGTAACCATGAGATTAATCACGCCTAAAAATTTTTATTAATATATGAATACATGATGTACATTTGATGAAAAACATAGTCCCAAAGGAGTTTCCAGTTCTTTATGCAATGAGGAATAAATAATCAATCAGTCTTCAATTATTGTTATTAACTCTTTGAAAGAAAGCTCAGAAAATCCTCTTTTTATTTTGGGAGTTCCCATTTTCAAACCAAATATAAAAAGTATCCGTCTGTATGCTAATTATATGACATAAAAAACCCTACTTAAACCTCCTGCTGAACCTTCGAATAAAGCATTTCTGAAACAGGTTTAATATCTCTATAAGCCCTGGAAGCACTTTTTGATTTTTCCCTATTTTAGTCCCAGTTGCCAAGAGACTATGTACATTTCACCAGATGAAAAGTTTTTCAAAAGACACTCAGTTTGCAAGGCTCTCAAAAGCTGGGTTCCTGTTGGCATATTTATTCATTGGCATTTGTAATGTTTAAATGTATGGAAAAGTCTAAGTATGGAACTGGTGGTCAAGTTCAGAGATAAGGAAATAATAATAGTAAGATCTAGAAAAGCAGTTCAACATGTTCCTATTTCAATTCACATTCACCCCCTTAATGCCCCATTAACTCATTTCCTCAGTTCCCCACTTCCTTAACTCCTTCATTCCCAACTTCCTTTGCTCCCTCAGTCTTCATTCCCCTTATGCCCTCAGTTCCTCACTACCCTATTCCAGCAAGCCTTTTCTCACTCCCTCTCACTCTCATCACTCCTTCACAGCCCCACTGTCTCACTTCATTGTCCTTTCACCGATTCATTTCTTAATTCATTCATTGCTTCCTCATCGCCACCTTGAATCCTCAATTCCTATACTCCTTCACTTTCCTTCATCTACCCTCACAATAAATAGTTTTCATCTGCTCACTCCTTCACATCCTGACCCCTCAATCCTTGCCTCCCTAACTCTTACCAAGGGGGTAACCATTAATATGCAGGAAACAAGACAGAAAGTAATGATGGATGCAGAAAGGAGGGAACACATACAAATGATTTACAAAGAAAAGAAAGTGACAGAGAGAAGGAAAGACTGGGAATGAGAGATGGGGAGTCTGAAGTATTCAGTGGGTTTAGAGAACTGTGGACTTGTATAGAACAAAAGAGGGAGACAGGAGAGAAGAGTGTACTTGTAAAGAGGGATGCAAGGAGAATGAAGAGAAGTATGTACTTGTATAAAGGGATGTCTGGCTCTTTGCCCTCGGTCCTCAGTGTGAGACAGCACTGCTGGAGCTGAGATTTGGGGTCATTCCAGTCCTGATTTAGAATGAACTCCTGCAACACAAAATCATAAAAAACAATAAATAATTTGTTTAAAAACGATCACTCCACTTCTGTTACTTTAGAGTCAGTCTCTCTCTCTCTCGCTCACACACACAAACACACAACCCCCAACCCCCCCCACCCCACTTGCTACTAAATCACATGCTACTTAAGTCATGCTAACAAAAAAAAAAAAAGAGATGAAAATTGGGGCCAGAAATAAGTCTCCAAGGTGTGTAGCATTGATACACACACACTCTCTCTCTCTTTCTCTCTCTCTCTCTCTTGCTCTCTCTCTCTCTCTGAGAACACTTCTTCTAAAAGCACTTCCATTAACACAAATGCACTCGGCCTGGAGAGCAAAATGGAGACTTTGAACATAGAACCGTCTGTTCCAATTCATTTTCTAAAAGAAGAGTGCCAGCAGCATGACTGCTGCCCTTCTCCCTCGTGCCTTCCCCCTGAAAATCCTTTCATCTCTCATCCTCTTGGTTTCATCTTTGCCTGAATCTTGGTTTTATTTATTTCTGTTTGCCCACCACATCAACCCCCTTCTGTATAAGGTCACTGTCAGACCACGTATCCTGGTCAAAAATGGTCACTTTGCGGGAGCAGGAAGAAACATCCTTGACTTGTAAAGTTACGTACCATTTTATGTCAAGTGGTTTTAAACCGTTTCCTCAAGAGCTCAATTTGGGCCTGAACTCAAACACAGCGCAAGAATTTTCTGTTAGAACCCCACCTGAAATCAGTCTCTTGACAGGATAGTGGCAGTTACTCTGCAGTAATAACATGTCATTAGATAAAAATAAAAAAAAAAACACAATGTAAAACAATAACAAATAGTATGATGTTTAAAATTAAGTGCAATTTCTTCTTCAACAAATTCATTCACCAAACAATTCTTTCAAACTAAATGCCAAACCTTTCAGTTTGGATAAAGTCTTCACACTGTGCTGTTCTAACTCCGTGTGCTGTTGACATAGTAAGATGTCAGTCACATCTTTGATTTTTATTTTATTTTTTTTTTACTACACGTCCTGTTGGCTGCAAAAAACTGTCCTTTCCTAGTTTGCAAGGTTATCCCCCCTGCCATTTAGGAGACCTAGGTGCACAAATATGAGACCGGGTTAAAATATGAAAATAAAGGAAAAATAAAGTAAGGAAAGGTACAGCAGGGCAAAAAAAGGCATGTAGAAGCACATTAACGTATGTTTTGTGTGCGAATAATATTCCTGTAAATTTTCTAATTCTTCAGTTTCAGAAAGACTTTTTCACAGTAAACCTAATAGAAGAGAAGAACCAGAGTAATTTGCCAGTTTTGTATGACACACACACGCTTGCGGTTCTTCTCTTCCATTTGGTTTCTTGTGAAAAAGTCTTTCTTTACGTTACAATATCCCAACTTCTCCCCTTTCTAGCGGTTTAATTTTTAATTCCAAAGCAAGCGTCTCTCTCCGTCTTTCTTCTCCTTTAGCTTCTCCTCATTTCTCCTAATTTACGACCAGCCACAACATCGAAGCCCCCCTGCTAGTGTGTTCTATTTTTCTTCATCCAGCCCTCACTGTGCTCCTATTGTCTAAGAGTACAGTGGAGAGAGAGGAAGATGAAGTTTGCAAGAGCTGACCTCCTTTTTTAAACACCCCCACAAAAACCTACAAGAGCTAGAGGAAAATACAAAATAGAAAAGAAAAAAGAAGATAAAAATCCTTCAGCCAGAGCAGTGGACATGTGGCATCTCTAGACCTCTCACAAATGGAAATCGGGGCCAAGGTGCCGTCCCTCTGGTCTCTCTTTCCCTCCAGAGATGCTAGCCTCACTAGCAATTAGCATGCCAGCTGGAGGTGTGTGCGCGTGTGTGTGAGAGAGAGAACAAACGTAAATCCAGGCAACACTAAAAGAAGAAAGAAAAGAAATCCCCCTCTCTAACTGTCACCTCCTTTCAAAACGCCACCCTAACTCCAGTGACGGCTCGCTAGTTGCCAGCGCCAGCCGTTAAAGAACTTTCTCCATTTTCTGATGGTTTCCCGCCACAGGACTGAAAGGCTTACAGAGAAATATAATGAGGATGAGCGAATGTCACTTAAGCAGTGAAAAGCTCGAAGACATCACTCCCTTCCCTAGTCAAAGATAGCATAGGCCTGCTGTTGGAGCTAACTAGCGTGTCCTTGATTGACCGGCAGGAGATTTTTTTTTATTGATTGCAGCATTGAATGCAGTGGCTGAAGATAAACTAAGTGTGAAAATAGATGCTTTTTTGAAGACTTATTTACATTTAAAGATAAAGCATCAGATAAAGGGCTCATGTGAAGTTATCAATCACTACACACAACCTATGCCAATACTTTTCATATAGTGTATGAACTGCAGACAAGTATTGGGTTTGGAGAAGGTCCCTTACTTCCAGTCAGTGTGTGCGCATGGGTCCACTTTTGGAGATCTGCTCCTGCCTGTACCCGCACAGTACAGCACCACACCCACCCGTTCACCCATGTTTACAGTAACCCCTCACTTTTACGCAGATTAGCAGTCGCAGATTCAGTGTAACACACTAAAGAGAAACAAACTGAAAATGGTATGGGGAAATACCCACAATAATGCAGAAACTGCAAATATCCTCTGCCTTTTTGTATACAAGCATTTTAGAGCTAATTCATTATTAATATAATTTACTAATTTTGTACATAAATTCAGCTACATTTCCATTTAAAAAATATAACTGAATAAATATAGAAAGTGCGTCTTGTAAGGGTAAAATAGGCTGAAGAGGCGGGAGATTTGAAAGTAGCCAATCCGAGAATGCTATTTATTTCTCCTGGCTGCTGATTGGGAGCATCCCACGAGACCAATCCGAGAAGGTTATGTAGAGCGCAGGCGCAACCCTGCTGTTGTATGTTGTAGCATGACTGCTCCGTGTCTAGTTTTCGTATTTAGAGTTTGAACCCCCCCACGTTGATCAAGTTGAACACTATAAAAATAGGCATTTTGAGGTTTTTCACTTTACATGGGTGCTCTTGGAAGGTAAACCCCTGGAAAAGCAGGGGGGTTACTGTAAATCAAAATTAAATCCGCACCCGCTTGGATCGGTTAACAATCTGCCTGTTAACCGCCCGTGCCGTGATAAATTACACACTAATTAAAATCATTCTATTGAAACGCACGGCAGAACTGGCCTCCCAGGAGACTTTGCGTGTGGAGTAAGTGACCAGTTGGGGAACATTAGAGGGGGTAGATGTATTAGAAATGATTTATGGTGAGCGTGTGTGTTAGTTATGTTAAATGTTGATTTGAATGTGAGGCCTTCTCGCCAATCACCCTCCTCCAGAGTTTTAGGTCCTTTGTTGGAGTTGTAGAGTAGTACCTGAGCATGCCAGTGGGGGCGTAGTACCTTAAAGTACAAAGTTTGTTTTGAAGCTGTTTGCTGAGAATAAAAATGTTATTGAATTTTTCTCTCTCACGCTCGCCACAATGTCATCCACAGTCCCAGTTTTGAGCTGCATCCTGCGTTCTTGGATCACAAATCCAGCGGAAGAAAAATCTCTCTCCCTGGAGCGCATTGAACACACCGTGATAATTTCATGTTTGTACATGATAGTCTAATACATACATATTTTTGCTTTTGTTACTTTTTCAGGCTACAATACTGTTTCGATTGACCTGCTACTCGCCCGTTTGTAATTAATCACCTGCCTACATACCCACTGGGAAAATTCCAGAACATTAAAATCCGCCCGTTTCATGACCTATCTGCGGGTACCTGAAGAAACTTTTCTATACCAGCATGACTGTGTCCCAGTGCACAAAGCAAGCTCTATAAAGACATGTTTGGATGAGTTCAGTGTTTAAGAACTTGACTGGCCTGCATAGAGGTATACATGTTTGTGAGCTTCAGTCTTTAAGGGACAGCAAAATAGTATGGATTTAAAAAGATTATAAATTTGACAGATTTGTAAGTAAATGTCAGGGAAAAATTAAAGAATGGGTCCTTTAAGAGCCTGTGAAAGACAACAGTTAGCTATTAGACTAAAGTGTTAAATCAATATTAGGCATTATATGAGGTGTTGAAAAACACAGACGATTCTCCCCATCTCTCTCTCTCTGGGTGTAAAAGAACATACCTTTAGCCGTGGAAAGAAGCACACATTCATGAAAGTGTGGACGAACTCTAGATCCTTGTCTATATAAAGAGCTGCAATGAAAGCTGTGGAAACAAGAACAAGAAAAGATGAACAAGCCCCTGTACTTGGCAAGGCATGTACCAAATATTGACTATACACTCCCTGTCTATTAGAGACCCCTATTATGGGCTTCCACACACAGACAGGTTAACTTAACAGGTCAGTTGTTTGCACAGTTTTAGCATACACTGTGTATGTGATTTGCATATCACATACACAGCAGTGGTTTGGCCTAATGACTCCCTACAAACAGTACGTTTAGTTCTTGAATGTTAGTTTATAGTTTAGATGTTGTTTTACAGATGAAAACACCAGATGCAATTTGATTTGCACTAAACCTGGGTTTGTACCACACACCAATGTGAAGACGAAGGGGAAGGAAAAAAATGGATGGATTGATTAATAATGGCAATGAAGTTAACATTTTCCCAACATTGTTAAAATTCTGCTGCAGGGAAGCAAGTGTGGAGGAGTTGGATGCTCATCTCAGAGCTGAGAGCACAAAAAGGAGCGAACAAATCACCAACAGTCATGAGCTCTGACATGAAAGTACAGACAGCGTTAGTGTTGGCCTTTTTTGTTTTGACGTGGGCTTTCCCCCCCCAGCGTGAAAAGAAACTGTTCCATGTTACACACTGAATGCAGCGGCGAAGTATTTGTGGTTTTTAACTGAAAACATTAAAACTCGTTAATTTTCTTTTACATGTATGCAAATAAAAATCCTTAACAGTGAATAACTAATAATGTTAATTAACTATGCTCTTACAGGTTTGACAATAAAAAAAAGCATTTTTTTTTGTATCATTTTATAGATAATTAGTTATGAATTCAAGGTACCTGGATCAGTTTTCCAAAAACAATTCTGATACCCAGTCCAACTGACAACTTAACGCAGTTCTCTTTTGTTCAGTAAACTACGTATTTGTAAAGCATCTCGTTCTTCTGAGAGTTGTGGACATCTTGGCTTTGAGGGCACTTCATATATGCATCTGTAAAACAGAAGGCTCTTGTCTCTTTGTGCCTCTCTCTCTCTTTCTGCCTCTGAGCACACCCCAGCTCAAAGGAGACTAAACACATTTGTCATTTTTGTCATGTCCATATGTCAGCCATTGTGCTTTTTTCATTCCCTTTCTTTCCCTTTTTTCCCTCTTAAAGGCGTTCGCTTGCTGAAATATTCAGGTTGAGTGGGAGAGATATCATTTCTCTCACAGCGCTGTAGCTCCAGGGCGTCACAGCTTTTCTACTGGACTCATACACTCACCCTTTCGTTCACACACACATTTCACACACTTCACTGGCCCTGCCTCATTTCTGTGGTGGTCTGTGGCCTTTCAAGGGTAATGTGAGATGAAAAGAGTTTGTGCGTCCCAGGAACAATTGGGCAGTTTGTGTTGAACGTTTGTGTTCTATTTATGGCTGGCAGTTCAAGGCATGGACAAGTGTGCAGGGCTATGCGTACCTTCATCTCCTTCTGTGACTTACAACGAGTTTCTATTTGATGTTCTTAAATTAGGGGTGTATATTTCAAAGTCAAATTAGGAGTTGATCTGGCCAAGCGCTGCACACAAAAACATTCTTTCATAGCTTTTGTCATGAGGCTAGACCACCTTTACAGAATGCTGTCATTTTTGTCAAAATAACTACTTTTAGTGTGTTTTACATTTGAATGGGCTTCAATACTCGTATTTATTGTTCTCTGAGAATCACTTATGTGGTTTCTTTTAACAAAAATAGTTTTCTTCATGTGAGCCCCTGAAGAACCAGTAAGCTAATTTAAATTGCACCGACACAAAAAAAAATTATGTCTGGATCAGTTCCAACTCTCCTTGGCTCAGCTACAAAACTCGGACAAGTAAGTCAACTTAACGTTATATAATTTTGCTGCTTTTCTATACATGGTTACCTAGCTTTTTACCCTTAGATTGTGGCTGTAACATTAACTCTGTAGCTAACAGCCCAGTTAGCAAGCTACTGTAGCAAATGTTAAGTAAGATAGCATCCAGTATGTGTGTAAATACTAGAGGTGGGCATAGATTCATTTTTTTAACCCCCCCCCGGATAGAGAGACCGAGACAAGTTTAAAACGTACGCTATCCAGACAAGTCACTGAAATATCAAGGTAAAATTCATCATAGCTTGCGTAGTGTTGACACAGCTCACTCTGTCCAGGGGAGATACCGAGACTGGTTTAAAACGTGCGTGAACCGGACAAGTCCCTGAAATATCACGGTAAAATTCATCATAGCTTGCGTAGTGTTGACACAGCTCACTCTGTCCAGGGGAGATACCGAGACTGGTTTAAAACGTGCGTGAACCGGACAAGTCCCTGAAATATCACGGTAAAATTCATCATAGCTTGCGTAGTGTTGACACAGCTCACTCTGTCCAGGGGAGATACCGAGACTGGTTTAAAACGTGCGTGAACCGGACAAGTCCCTGAAATATCACGGTAAAATTCATCATAGCTTGCGTAGTGTTGACACAGCTCACTCTGTCCAGGGGAGATACCGAGACTGGTTTAAAAC
>JBBPDB010000108.1:25166226-25180937 GCA_037974465.1 Brachypetersius altus | reverse complement strand
GCTTTACTGTGTACAGTATAGGTTTTATAATCCTGCCTGAGATCTAACTCGAGCATGCTTTAATGTGTGAGCGTGTGAAAACTACCTGTACACATGGGTCTAAAATGTTTACTGGTTTATATCACACTATATCATTAACAATGACCATTAATGGTCTTGCAGGGTGGTAAATATCCAAAGTGGTTGAGGAACGGACAACAGGTGAGCTGGCGACAGGGTCATGAACACAAAAGACTCGCTAGTGAGTGTGGAGAGTGAGGGCTAGCATGTCTGGTTCTATCTGACAGAAGAACTGCTGTAGCACAAATAGCCTGAAAAAGTTGCTGACCAGGCAGACCTGTCAAAGTGCCCATTCTGACCCCTGTCCAGAGCTGAAAGCTTCAACAATGTCTCGTGGAGGCTATGCCTCTATGGGTCAAAGCTGTTTTGGAAAAAAGACATTAAGTTCCACCACACCACCAGCTGATTAAACAAAATCGCTCAGCTCCCCGCTTCATCCTCACAACAAGCCCCTTGATCCACAGGAAACACTTCTGCAATTTGTCATGATGACAGTGTGGAGGATGTAGATGATGTAAAGATTTTACAGCACTATAAAGTAATTACTGAATGATACAACAGAAACCATATCACCCCACTTCTGCATAATTATCAGAGATTGATTTGGATTAGTGCTGGGGGGGGGGGGGATCTTGCGCACGTTAACAGTAAGATTACAAACGGCGTTAAAAAAATTATTCTATGCCCACCTCTTATTTCTATATATATATTTAAAATACATATTCACAATGTATGCATAACAATCTGTAATGTATTAGCATACTGCCATAGTCATTCACAAAAAGCATCCGTTCTAGCCAAACTCTCACACACGCTGGGACACAAAAAGGCCAATGCTAACATAAACAGACATTAGTGATGCATGAAAAGCTCTTCTGGAACACAGCAGAGGTTGAAGGAGTCATTATATAAAATGTTAGAGTCTCTAGCTCCCTTAGAGAGCCTGTGGCTTTTATATCACTACATTTTCTGAAAATGGTATTCATTAGGCTTGCAGCAACACAAGTCACGTAAAGAACAGATAAAATAGCAGGGAGAGGTAAAGAATAAAACAAAAAGTAGGATTGGATAAGGTGACCAAGAGTGAGAAAGAAATACATGCTTCTTTAAATAATAATTTAAAAAAAACCAAAAAAAACCCCAATCCCTTATGTTAGCTGGTCCTAAAAGTTAGTAATAATTAGGTAATAAAGTAAAACACCGGCAGGTGAGACCTTTAGTGTCTAAGGTTTTTGTTATGTTTCGCACTGGAGATATGAGACTAATATACCTAAGAAGCTATGGAAGCTTATAACCAAAATATATTATATTCATTAATGAAGGTTCAAGGCATCTTTAATGAGTTTCAGAAGTACAGCATACACCATGAAAAATGTGTCAGAACCTGACGTTCTCAGAGCCATCCTTCCACTTATAATACATTTTAGTTTTTCTTCTTACTTTATTCTTCCTCTCTACTTCCATCAACTTAAAATAGTGTTTAATCTGACTTGGTGGAATCTCACACTCGCGGTGTTGACAGGATTTAGCACTGAGGGCCATAAGGTCTACAATAGTGAGAAAAATCTCAAACAGTAAGACCAGTGTGGTACATAGACTTATCCAGAGATAAATGTGGGGTGCTGTTAGAAAGCACTACTTGGTGAATACATCAGTTAAAGACTTTAAAGTTTAATTTTCTTATAGCAAATTTTACATCTGAATGACCTGTGTTTTAATAAGAGCTATATCAAGTTTTATTCAGCCCTTTGGGTGAGGAGATGGGTGATGGGGTAGTTCTGGGCAGAATTTTGTCTCAATAATTGACATTCAGACAGAATTTTGCTGGAGTCCGGGTTGTATTTGGAATTGATACTATGCAGGACAGTTGGGCAGTTTAAGGATCTAGTTATACTGTAAGCAAAAAACTGTGCATCTTCAAGGAGAGGAGTGAGGTATCATTAGCTAGATTCACAGCTTGGAGAAATTATCAGGAAGACAGTCTGTATAATTTTTGCTGATGCTGTTGCTATGATTAACAACTTTCATTATGCTTCTGTTAATGAAACTAAGAGGGCTGGATAGAGAATCAGACTGGATGTGTATATAGAGTGCGAATGGGAGTAATGTGAGAGCCAGAGTGAAGTGATGGAAAGGATGAAAGTAACAGAACAAGTGAATGAAGTCTCCTGAATATGGATGAATGCTGGAGGAGTTGAAAGTGTGTCTTGGCTGCTAACAGTGTGGGTAAGTGTGTGTGTCCACTCGATGTCAAATGGTGTATTTTTTTTATGATAAAAGTGCATTAAGCCGTACTCTTTTAGAAAAGCTAGAGCAAGAAGCAAGGGGGGAGGGGGAGTTTCCCTCTTTTTATTCTATTTGCCGCTTTTATCGCCAACACCTTTCAGTACGAATGGAAAAAGCTTCCCTCCTGTTTCTGACTGTTTTATTCCTCAGTCCACTCACTCATAATGTGTTCCCTTCCTCCGAAGTATATTAGAGACTTCAACCTTTCAGGTCTCAGGTAGTTCTCTCAGGAGAGGTGTATGGGGAGGGTACATGAGGGTACCTAGCTCAGTGATGTCGCTGGCAGTCTTTGGCTCGAACCTACAGCCTTCTGATCACAGGGGCAACTCCCTAACCACCAGGCCACCAGCTGCCCTAAAAATCTGCCTATTAATCGAGTTAAAACCCAGCACGCTTAATCACTAGTCCAACATCCTAATCACTCAACCACCGGTGGGTAAAATAAAACAATATAAGCCATATGGCACCCTATGCTTTCTGTAGTGTATTACAATTATTTGCAACGGCTGTGTGGGCTTGATCAACGTCACTGTTTTTACACCTTGACTGGAGTCCAGCTGTGTTAAATGAAATTAATTAGACATGATTTGGAAAGACAGACACCCATTTATAAAATGTCTCACAGCTCACAGTGCATATCAGAGCACAAACTAAGCCATGAGGTCGAAGGAACTGCCTGAAAAGCTCAGACAGGACTGTGGCAAATTCTGCTGCAGTTAATGTTCCAAAGAGCATAGTGGCATCCATAATGGCATTTAAGTATCGATACCAGTACTATCTCGATACTACATTTTAGTATCAATTCATATCTGAGAATCGATTTTTTTGACAACATTACTGAGGATAAATACGCAAAAGATAAGACAAAGACTAATAACTCTGCCAAAAGGGTCGTAAGTAAATTATTAATTGTTTAGAATGTGGCTGACTTATTGCTAGCCCAAGCTTCAGATTTAGTCTATAGCTGTGTCTGAAAAGTGCACTCGTGTCAGCTGTGTCACTCGTTCACTTGTTTGCTATATAGGGGCCTAACTAGTGAACAAGGGGAGGTGACATTTAGTTAATTTCGAACACTCGGGATGTTTTGTTTTTACTAACTGTTGCTTAAATAGTGGGCCGGATTTTGGCAATTTATCTCTGTCGCATAAACACACATCTCTCTCTACTTCAGACACAGCCTGCACGTGGTATGCATTGTTATGTAAAACGCCCTTAGATTTGTTCTGTTTGTGCAGCCTTTCCTCAGGCCAAAATATGACATTTAAAAATGACTATGAACTGCCACGTATGAACTATTCATTATTATTATTAGTCATTAACCAAAATGTCTCATATATAAAGCTAAAGAAAATATGTGCCTGTACCATACATAAATGTGTGTGTGCAGACAAGGTGTCAAGCCTTTACATTACATTAATCAATGTATTAAGTGTTAAAGCTTGAAGCCTGTTTTGGAGATAATTTGGATATTAACTATTTGGATTGATTTCCCACACTTCTAGTTGAAAACTGAATAAACATTATGCATTTTAACATAGCTGATATTTCTAATGGTTGTGGTGGGCCCTTATCGGTGTTAATGTACTGCGTTAACGTGAGACTCGAATCGGGCGATAAAAAAATATCGCCGGTTGGGAGCTGGGCCTATACTACGCAAGCTATGATGACTATCACCTTGATATTTTGTAGGAAGGAATTAGCGTGTATAGAGGGCTGAAAACTTTTCACCAAACCTTTCCTTTCACTTAAGGAAATGAGTAAAGTCAAGCAGTGAACAGTTATGGACACTCAAAGTACAAACGCCTGGGTCCTAATGCCTGCCTGCTACCTACAGCAGCTTCAACAACCAGTACATCATTTTAATTCAACAATAATAGCTAGACTTATTCATTTTCTTTTCAATTCATAATCTTGTTTATATTTGTAAATTGAAAATTTAATTAAAAATTTAAACCACTTTTTCTAATTGATTTTTTTCTGCATACTTTATATTTTATATTGTTCTTGTCCTGGTGTATCTTTGCAGTCATAACAGGCACTTTTCAGTGAAGTTTTCTGATTCTGAAAATGATTCTGACTACAATATTTAAATATGCAGAAACAAAATTATTCCAAGACACTGCCCTACTGTACCAAATCAAAAATATGCACAATTGTTTTCACCAGTTGAACAGCTTTAGAGCTTCAGAGCTTTTTTAGTTTTCTTCTTTGCTCTCAGCAAAGTCCTTCAAGGCTTTGTTCAAGGTCAGAGCAAGACTATTAGACATGATCTAAATTTAGACAGAGTGCGGTAAAAACTTCATGTCCCAAGAAACAGTAGCACTAACAGGATAAGCGGACTAGTGGAGGCATGGTGGAGGGGTAGTGGGTGTATGGGGCGGGTGCGTGGGGGGTCCCGGTGGGGTCCAGAGGCTGCATAAGGCTGGATATCTGGCACAGTGTCAACATCGACTGCAACGGGCCATCAGTCAGAAAGGCAAAATCAATGGCAGTGACCATGCGCTTCAGGCAGCCTAGCATTTATAGACAACTCCAACATACAACCATGTTGCCCTCGCTCTCACAAACACACACACCTACACATTTAAAAGTGCTCGGAGATAGCAAGATCGTCCACATCTAAAATTAATTCACATCCATAAAATGATCCCATTGGCACTACTCTCCTGTCACCAATATTTTCCTATTATGGACTATTAAAGACAGTCTGACTGAGTGATAGCCAGTGAGATAGAGAGAGACAAAGAGATAGACAAAGAAAACTAAATAGATATATAGAGATATACAGAAAATAGACACACAGAAATAGACCGCAAATAGATAGATATAGAGATGCAAGCAAGTCTATAAATAAAGCAAATAACCATGCATCTCTATAGGCCAATGCTGGTAATAAAACTGGTCACTGTACTCTCATAGCACATCACTTCTGCCACAAGTCAGTTATTGAAATTTCTGCCTTGCTAGAACTGCCTCGGTCAACAGTCAGTGCTAAGGTTGTAAAATAGAAGTGCCCGGCCCACCAGAGCTTTCCATCCGGCCCCCCGATGGAAAATGAATGGATGTCTATGTTTATTTAATGTCTACATTATTTTTTCTTCAATCTGTCAGGAATCCACCAGTCATGGCACGCGCACCTCTAGGTTCACAAAGCGCAGCGCGCACATGGAGATGACTCTCAGCTGTATGGAGCAAATACCGATGTGTGTGTGTGTATATAAGGAAGCCGAAACTGATGCTTCAGTGTGAATCGTTGGTTATCTTCTGTGAGGACAGTGCACTATTCTGCCTTAGTTTTTTTAATTAATTGTAATTGACAGTAATGTAATATGAGTCTGTTAACATTGACAAACATTTACATATTTTGAAGGAAGGGATTTTGAAGGAAAATGATAATATATTGCTTAAGAAACAATATTAATTGTATTTTATTTAAGCAGAGCATATGGCCCTCAAAGTGTCTGCCAAGAAATACTCTGGCCCTTGGACAGATGTAGTTGATGACCCCTGCTCTACAGAATGAATGGGCACAAATTTCAACAAAACATTACAAAATTTTGTGGAAAGCCTTCTAATAAGAGTGGAAGCTGTAATAGCGGCAAATGGGAACAATTCCATATTAAAAGAGGTCATATTATGCAAAATTCTCTTTTTTAAAAGTGTAAAAGTTATAATAGGTCTGTGGGCTATATGGGCACAAAATCACTCTCACAAAGATCTCACCAGTTTAAAAAAAAAACTAGACATTTCAGGGCTCTGTCCCTTAAATGCAAACCGATTGTTGCTGGGACATGGCCATCGAAAACGAGATTGAGCCACACAGTTCTTTGGTTTTCTTTGTATAGGAAAAAGTGTAGGGATTTGTACTGTTTTTTGCAGCCAACAACAACACTTAATGTGTGACTTGCCTTTGCCTGTAGCCACAGTGCTTGGCTTATCGGTGCTCATAAAACTAGCAGACAAAAAGGTGTTTTTTTTAAACTAATGTAGTGGGTTGGGTCTCGACAGATGAGGGGCAGTTCTATGCACATTGCCCCAGTATTCCATCACACTGGGCCCTCCGTCCAAATGGCTCATTTTGAAAGGGCCTGAAACTGTGAAGAATAAAGCTGGTGATATTTCTTTATGTTAGAGTGATTTTGTGCAAAGAACTTCATCAGCATGATTTGTATAGCCCATAGACCTATTATACCTAAAGTGAGTTTTGCATAATATGTCCCCTTTAAAGTCTGCGTACTTGAATGCAATGTCATTAAAGTCTATGTTGGTGGAATGGTCAAGTGTCCCAATATTGTCCATATAGTGTATATTAGGTTGAGAGGTGCTGGAATATTTCTCTGACGCAACATTTCAGTTACAAAATAGTAAAATAGTAAATAAGTAAATTCCAGTTAGAACAGTCAAGTTTGACATCCAGGCACTTACAGTGTGAGGTGGTTGAAGCCAACAGTGCGGAGAGTGAAGGCTCGGGCCAGTAGTCGGACATGTGTGAATAGAACTCCAATGGCTGACTCGAAGTCGGTTAGTTTCTGCAGTACGGGGGAAGACTCTATCAGCTGCCTGTCCGTCACAGCCTCCTGCACCTAAAATTCATAACACAGCATTTTAATATATGTAGTACCTCAGCTGTACCTCAAAGTATTTTTGAATTTTTTAACAATTAAAAGTCACATTTTTCTTATTTTATATACAGCGGGGAAAATAAGTATTTGACACATCAGCATTTTTATCAGTAAGGGGATTTCTAAGTGGGCTGTTGACACAAAACCTCCACCAGATATTGCCATAAAGCCAAATATTGAATTCATACAAAGAAATCAGAACAATTAAGAATAAAAGTTGAGTCATAATAAATAAAGTGAAATGACACAGGTAATAAGCACTGAACACACTTTATTTAATACTTCGTAGAACAGCCTTTGTTGGTGATTACAGCTTCTTGAAGCCTCTTGTATGGAGAGACTAGTCGTCTGCATTGCTCAGGAGTGATTCTGGCCCATTCTTCCACACAAACGCTCTTTAAAGCTTGAAGGTTCCTTGGGCATCTTTTATGAACTTTGATCTTCAGTTCTCTCCATAGATTTTCTACAGGATTTAGGTCACGTGATTGACTGGGCCATTCAAGCAACTTGATTTTCTTTCCTTGGCCTTGTGTTTAGAATCATTGTCTTGCTGGAATGTCCACCCTCTTCATTTTCAGCTTTCAGCAGCAGTTTTTTATCCAGAATCTCACAGTACATTTCTCTATTCATCCTGCCTTCAATAAGATGAAGCCTGCCAGTACCCCTTGCTGAAAAGCAGCCCCAAACCATGATGCTTCCAACCCCAAACTTAACGGTTGGCATGGTGTTCTTCTCCAAACATGGTGTGTAGAATGACAGCCAAAAAGTTCAATTTTGCTTTCGTTTGACCATACTATAGTCTCCCAGTAATCCACAGGCTTCTCCAAATGCTGTTTTGCAAACTTTAACCGAGCCTCAACATGCTTTCTGTTCAGCAATGGAGTCTTGCGTGGTGAGCGTGCATGGAGACCATGGCGGTTCAGTGCATTGCCTATAGTTTTCTTTGAAACAGTACCTGCTGATGCAAGGTCTTCCTGAAGTTCTGCCCGAGTGGTTCTTGGGTCTTGGAAAACGCTGATTATTCTTTTGACTCCTCGGACAGGGATCTTACATGGAGCACCTGATCGTGGCCGGTTTATGGTGAACTGATGCTCTTTCCCATTCCAGATAATGGCCTGGGTAATGAGAAGCCTTTATATGTTGTTAAATGTTCTGATTTCTTTGTATGAATTCAATATTTGGCTTGATGGCAATATCTGGTGGAGATTGTGTGTCAACAGCCCACTTAGAAATCCCCTTACTGATAAAAATGCTGATGTCAAATACTTATTTTCCCCGCTGTATGTGTATATGACAGTAGATGTGTGAGAGAAAATAAGAATAAAATTGTGCCAGACAGATTCTGGTAAATTGAGGTCTTTAGGGTCTGTCTGTATAGACAAACTACCTCGTGCTGATGGGATTCTAGTTCAGGTAGCTCTTAATGTTTGCTAGTAAACAATCTATTGACTAAAAATAAACTTCTGTGAAATCAGGGCAAGCTGAGTGAAATGTTTCACCAGTGGGCATTACTAGTTGAATACAGTGTAGAGCTCACATTTAACATTCAATGGGTTAACAATGTAATTATGCACAAAATTGAACAATGAGAGCATGTGTTGCATTCACAGCCACTCTTGCACTGCCTCTTTTTCTCAGACAGGTGAGCAGGTGGTGTTGTCTCAGCAGATGCTCGTGGACTGTACGTGGGGTTATGGCAATAATGGTTGTGACGGAGGAGAGGAGTGGCGAGCATACGAGTGGGTCATCAAACATGGTGGCATATCCACTGCAGAGAGCTATGGACGATACACAGGCATGGTGTGTGTGTTAAATACACTCTATTCCACAGACACTGTTCATGCTTGAATCATGTAAGACTTCAGTTGTCATACATGATCAAAATGTGAACAGGTTATGATTTTGGAAAATCACTTTCAAACGTTTTAAGTCAAACCATTTCTTACACTTCCTTCTGCTATGAGTAGCACCATGTGCTTCCTGTTTAAAACAGCTGCAGCTCTGATTTTAACAGAAGCGTTCTTGTGTTTCAGAATGGTTTGTGCCACTATAATTCTTCCGTCATGACCGCGCGTGTGAAGAGTTACACCAACGTGACCAGTGGGGATGTGGAGGCTCTGAGGGTTGCACTGTTCAAGAATGGCCCCACTGCAGTCAGCATCGATGCCTCTCACCGCTCCTTTGCCTTTTATAGTAATGGAGTGTATTATGAACCTGCCTGCAGTGAGTCTCTCAATATACATGCATTTAATATGCATGCATCCCTGTGTGTCATATGACAACTCCTGTTTATTTCAGTAACTGTATAACCCTTCTACTATTTAATGACTAGATCAAACCATTATGCCATCTTTAAAAAAAAAATGGTATTGCATATTTTCATTCCAATCATCCAGTCAAGCAGAAATACACCTGATTCCACTTGTCATGAAGGAGTTGATTATTTCTGGGTTGTGCTCCTGCTTGACTGGAATGTGAACCTGAAGCCATATTGGGGGATAAGTTTGGGGACCCCTGCTGTAGGGTTCTGTTTTTCATTTTACGGTGCAAAGGGTCTCCAACAAATGCTCTGAGTACTCTTAGTATGAACTTGAGATACAGACTAGGAGCAGTAAGAGTGATGGGCTTTATTTCCAGATATCTGGAAACAAGATGCTTTTATGGAATTGTTTGTTAATTTATTGATTTACACTGTTCTTGCACAGTGGATAACCAAGTTAGTTCATTTAAACTGTATAGACTGTATGTTTTAGGTGCATGCTTTTAAATGACAAATTTACAGATATAGAGTGAATGTCTTTAGGACTGGGAGCCCCAATCTGCTTGTGAGGAAGGGTAGTGGTTGCTGTGCCAACCACTTCAGTATTGATTTATCCCAAGTCTATTGTGTAAACGCTGCATAAATGTAAACCACATTTTCGTTTTCATTATTGCTGACTAATTGTTGCACTTCAATCCATAATCCTGAGTATTTCAGCTGACAGTCATCACACATCAACTGACGTCTAAGTTAATCTTGGTGGGTTTACAAGGGCTATAAAATGTTTTGTGTAAAAGTGCATGCATACATGAGAGCTTTGATCTTGTTTGTGTGTTGCAGAGAATGGGACTGATGACTTGGATCATGCTGTGCTGGCAGTGGGTTATGGGATACTGGACAACCAGCCTTACTGGCTAGTGAAGAACTCCTGGTCCACCTATTGGGGGAATGACGGCTATGTGCTCATGTCCATGAAGGACAACAACTGTGGAGTTGCCACTGACGCTACATATGTTACTCTGGAATAATGTGCTTTATTATGCTTCCACACACACCAGATCTGCACAAATCCATGGTTTGTAAATCTTCAAAGTAATTGTCAGGTATTTGTTGCATTTTGCACGAGAGAACATTTCCCATTGTGGTGGTGTTCAGCATGCTGGCCAGATGATCAATATGAATGGCCTCGTGTGTTTTGAAGAACAGGTATTCATTCAGTCGGATAAATGTATATAACTGTCATAATTAAGCTTGTGTCTCTGCTGTCAGAAATATTAAGTGCTAAACCTTTAAAAAATTTTTAGCAATGTAGTAATTACAGTTGCAGCACTGATGTGCACATGGGGAGGTGGCAATGCTGTTTGTTTGGTACCAGATTGTCTTGCTTCTGTTGATTTGATATTAAATGAGTGTTTTTATTAAGGAAAACATTCCTCATAAAACTTTTATTTGAATTTCTGCTTGTGAACAGACAAAAAAACACAAGAAACTCAGCAATAACATTTCCAGGAGGACATACATTGGCAAGACAGATGTGTCTCGTGTAGCTCAGGAGTAGGTCTTGTAAGGAGAATTTTTTTATATATAAAAAAAAAATTTGTCAAATGGTCAAAACAAAGCATGTTCAATACCCACAGCAAAACACTATCACTGTAAGAATGAGGCTAAAATCACAATCTAGGAAATGGCATGACAATAAACTTGCATAATCTTAAAACCAGTTGGGGGACATTGTCTTCCTGAATACAGGAATATAACGACAGCAGCTCAAATGTCCACCAATTAAGTAGGCTGCTCTGTTTTTGAAAAGACTGCCTCAAAGGACTAGATCAAAGAAACTGAGCTGGTCAGCTCCCTTGGAAAGTGACATGCTTGGTGCAGTCAGGAGGGTTGTGACTAAAGGATCCTCTGTGCAAACACAAAGCTATGAACAGTGTCACAAGAATTTGTTTATCTCCTCATCAGGACTGTGGTCAGCACTAATTATTGTCTGTTCATTTCTCCACAAGTTATTCTGGAAGGCCTTTTGGGCTTTCTTAATTAAACCCTAGAATGATGTAAGCATATATCAATTTATTATGCTTACCCACTTATCACCCAGACCGATCATACAGACGTACTTGTATGGCTAATGGCAATTCTCCATGGCCAAAGACTGCAAGTGCTGCATTTTCCTAAAATGAAACTTGTAAAGCATAAAACATTGTCATAGCTGTAAGCTTTTCTGAAGAGGCATTAGCACCTTTCCATCTAGAACTGTCTTCCTTAAACCTCCTGTCTGCCATATTATGTTAAAATCTGGGTCTAAAAGGCAGAAACCTCACTACGTACTTGTGTTAAAAGATTCCAGAGTGAACTGCACAGCCTGACCAACCACAAATTTGCACCTTTCCCCAAAATCGAATACGTCCAGTTAGCTCATCACTTCTGTCTGTTATCCATATTCCTATTAATCATTTGTAAAAATAGTACTGTTTCTCTGTTACAGTGTATGTTACACCATTAGTACCAGTTACAATGAGACATGCAAACAAGAAGAAAACATCTCAAACAAGATCTGTATTAAAAATGACATGATGCTGAATCAATTTGTCTGTTTACAAAAGTGACTAACAGTGAAAGGTTGTCTAATTGTTGCATAGTGCGGTTGAGAAATACTGTTCTCAGAGCCATCGTCATCTATGATTTAAAACTCGTTTCTCTGTGTGACATTATTAGAAGTCTGGCCATACCTGATCATAAACCAACTTGTTAACATTCCAGATCAAAATCTTAATAACTGGAACCAAGAGAAGCTCACTTTACAGACCCCCATTCCATTACTGATATGCACAAACTCTTTCCTGGTTGTTTTTGTGCGTGTATGTGTGTCTATGGGGACTCATTTGTTAAACACTGTAACTCCTGGCCCTGTGGGCTGTTTGGTGACTGGATGGTGTCTGCAGGGAAATCCTGATCATATTTCTGAGTGGCAAACCTGCACAGAGAAGGACAAATGTACAATCATTATCGTATTAACAACTTCTTCCCCATTGTCATGAGACTCTTTAACAGCTGACAGTGTATAATTAAGGGACATCACTTAATTTTTGCTATAAGTTCCTTTGCACATCCCCTTCATCTACCTCACACTGTAACTGTGTACATTAAGCTCTTTTTGCACATTCCTTCATTTAGCAAATGCACAGTTAATATCAAAGTATTACCAACTCAACGCATTTGTGTGGACAGCTGTCACGGTGGCGGGGGCTAAGCCCCCGGGGCCGAGAGCTACCTTGGAAAGCATGAGCAGGCAACCAGAACTCCATGCTGATGTGGTTTTATTCAATAACAAAAACAAAGAGCACGAGGGCTCAAAACAAAATAGGCACTGAAAGCACAAGGACAGAACTTCACAATAAAAGACCCAAAAAAAAACCCAGACCATGAACAGAATAAAAACAGAAAAGCAGTGGCCTCTAACGGCCGCTGACCGAGCCAAAACAGGCACATGACAGTACCCCCCACCTAACGACCGAGCCATGACAACAGCAAAGAAAGAATTTCATTGTACAGGGAAATACAGTTTCTACTGTTCATATGACAAATGTTTTGAATCTTTGAATCTTGAATCTTTGAATCACAAAGACTGAAGTATCTATACTTCAAATCCTGTTGTTTTCTTTTAAGAATCAACATTTCCATAAAATATAAATGAGTCTGTCTTACTTAGTAATACACTTGTTGTTTTAATCATTTAACACTTTAATACACTTAATACGACATTAAGGCCCCGATGTGCTGCCAAAACAGCTGTGACCCATTGTGGCATGGGCGCCGGAAGACCTCTGATGGTGTGCTGTGGTATCTGGCACCAAGATGTTAACAGCAGATCCTTTAAGGACTATAAGTTGCAAGGTGGAGTCTCAGACTAGTTTGTCCAGCACATCCAACAGATAATTAAGATCTTGTTAATTTGGAGGCAAAGTCGATATCTACAACTCTTTCTCATGTTCTCAGGCCAAATTATCCTACTGAAAGAGGCCACTGCCATTAGGGAATACCATTGCCATGGTTGTACTTCGACTGCAACAGTGTGTGTCAAAACAACATTCGCATAATAAATGACTCATGGTTTCCCAGCAAAACAATTTCCAGACAATCACACTGCCTCCATTAGCTTGCTTTCTTCACATAGTGCATTCTGGTGCCATCTCCTTCCCATGTAAGCAACTTGCATGCTCGTAAACATGCATGATGTAAAAAAGGTAATTCATCAGATCAGGCCACCTTCTTCCATTACTCCATGGTCCAGGTTTGATGCTTACTTGCCCATTGTAGGTGCTCAGAATGGGCACACAGCTAGGCAGCCCTATATGCAGCAATCTGCGATCCATAGAATGGTGAGTTTTGACACCATTCTATCATAACCAGCATGAACTTTTTCAGTAGTATATTCTACAGTAGCTCTTCCATGGGACCAGTCCAATCTTCATTCCCCACATGCATCAATACGTCTTGAATGCCATTGACCCTGTAGCCAGTTTGTACTTCCTTGGACAACTTTTGGTAGGTACTGACCACTGCATATCAGGAACTTTCCACAACAACTGTCATTTCAGAGATGCACTGACCCACAGTTACATCCACAATGTTATTCTTTAGTTATCTCTTGCTATCTGGGGTTGATCAAAGAAAGTTTTCGAGTTCCGAGTGCTTGGCTCTTCCCAAGGTTTCTTCCTCCAGCTTTAGTTATTCCTTGCCTCGTTTTCTCTTGGCTTGCTTGCTTTGTTAAGGCAGTTGTAAAAAAGAGCAATATAAAAAAATCTGACTTGGCTTGCCTTAAATATGTGGTGGGTGTATGTACTTGTGTGAGTATTTGTGTGATCATGGATCAGGTATGGATTTGTAAATTAAGAGTGAAAATTACTCTAGCCAGGTGTATCCGCCTACCTCTCTGCATCTTGGATGGAATCTGGCAGTGGTTTATTTGCTGTCTCAGGCAGGGCCAATGCGAGAGCTGCACCCAGAAGGGGGGTGGAGCCAAATATCAGCACGGGCACAACCGGGTTACGCTGTCCAAGCTGATTTATTATTGGAGCTAAAACTCCTCCCATTCGTGCAAACATGGATGACATACCGATGCCTGTCTGTCTGTGGGGGGAAATAACACAAATTTTCAGATTTATTTGTAAAAAGATTGATCTATTATTTATTAGCACTTTGCGTTTTACATGGCTAGCAACAAAAATAATCCGAAAATGTTTTGGACTGTGTGAGTAGATACCTAAGCACAGTCGGGAAGAGCTCAGCTGAATAAATATAGATGATAGCGAAAGAGGCTGTGATCCCAAATTTCCCAGTCATAGCCAGAGAAGTCAGTATATAAGGATTATCTGAGAGATTGCGAGAGAGGAAAAGGAAAGTAGGGAGGGAAGGAGAGAGAGAGAGAGAGAGAGAGAGAGAGAGAGAGAGAGAGAGAGAGAGAGAGAGAGAGAGAGAGA
>JBBPDB010000108.1:25122669-25141214 GCA_037974465.1 Brachypetersius altus | reverse complement strand
AATGTTCTCCCAGATCACTTTAATTTCATTTTGAACTCAGTTTAATACATTACCCTTAAAGAAAATGTAAATATAAAGCGAGGTTTAAATACGGAAAAGTCAGGAATGAGACTTGCGTAGTATAGACCCAGCTCCCAACCCAACTTTGTGAATACATTAACGGCGATATTAATCGCGCGATAAAATTCTCACATTAACGCCGATAACGGCCCACCACTAATATAAATATGAATAAAATATATCGTTCATGCCACTACAACTCTGGTGTTTCCTTAAACTTCTTTCTGTAGTAACAAACATTTGTCTGTTTTTTGGATGCCTGCACCTTCCAAGAGTTAGCCCAGCACTGCTTCCAACTGTAAAAATCAAACATGAGGCGACAACTGTCCACCCCCAGCACATCATGTATTGTTTTCTTCAAGGCCTGTTTGTTTTATTAGCTCAAATACAGAAACGATTTGCGGCAGTTTGGCCATGAGAACTTGTGCCTGTCTATTCCATTCTGAAATCAATAAGCGGCGGGGAAATTGAGCGCACTGTCGCATACGGACCTTTTATTTCTGCTAATGGGCCGTTTTGCTCTGGGGCGCACCAACACTGGCTTGTGTGAACGCGAGGTGAGGCAAGGATTTTATTGACAAAAACACTCTCGGCTGTATCAGTGATTTTAGGCCAGCAGAGAAGGGTACTCTCTGATTGACTTAACAAAGCCTGCAAAGACCACAGTGACCTACTTGAGCGAAAGATCCCAAAAGGGAGAACATGACCTCCTGGTGCTCTACAATAGTAACCTAAAAGTATATGTATGTATTATTGCCCTTAATTTACCTTTAATAGACACATTTAGCACTTTGCACACATATGCTGTAAAAATTCGAGCTGGTGGTGAAGAGTGGACTTCCTTTACATTTGAACAGATGGGGGAGTAAAGTACGATTCTGAAGAGAAAAATGAACACTTGGGCAAAGATCCTCTACAAGGAATTTATGAAGGTAGAACTATTTTTGTTTACTGACTCTATTGGTTCCAAGGCTCTTCCTAAGACAGTTCACATTTTTATTGAGTCCAAATTACAATACAAAGAGATAGATAGAGATCCCTGAGGACTGGTTTTGGGATCACTGGTGAGAAGTTGATCAAGGACACTCCATGGTGAAATGAAAAACCAGTAAAGGTTTCTTGTCCATGGGTCTTTGTTACAAGATTTTTGAGAGCAAAATATTTGCTGGAGTTAAGAAGACGAGAAGCCCAGAAAGAATTATAAAATCATTTTACTGGCAGCTTGTTTACCACAGAGGCATCCACTCTCACTGGGATGACATAAATCAGCCAATTTACCAGCAGTAGGTACTCAGAAAAGCAGGTCAATCAGTCAATGAAGACATTACAATGAAATCTAGCTCCCCCTCCCTCCCCTCCCCGCCAACTGCCAACATTTGCAAAACTATTATTTATTGCCATCTTCCTCTGTATTTGTATATTTGCACACTAAATGACCCTGAGGCTACAATACAGTATGTCATAATCCTGCATTACTTCCAGTTTGTACTCCAAAACTGCTTTTGTCAATGACACTAACTGTTGTCTAGTCCAGTTGTTTTATTGGTATTGGCTTTTTCTTGCACACTGTACTCTTATGCAGTCTTGTGGTTTTGGATTTTGTTCTAGCATCATGAAGAAACATTATTTAATTTCACTGAATATTCTGTATATGGCTGAAATGACAATAAACCTACTTGGCATGACGTGACTCGACTGGACTATAAAAGAGGCCATTATACCCCAAGAGAGCACCCATTTTTTGGCAGTACACAGGTGCGCCCTACAGTCTCCTGCTGGATTCCAGCTGGCCCATGTGTGCTCTATGCCTAAAGATACAGCTGGGTGTGCTTTCACTGTGCGGAGGGAAGAGTATGGCCCCTTTTCCCTCAAAGGCAAGAGTATGCTCATAAGCTCATAAAAATAAATTGGAGATATTACCACCGCACATGCTCTTAACACCCAGACAGAATGAAGCTGCATTTACATTCTATTGCATCTTTTGGAAAAGGTACAAAATGTAAAGTGTCAATCACTGGCACCCTAACTGAAATACAAAATACCAGTCAATCACAACATTAAATCCAATGGCAGGTAAAGTGAATAACATTGATTATCTGGTTACACTGGCACCCACCAAGAGTGGGATATATTAGCAAGTGAACAGGCAGTTCTTGAAGCTGATGTGTTGGAAGCAGGTAAAATGGGAAAGCAAATGGATCTGAGTGACTGTGACAGGGGCCAAATGGTGATGGATTGATGAGCAGCCGAGGCTCAATATGCTCCAAGTGTTTTGAGGGCAGAATGTGGTCCAACCATCCCCCCGAGAGCCTGTTTATTTAAAATTTGGAATGAGATATGAAACTGTAGCTGAAACAATAAGTGTGTGTGAAGAGCTGGGCGATTGGGAGGCTTTAGATGACTGCTTAAGGGATTTCCTTCCTTCTATCCATCCATCCATCCATCCACCCGTTTATTTATTATGAGCCCGTGGTTGTATATGTGCCAAAAATAGTTATAATCCATTTTTGCACAACCATTTTACATCCCTTTAGCATTAAACTGCCTTACTGTGCTGTTAAGATTGCTGTATGTAAATGAGCTGTGATTGACTGGCTGCCCTGTGTTGATCAGTTAAAAGCTGTTCAGACAAACATTACTAACCTTAGTGTGTACTTAATCATACACGTACCACAAAAAACTTTTATTTATTCATTAAGATTCATTTTAAGATTCATGATATAAGTCCTTGTTCAAGGATACCTTACTTGTGCCACTGGCAGTCCTGGGATTCAATCCCAAGGAATTCCAATAAAAAGGGCAACTCTCTAATCCCCTGGCTCTCAGATATCCCAACATCAAATAGATTAAGGGTCACATACTGTGTTCAAATCACATAAAAAGTTGAAAATATAATAATAAAAATGAGATTCTGATGTGGAAGCACTTGAAATGCAGAGGGGTATCAAGACGGCTGCTTATAATCACTTAAAACCTGCTGGCTTATAAATCCGGGGACAGACGCGATTAATTAGCACAGTGCTAGCAAATACTTGATGTGACTGTAAAACAGTATAGTTAGATCAATATAGAGGGTCTCAATGAACCATCACATTCAATTACCTCCGCACTCACTTCAGCGTCATGAGTCAGCAGAAAATTCCTGTTAGCGCACTGTGTTTTCTTATTTGAGTCAGATTAGAGCTTGCTGGTGAGGCTGAGAGACCTATAAACATCAACTTGCATCAAATCCATTACAGGCAAAAATGCTAACCATGGACTCAAACCTGACTTTGGAGGGGGGTAAAAAGCTTGGAGACAAAGAGCTTAGGTGGTATTCAGAGATGATTTTTGCCATGTGAAACGCAATCTCTCAAAGTGTCCACCACCACAGCACATTTCCGAGCTGCACAGCATTCAGAGAAATCGGCAAAAGAAAAGGTGTTTGACATTTTAATATTCTGTGTTTTGACACTTTCATAAATACACAAAAAAGAATCCTTTCAAACTGATTAGCCTTTAATCCATTTGATGCTTTTATGCATATATCAAATCAAAATCCAAGCCTGGACATATGGCAAGGAACAAAAAAAAACCAAAAAACCAAAAACAAACAAAAACGGATAAAGTATTCAACTATCCGTGATTAAATTCCAACTTTAAGCGTCTTACTGTTGAGAGACAAATCTAAAGTGGGGCGTTGGGTGAGCGAAGAAGAATCCTTCTTTTCCTTCTATCTGGGTGGCAGCAATTAACAAAAGAGTCTTGCTTTCGCACAATAACCACAGTAAGCACATTGTGAAAAGGCTGAGATGTTCAATGAATCAAAGATAATCCTTTCTCTCCTTGGCTTTAAGCAACTTCACAAGCCTCCCCATCTGTCTGCCTCTGGCTGTGCTAATACACATATCGACTGCACGTGGAAATTAGGGCCATAAAACAAGCCCTCTCTCCCACTCACGCTTCTTGCTGGCTAATTTTTTTCTTTTTCTCCTACCGTTTCACTTGTCCATGGTTGAGTCCCTTCATAATAAAAAAAAATGGAAACATTTACGAGAAACGAGAAGGTAATGGCAAGCATGGTCTTCACAATTATGGTGGGCTGCAGGCACTTCAGGCTGTAGGTAAAGGCAAGCCTTGGACCATCATGGGACCCAAAGACTTATGAATAAAGATTTAAAAAGAAGAGAAAAAAAAAAAATGCGAAAGTTTCGTATTTCCATTCAACACTTTGAATAATTCAGGGTTGTAGGCGTTCATTTGCAATGCAGATTGGCCTTACCCCAGACACCCCACCCACCCCAAAGCTCCACACACTGCTCTATCACTCTCGTTCTGTTCGCTTCCACTGCCTTCAGGTTAATGAATGTAGACACTATATATTTTTCATACAGGCTGCAGGGTCAAAGTGTACTGAAAGAGGAATGCTCTATGGTTGGAAACATCTCCTAAATAAAAGAGAAGTTTAAAAGGTCAAACTGGCCAGAGGTTTCCTATCCGCTTCGGCTTGTGTGTACAAACACTCCGCACACGCATGGCTGAGGCTTGTTACAATGTTTACAGGCACCTTCTCAAAGTTCTTTGGCTACTTAACAAGGACTGTACGGATGTGTAAAAGTGTCAGGCTGGAGGGGAAAAATAATATGACTAATACGGCTCACTAACAGACAGCATGACTAGAAGTGCTCACTAACAGAGAGCAGATTGTTTTCTTCATGGGTGACGCAGTGGCAGGGGTGGGAGGAGTGTGATGTCTTGTTTTAGCAGAATAGAAGCGGGACGAGGTTTTGACAGCAACCGAGGTCATGCCTGATGCAGAGCAGGCACAGATTAGGATCCTGCATGAGCACTCATCTTGCCAAAAATTGCTGACAAGTGTACAGAGACATGCTGTCTTTTCAGATGACAGAGGTACAGTCTCTCCTACTCTTGCGCTTGTTCGCTCGCTCGCTCTCTCCTTTTCCTCTGCCACTCTCAGCCTGACAACCAAGAAGTCAAAGAAGAGAAGTGGGCAACGGATGCCAGAAAAGAGACAAGAGGTTCACAAGATGGAAGACAATTGTGTTCCAAAGTGATGGAGAAAGGAATAAAAAGGACAAATGTCTTTTTTACGAAAAAGGAAAACAATTAGAAGAGTAGGCGCTCCCAGCTGTCATTGTAGACTCTTCCTTAGGGGTCAGAAAACTTTTAAACCAAGGGATGCCTTTAGACAAGTTTTAGATCAAAATATATCCCCAACTGAATGTAAACATACAGACTTGTCTGCTTCAACTTAACTGAGACCACTAAGCGGGCCTGTTTGGTTCGCCTTCAAATAAACTTCATCTGAGGTCTGAACACTCTAAATAGAGAAATTGAAAATTCAAAAAGGGGATTCAAAATCGTTATATAATAATATACGCACATTTGACTGCATAAACTATTAAATGATGTATTCATGTTCCAAGTGTTGTTAAACCAGCAAGACAGGATTTTACATCATGCAAAACGGCAATTCAAGGCCTTCTGTGGCTTTTTGGTCCAGAAAATCACAAAACGCATTAAACAAGACAGTTAAAACTAATGAAACCAGTCAGAACAAATATCAGCATTATCTACATTACTACATTTTTTACTAAATATACATCATTAAATGTGCCCAATTTCTTTGTGACATCTGTTTACATTATTTGGTTTGACGCTAAAGGGACAAAGGAAAACATGCATGAGTGTATTATTATCTATAAAGCTTATTTGGTTTTGCCTCCAAAAGTAACAGTGTGAACAACTTGTTTGTTATCTGTCATCACAATATTGGCACAATATAAGCAATGATGCCACAGGATTCTGTAAATGAAGTCTTTGCTTGCTTCGATTACAGTTTCAGACAAGTTTATGTATAGGTTTTCACAAATCGAGCAACGTGTCATACAGCAAATGCAGGATATTCTAATACAATATCCATATCCAGGATATATAATATTGATATTGTAAAGCATTAGAGGGGACTAACCGCTTTAGTCACGCTGCACCTGATACAATTAGGTCTAACTAGAAAGATCACAATATTCTGAATGTCATGGATGATATGGAGCATTTTAGCAGGGAAGGGAGAAATGTAAAAGGTGTAAAATGGTGCAATTTTCAGGTTTCAAATGAACACAAGTACAAAGACCCAAAATGCATAAGCCCAAATGCATTTCCTCTATTGATAGTCCTGTTTCTTTCTGATGAGCTGAAGGCCACGGTAGGTGCAGTGACTGATGAAGATGGGGTAGCACAGTTGTCATCATGCTCGCCTCACACTTTGCAGAATGGGGACACAGTTAAAAAGGGAATCAAAACTAGTTAAAGTGCTTATTAGAGCTTTTATTGTATTTTAAGATTAAATGTATTCCTTTGGAGGAGAATTAAATACTATATTGATCCCAGAAGACATTGCTTTAACCCAGTCACCTAGGCAACAGATAATGGCACCAGGGAGGCAGTGTGTGGAGACGGTACCGAGTACCTCTGTGGTGTCACTGGCAGTCCTGGGATTCAAACCGGCAATCTTCTAAGTACATGGGCAACCCCTTTACTCAAGGACATCGGCTGCCCTACAAAAAGCCACCAGCTGGTGGATTAATATGTCAAATTGTAATACTTGCAGAGAACATCACATAATGACTCTTATAGTACAGCCACCCTCTCCCCTACATTCTAGATCGATCTGAAAGATGACAGGGCAGCTATGCGATGGAACACTACAGCAAGGCTACTTGTCTTTAATGAGCCGGTCACTTGTAGTGGTACCCGAGGCACCATCAGCACTGTCAGCACTTTTTAATCTCCCCAACAGACACTTCCTCTGGCTAACTAGTGATGAGAAACTTGCTGACTTTGCACTTTCTATCTCTGACACAACCTCTATCTATGGATCTCTGTGATGTACTTTCCTTTCAGAGTAATGACTTCAAAATGTACAGGTAAGAAAAGGAATGACTTGGAAACGGATCAAGAGAACCCAGATAAGACATACTTTGACAGTCCAAATGAAAGCAATATAGGGCAAACCACCCAGTAGGGCCACAAATCCAATACGTGTATGCATTTCTAATGTGTAATATTACAGAAATTGGAGCACAGAGATACCCACTGGTCCAAGTCGGTGTGAAAACTCTGCTTTGAATTGGAGTCTCAAAATGGATAAGTGTTAATAATCGTTGCAAAATGAAGAAATTAAATAAAGAAAGAAAGCAGATTAATTACCTATATAAAGGATTCCCAACCGTTTTATCAGTGCATCTCACAGCAATTTTTAGGAGCCTGCAGGGCAGCGCTGTTTGGGGTAGGCCTATGATTGCCCATCAACTTTGCAATTAATGTGGCTTCCCTTGTGATTCTCTCCCGAACAGGTTTTTTGGACAGGTTTGGTAGATCTCTTGCCCCTGATTTTACTGTAGGCAATAGCAACGAACATCACTCAAGAGGCAGTGATGTGATGTATGTCAATCCTACTCATAGTTATAGGATGAAATGAGTCTTAAATAAAAATACTATTGTATATAACTGTAATATACTGGAAATTCCCAGGTATGACACTAACTGTGTTTACAAAAAAAAACAAAACATACTTCCTACGTCAGCTGAGTCTTACTGTCACTCTGGGCATGCAAATGTTTGCTTAATCTGAAATAAATCCTTTAATATCCTTTAAAACTCCATTCTGGATAGATGTCTGTAACCCACTGTGCTTTAGAATCCGCAGGCTATGGAAGCGCTAAGCTTCTCTCATATAAGTGATGCGCAACACAAAACTTTAATCTTGCCTGAAGTAGAGATTGCAAGACTGAAAAAAGGGGTAGGTGAAAAAACATTGTGGACATTGCATCATGTAATATTCCATTTAGAAGAAGATCTGGTAATGAAATTCAAACCTTGAAACAAAAAAAAAAAATCCAGGATTAGAACGTTTTACACAGCACACCTGAGGTGCAGTGCTTAAGAGCAGTGTTCAAATTATTCAAGCTCTTTCTGACTTGAGGCTGTTGTCTTGACATCTGCAGCCAAAGGCTTATAAGAGCAATTCACTCAAGTAGATGCAAATTGGAACTCAAAGTTTTGAGAGCAGTTGTCCAAGGACGATTTCTGGATTTCAGATTGTTGAATGTCAAACGAGCATAATAAGGTTTTTTAAAAAAAATCTAAAACTAAAAGTCAACAAGCACTGATACCATAAAAGTGAGTTTTATAACTTTTTTTGTATAACTTTTAATTTTTTTATTCTCATTCCTTTGTTTGAGGTGTCTTACTTATACCTACTTAGGAAATTAATGTGGTTTTGTGTATTAAAACAGCTGTTTCTTCATTGCTTAGAATTAAGTAGTCTTTTTGTTATTCATTGAAAACGTATACATTACACTAATACACTCTTAGACCTGCTGTAGGCTAATATTAACATAGTTATTAAACATTTGGTTTTCAGATAAAATATTAAGCTCCTGTTTCACTGATTTTAACATAGTTCTTTTTTTTAAAAAACTGTTTATTTGATTTTGTATAACATTGTTTAATTTACTACAAATAGGACAATGTTTCTTATGCCAGATAGGACTACATGAGCTCTTATAAAGCAGTGGAAAGAATCTAAGAAAAGACAATGCCAACAAAGGAGGAGGAAAGGTGAGGACATCTGACAAAACCTTGGCCTGCCTTCTGATTCATCTAGGCAACAGACATCATGTTACCCAACTGGAGTAGCACATGGTGGTGCTGAGACTTGCCAAGACTTGTTGGCAAAGGTGCACGGAGATTCAGGACGAAAGACATCATCTGAGCCCAACTGTCACTGATGTCCCCGCAGTGTCCCCATGCCACGAGTGATTATGAGGGATATGTCCGTCATTACCACGTCTCCGTGATAAGGACCCACACTAATCACAAGGCTGTAGAGTAGGAGCTTTAATTTAGCCAAGGCATCGGGACGGTCACATGCCAAAGGGTTGCGAGCACACTGTGGTGCAATGGTGTCCAGATGGATGGCCTGTAATCCAAACCTGGACCGGTGACAACTCTAGGAGTCCCAGAGGGACAACAGGAAGGATGGCAATGAGCAGAGCCAAAAATACAGCAGAAGGCTCTCGTGTACAACAGAGCGTCGCATGATATTTCTCTAGCGGGTGCAAATTCTACCTTATCCTTGTCTAAGGGGCTAAGGGCTTTTTACGGTTACCATATATTCTCTCTAATCAGTTCATGCATGGTGGTGAAGGTTAGCAGAGAATGACATGCAGGCTACTGGTAATAAATTGGTCCTGGTGTGAGTAGACCTGGTCTGGTGGGCCAGACTTAGAGGGAGACTTGGACAACCCATGGCAGAGGAGTACAAAGGTGAGAGAACTTACATGCATGTCATGCTCTCCCTCTCAGTTGGACTTTAAGATATGAGTGTGGTCATGTCAAAGTGCAACAAACATGCAGTAAATGTACAATATCTGGGTCTTAGAATATCTTAGGTGGCCTGACCACAAATAGCAAGCAGACTGGGATGATAATAAAAGCAATTTGAGCACGGTTACCAATGGATACCAATAATAGATACCACTGTCACCAATGGATACCACACACTCCGCTTAACTGACAATCATGGCTGATATAAGCTGAAACTATATAATTCAAAACATTAATCTTAACCGTGTTTTACTGACTGATTACACAAGTCAACAATTTTTTTTAAATCATCAGAAACCAGAACACACATTTCTTTCATTCTGATTTTAGATCTGCTTTCAGTTTTTTCAGTCACACAAACTTTAAGGGAGTAATATTAGCTTATGAGTAATAATAGATAGACTTGTATGCAGTTTTTATTAAACCACAGGCATCAATCAAGTAACTGTTTCAATATTTTCAGTTAGAGGTCAGACAGGCCACACTGTGGCATAGATATAATGATCAGTGTCAGTCAGCTACCGCTGTTTCTTCAAAAATGCTTAGCATATGATTATTATATGATCATTATACCAACTACCATGCAATACATAACTAGCTTCATCACAAAATCTGTACATGCTAGGAAAAACTAAACACAGATTTGAAATCAGCATGAAAAACACTACAAAACCCACAAACTTATCTCTGGTGATTTTGACCTGATGACCTGTGTAATAAGCTGTCCAAAAAGCTAAAAAAAAATCTATGTTAAATAAAGTAAATATTCACCTTATCTTTATCTTATCTTTAACAGTGACTGTCCTGGCTTTTACGCATCACTAAAATACGTTTAAGTGTATTTTTCAATCTTTCAATATATATTTATGACATAAGTATTGTGCGCATAGCTGCACTGATTTGTATCATTCTGATCATTCCTTGCTTAATGCCTCTTTGTGAACCTACAATAACATTTTAAACACCTTAAAACTAAGAGGGAAATAAATAAATAAGGACTTTTGGGCTACTTTTGACAGAATGTGGAAGTATGACATATGAAAACTGCTATGAAAAACCTTACACTGGACCAAGTTCTTCTTTAATAAAACACTGGTCACACTATTCTTTTAAGTAATGACATTATAAAGAGTATTTCACAAAAACATCTCTTAATAATGATCGCCTTACTACCAATCTCTAGCTGTATTCATTACTGTGAATTACTGTGAAGTGTGCAAGACACATTTTAGGATACAAGGCTCTCATATTACCTTCAAACCCTATAATGACAAATAATCTTGTTTTGTTGTTTAAAGGAAATGGGAAACTAAAGCGGATGTAGTACATTAAAAGTTAAAAAACTTATCAAAGTTTAAAAAGGTATAGCTCCTGTCACAGTTTTATAAAATAGAGTTATTTTTACGTCCCACTGATGACTGATTAGGAAAGACACAGCATGAACTACAGCTCTAAAAAGATTGAGATATGAATCTGAATCTGTGAATGCACATATAGATTAATACAGATGAACAAATAACATTTTTATAATTTTTTTCCCTGGTTATTGTTTTTGTAATTTGTGGGAGTGTGCCTGTGTAAAATGTGCAATACACTATTGTTTAATACACTACTGACAACACGTGATTCAAAATTCCAAAAAAATAAAAGAAAATAAAAAAATACATATAATTTATTGTACCATGGCAACACAATCACAACTGCAACAATTAAAATAGTAATGTAAAGTGTGTGTGCGCATGTGTGCCTCAGTTACAGCATTGTGTTGGGCCCATTGGTTTACGGGACGTCACAAAAACAGTGAGTCAAAACAGGCTCTTTAGTTTCCATATCAAAATTATGCGAACATTTCATGAGCATTTCATGGATCAAGAGAAACATTTTTTATAATTTTCTCATTTCAGAGATACAAGGTTTCCTTCTATCTCCATACTGATAGAAGTGAGGTTAATTATGCATCTGAATGACGTTTTCTGCTGTTGTCGCAGGCGTGCTGAGTGACTCCAGAAAATGCATATTCAGAGAAACCGATTTAGGTTCAAACAAAAAAGAAACCTGCAGAGACACCCAGCTGCGAAGCTGGAGAGGGCAAAAAAAGGAAGACGAATGGTGACTGTAAACTTTATGGACCACACTGGTGGATGTCAAACTGCAGTCAAAAACAAGATGCTGAGAGAGAGACAGAGAGAGAGAGAGAGAGAGAGAGAGAGAGAAAGAGAGAGACAGAGATTCATATTCTGTCGTTTTATCTGAATGTTCTTTAGTGATGCAATGTCTGTCTGGATCTAATCAAAACACATTTTAGTTCGGTGCTCGGTTCCTTTTTAATGACACACATTTCACAGACACATTCTTCTTCTTCCTTTGTAGTTTAATGGCAGCTGGCAAACAGATTTTCACCACCATCTGGCAGTAGTATTGTATCCTACCAGGCACTCCATACACTCCCCCTGTCCATTGGATGCTTCACTGCCAGTTTGCTACCCATCACATTAACCGAATACTAAACAGTGCGGAGGATTGACTTTTCTCCAGCTTTAAAGAAAGTGCCCAGTATTTAGACAGCAAAGACAAATTATTAAAAATGAATGCTGGCAACAATAAAAAAAATGTGATTAATCTCATTGTTATACTTAAAATGAGTCAATAAGTAGTCTAATGTGCACATTTATTTTAAAAATACTGCAGTAGTTTGCAAACACTTGAAACAAATAAGGAGCTTTTTAACAGCAGTACTCCCTTTAACACAGTTACACAGCTGCAATTCATAGATTTCTGTAAATCTTACCTTAAACATTAATGTAATCAAATCAAATCTAAAACCAAAACTATTTGCCACTGCAGGGCATTCACGTTTTATCTAGTTTGTTAAAGAAAACAAGAGTCTAGATAATAGTGTGGTGATCATATTTATTGGGGTTTTTGTTATTTGTTATACATGTTGAATTCTGTTCTCTTTCACTGTTATTTCCAGGGTTGAGATTGGGGTTGGATGGGTTATGGAGAGTTTGAGAGGGGCTCGTGTGGGTGTATGGGCGTGGTTGGGGAGCGAGTGAGAGGGAGAGTGTGTTGGGTGGATATTCGTGGCCATACAGAAACTCAACTGTACTAGGAGAAACTGTAATAGAGGCTGCGACAGGTCACTACAATAGTACAGCAATCCCCCGCTTTTCGTGGAGGTTACGTTCTAAGAGCACCCGCGTATAGTGAAAAAACACGTTTTTGTGGGGGAGGGGAGCCTATTTTTAATAGTGTAAACCCTAAATATGTCCCCAAGCTACAGACTCTGCTTCACCAACAACCAATGTCAAACTGCAGCAACCCTTGTACATGAAAAAGATAGTTGTCAGGGTTATGTAAGCGCAAAGCCCTATTAATATAAAGATTTCCCTATTAATATAATGTGTGTGAGAGAGAGAGAGAGATAAAGGACAAAATCTAAGCCTGTCCTGTTCAAAAACTGGCTGTGAGGTGCTACTTTTCCCTTTAGGTTCAAAATCACACAGTATCAACACAGTACAAGACGTTATGTTCTGTTTACCGCAAGCTATCTAGGCAATTACACAGATCAGAGAGAAGCCATGAATGCCTTTAATGCAGCTCCGGGTAGTACTTACAGTACAAAAAGGCCACTCAAAAGTGGCACACTAAAAGGTTCCATCTGTCCCATTGAAGTTTTGCTGCCATGCACTGCAAAAGTCAACTTCATAGCAACACTGCACAGCACGCTATCCATCACTTCGCAATTTTTTTCAGGCTAGTGTCCGTCACTGTGAAAACCTTTATTAACCTCAACCTTTATTAATGTATAAAAAGAGCTTAGAATTTATTAGGTGCACTAAACGAAATGTAACTTTAAAAAATATTGCATTCAAATACATAGACTTTAATGTGGAATTGGCCCCTCTTTGCAGCACTAACAGCTTCCACTTGTCTTGGAACTCTTTCCATAAGATTTTGTGGGAATTTGTGCTCATTCATTCTGCAGAGTATTTATGAGGCCAGTGTTGGATGAGAAGTCCTGGCTTGCAATCTCCATTACAGTTTATACTAGATGTGTTTGATGGGGTTGAGATCAGGGCTCCGTGCAGCCCGGTCAATTTCATGCTGGAATAGAAAAGGTTCTTCCTCAAAGTTGGAAGCAAGGTATGCCTTGGTATACTGAAGCATTAAGATTGCCCCTCACTGGAAGTAAGGGGTCTAGCAAAACCCTGTAAAACAGGTGTGTCCTAGTCCATATAGTGTATGTATGCAGTTATTGTAATTTTCTCCCACAATTTAATGATGTCTTATTCAACACACTTGTTAGGACTCCCGCAATCACACAACGCTACCAGCGCTGGGAGGATAAAGGCTAGCAGGCACTTCTTCCAAGCACCACTGCACCATTTCAGCCTGCCACTAACGGGCAGCTTAACACGCTTGGAGGGAACACTGAGTGCCATTTCTGATGAATCAGCTTACAGACACCTGAGGGAGGGTCATCTTATCCTCCGAGGGAGAGTGAGACCAACTGTACTCACTTGAAGTGCATTACCTTGTGATGAAACAACCATCCGTGACAATCTCTCCGTGACAGGGCCAATACTTAGACCACTGTTTCACTCGAGAGCCCACATTTTACACACATTTAAATTCAGCATATAAACAATAGTGTGCAAAAGTATCTTCTCTGATTTCACTTGGAAAATCAAAAACACACACCAACAGCGCAACTTTTGGATACAACTGTAATAAAAAAAAAAATAAAAAAAAAACAAAGTCATTAGTAAAGAAAAAAAAGGACACAAAAAGAAAATTATTTTTTTTAAATTTAGAAAATAAACAAAAGGTGTAGTTTGCCTAGAGGTGCCATCATTTTTGCAGAGGCATAACATCAGAGATTCCTAGTCAACAGACACATTCTTGTTACTGGCTCAATCGGGATTAATGTTATTAAAACTCTGTGAGTTTTCACATCAGAGGGTTTATTTGATGCAAAAATAAAGTCATCACGTCAGGTTTGCTTTACTCATAAAGTGGTATATTTTCTTCCACCAACGGCTGAGGGCTGTATGTGGGCACCTTCTGGAGGCCGGCTTTTCTCCCCAGACAGCTAAAGACTCTGCTTCACCAACAACCAATGTCAAACTGCAGCAACCCTTGTACCAGAAGTTGTAGGACAGTCACTCTCTGTGACCCCCAAGCTTCTGTCCACAAAGAAGAGCCAGGCCTAAATTGCCTCCTTCAGAGACTAGTTCAAAACACTGCCCTATCTACTAATGAATAAAAAAAAAAAATGCACTGCTGTCAGTCAAACCAGAATCCAGAATCCAGGAGTTCCAGTAAAAATAAATAAATACATTTTTTAAATCCTAATTATTGTGCCTTTGCAGTTTGAGAGTAGGTCTCTTCTCACAAATATTTGATTTAGTTATGACTCATCACAATAGTATTCAATGTATAATAAAATGTAGGATTCTTTAGAAAATAATCCATCATGAAATTACAAATATCACCAGTATAAAACTCATTATGATTCTTCAGCTCTTCAACTTCAACCATAATTCAGTTCAATCCATCATGAAATCTCAAATTTTATCCTTAATCAAATTATGATTCTTTGAGACATTATGCCATTTATTATTGAGTCTGTTGGAACTATTTATAAAGTAGTAGAATGCAATGCAATGATCTCTATCCTTGTTTGTTTTAACTATCCATTCAGCTTGTGCGTGGCCATTTTTGGCCAATTGAAACAAATGAAACCTACATTTTTTAATTCTTTGTTATTTACACTGTTAAGTCATAAAATTTGGGTTCAAATGATTTCATTCTAAACTCCACACTCAGGAAATTCCATTCCATATGGAACTACATTAACACACCTAAAATGGTCCGGAGTGAACCGGACACAAAAACCTGCATAAGGTTAAAAATAACCATAAAAACATCCAATGCATTTGAACAGTTGTACTATAATATTACTATAATATTTTAATACAACTTGATTTCTAATATGTGCATTTAACAAAAAAAAATTTAAATTCTGTAACTGTGGGTACCCAGATTCAATCCTGGGGCCTGCCCACCACAGTGCACACACACCATTCGCTCACACACTCGCACCTACAATCAATTTGGAATCCCCAATTCACCTGACACACGTGTCTTTGGTCTGTTGGAGAAACTGGAGACCATGGAGGAAAGCCCCACCACCACGAGGAGAACATACAAAATCCACACACACACACAAGACCAGGACCCGGATTCAAAAAACCAACCGTGGATGTGCTCGGCAACAGTGCTACCCACTGTGCCTTTGTGTGGCCCTAAGCTTTACATTTCCATCCATATTTTTGGAATACCATCATGAAGAAACATTTGTTGTGCTGACCTGGATTACCATATTCCAAAATTGCAAAATTAAACAAGCATTCACAGATGCATTTTTAAAAACATTTAAAAAAGGTTTGGACTTGGAGCTCACCAAATAAGGTGCGCTTTTGCTCAAATGCATCTTTCTGTTGGTTTGGCATTGAATTCAGAGTGTTTGACCTCTTCTACACTCCGAAGAACACAGAAATTGACTGCACAACAACGCCTTAAAGCATCATTTGCTCCAGAGTCGTCATGGTGGCTTGGCTGCAAAAATGCCAGGCATAAGAATTCATGTCTAGAAGAACAATTTCTGCCACTTTTATATGCGTCATATAACCACGTAAGCCCTCAGTCATCACAGGGCCTGGCTCGCTGATTATCATATTCTCATTTTATACAAAAAAGGGCAATTTGTTAAGTCATTACAGGCTCGCTGTGTCATCACGCCAGCCACTAATGGGGAAAACCGTCTGGTTTGCATTTAACAGGGCAGAAATTGTGAAGTGGGTTGTGAGGTGGCCTAAATCTGACCTGTTCGTGCTACAAAACGTTCACAATACTTACGTACTGACAAGTGCACGCTTGGAAAAATGGTTTATACCACAGAGTAGATATGAAAAAGGTCTTTGCACCATGCAATAGCACAGAGCACACGCACACACAGACACACACACACAAATACCACTGCTCTCCATCCACTCAGGACGAAATGGCTTATGAATTTCTTATTCCTCAGGCCTGGCTTGTTTTAGCTCAGTGTGTAATGTTTGTGAAAATTGCAGCTGTGGCTCAGTGCAAGGAAATAAAAACCCAAATGAAGCACAACATTTGAACAACTGTCTACCCTGAAGCATGGCAAAGAGGACATTCAGTCTTGAGCAGGCGGTCTTTTGCAGGCACAGAGTAGGAGGGAAGCTGGAGGTTGTAAAACACACTGAGGCACTAAGAAAAACACTGATTCTTGAAAAGAACTCGCTGCACTCTTTCAAAGTGAACTCTAAAGACTCTAAGCATGAGTCCACAGTTACAATGCAATTAAAGGATCAATTTAAAAAGCTAAAATAACACAACGCAAATCGATTACAGTCTGGATGATACAAGTAAATCCAACGTTTTTTTTATTTACGTAGAATGATTTAATTGCTCGGAAAATTAAAGAGAGATTCACTCTCTCTGTCTGGGTAGAACGGCCCTCACTTTCTGGTAGCCTAGTGGTTAGGGTGTTGCTACCTAGGTGCTGTGTTCCATCATTTAGCCAATGGGTTAAATGCAGAGGATGAATTTCGTATTACAGGATGGTCACTTTCACTTTCTTCCACCACTAACCGCAATACTAGCCAGTCATTACAAGCAAGTTAAGCTCCAAAACAGCCCTTTTGAATTCACACTGTCCATCACATCTCCATATACCCACTGATTTGACAGGCAATAATTTAGTACCACTCTTTCATGCTGGATGGTTCCAGAATAGATTACTTTGTGAATTCTGTTACATGTTTACAACTGGTACATAAAACCTAAAACAACACTTGGTACAAAAAACAAGCAGACAAGAGGGAATAATATACACAAATGAACAGGGAAAAGGGATTTTAAGTATGTCAATTATTTTAAGCATTTCCCAATTAAAGTAGTCAACAACCACCTCATTTGGCTAATTTAGTGGCAAATTTAGTTATCTGTCCGTGTCAGCAAGAACTATTGCTCTTGTTTTCCTTAAATTATTCTTTTTACAGCCGCAAAAAGGTGCCGCTTCTGGTCTGAGCTCGTCTTGATTAATATCAGGCATATCAGACGTGCTGCATGTGTTGCTGATTACACTAGCTCATAAGTCACCTATTTACACTGCATTTGAAGTAGCTGCTTTTATCTCAATGACATTTTATGTTTTCACAAGTGGTAAAACAACACATTTAAGTGTCAGTACTGTGTACACATGTGCACAGGAGTTAATTATGGGAATAAGCACACCTGATATATGTGTGTGTGTTTGTGCGAGTGTGTGTTGAACACCGTGGATCACACACAGTAGAGCTGTGGGAAGTACTTTGATATGTGAGTCAAAACTAAAGTTTGACTGCACACTTTCATCACTTGCAGCAAAGATACATTTATAATACAAATCTGAGTTGCCCTGCAGTCTGAACACAATGCTAAAATGTAAAGAGTAAAAGCTTGTATTACTTGTTAGCTCCAGAACCTGTTCAAAACTAAAAAAGGAAACCTCAGACACCCAGTGTGAGAGTGGGTGTTCGTGTTCAAGCACTAACCTATTAGAGCTTCGAAGCAGTTGGCCATGGCGTGTCTGAGGTCAGACTCTCTGCACAGGTCAGGACCATGAGCATACAGCATGAACCGGTCCAGTTCCAGTTTCTGAAAGAAAACAAAGTCATCAACTCCACTACACAGCCAGACTAGTGGTTATAGCCACATACACAAAATATATTAAATATATTCTGACCTTTTTACTACATTTCAAACTGTAAAATGTAAAGGTAAACCTGTATTCATACGGTATAACTTCCACAGTGCTAGAATGTACAGTGGGGCAAAAAAGTATTTAGTCAGCCACCAATTGTGCAAGTTCTCCCACTTAAAAAGATGAGAGGCTGTAATTTTCACCACAGGTTTACCTCAACTATGAGAGACAAAATGAGGGAAAAAAAATCCAGAAAATCACATTGTCTGATTTTTAAAGAATTTATTTGCAAATTATGGTGGAAAATAAGTATTTG
>JBBPDB010000108.1:25112319-25122569 GCA_037974465.1 Brachypetersius altus | reverse complement strand
TGGTGTGTGTGTGTGTGTTAGGTAAGTGTATTGTGCAGGTCCTATTGCAGGGTATATTTGTTGTATGGTGTGCGAGTGGCATTAAAGTCCATGATGTTAGCTGTGGTGATGGGGGTGCAAAGTGTGGATAACCTTGTTGATTGCCTTGGCTTGCATCCATGAAACCTTGTACATTGTGTATTGAGTTTGTTCAGAACAACAATACTGGAGCACAAGTTGGGGAGGGACCCCGGATTGACAGGCATTCCGCACACTGTCCTCTTTGCTTGGGATCTGCAAGGCCGGGACGTCCGGGATGTTGTTTGATCTCAGTAAGCTACTTTGATGCTTTGTGTGATTTCAGAGCCAAGAGATTTATTACAGTTCAGTTTACAACTTTCAAGCGACGATGACTGGACAGAAGTGTTTGTGTTAAATCAGCAAAAGCCCACAGACATTAAATCACCCAAATCAAGCCTTGTTCTTGCATTCAAAATGAAAAGAAAACAAACAAACAACAACAACAACAACAACAAGGGGAAGAGATAATAAATTCAAACCATCAGGGAATGGCTCAGAATTTTGCAATGAAGTGGTGGATTACAGGCTTGTCTTCAGCGGATATTTTTTTTATGAGATAATTACAAGTGTGGAAGGGTTTACTGAGTGAGAGAGAGAGAGAGAAAGAGAGAGATGAGAAGAAGCAAGAGAGAGAGTAAACAACTCTTGTGAACACACTTACTGTATCATTTTTTCCTGCCGGCGAGCAAATTGAAACAAGGCAAGAACAGCGAGCTGCAACTCATACAAATGCAGGGCAGCAGCGGGCTGGTATTCAGGAGGGAACAACATGAAAGATTAAAGTTTTAATTGCTTTTCTCTACATTGCCAGATGATTATTGTAGCATTGTGAAACTACAGAGGTTTGCAGACAGGGAGGGAGAAATGGAGCAAGGCTTTACAGTGGTGTGGGTGCAGGGGCGTGGCTTATACCTCATGGGAAGATACGCCACTGTTTTATATCACCATAAACAATAACCTTTTAGATTTAATTTTAAAGGCAGAGAGGAAACACAAGGGGAGTGCCAAGGCAAGGAGAGGGAAGGAATGGGAGAAAGAGTTGGGCAAAGAAAAGAAAGTGAGAATTTCCTCTGTGAAGCTTGAATAACGTTAACAATAAACATGAAGGTCCTTGGAACATGTCCTACTTCAAATAACTTGCCAGCTCCTCACCCTTTAGGCAGTTCAATTACCATTAAGTTATTTGTCCACAGAAGGCAAGACATATTGTTATGCAAGGAAAGTTTACAGAAATAATTGAGATGGTCTAAAGTCAGTCACTAGAAACTTCCACAAACCTCCATTAACTAGACATACCTTATATTTCCACTTGCTGGGCTCTTTATCAGCAAGCCCATGTCACACTTCCTGACACGCGTTCCTTGGTTTAACTAATTATATAGTTCCTTCACAAAAGGGGCAGTACCCTTGGCATGAGGGGAATCTAAACACGAGACCACAAGAAGACCAGAAACATGCAGCAGAGAAGACAGACACACATCGCATTTGTGGAGATGCTTCACTCTACAAACACAAACAGCACGGTGACCTGCACAACCTGCAAGTCTGTGTTAAAAGTACAGTACCAGTACCGGCGTTCTGCATCTGAAACGGTTCCATTAGCTTAAATGGCTAACTGCAGGGAGTTGTCCTGCCGCCGCTTAAACTGTTCCCACTCGCAGTTGTACACTTAAATGTACCAGAAAATTCAAGGTATCAGCCTTTGTTTTGTTTTCTGGAGTCGTTCATGCCCTAGTAAAAAGGCCACCCTAAGTATACTGACATTTTTGCAACAAATTAGTTTTACAGTTAAGTGGATTGTTGTATTAATGCATCACAAAATCGAGCACTCAATACAGACCATAGGCTTGTGCTGTAACGTAGGTCCAGCGACAGCCTGCTCTACCCCCAGGGGCCTAGCAGGACCAAGCACTTGATCAAAACACTGACCACGAGGCTTCAAAACAGCATTTACCTTCAGGCAGTAAGCTCTATAAATGGCTAACAGCAGTAACTGTCCTTTAAGCCAATCATATTAGATGCAGTCATACTGATGAATATTATACATTCATCAGTACACTCTGCTGTTTCACAAATCAAATAATCAAACAATTGAAATGAGCTCATGCTGGGCTCCTGAGGAGGTGATTGGTAATGTCTTACAAGCAGATACTGTGCCTGTAGGTGTATATTCAGGACTCAAGATAGCACTGACTAGGGCTGAGAATGGTTTTAATGTTTTTGATCCTCATAGCAATAGGATGACTTTGATGCCAAAAACTCTTCACACGGTTTCAAAAAATGTGTTTCTTTTGACAGAAATGCAAAATATTCAAATCAAATAATGAATTTGTTCCAAAAATGCTAATCTCAGACACTATCGGTTTTACATTCTCTTCCACAAAAGAGATCTTAGTGACCGGTTTCTGCAGGCTCCCACATCTTGGGCTGGTAAATGTAAACAACCGGAAGTGAGGGTTCACAGATTCACTGGCATCGGCAGGAATACCATCAACAGTTATTACCATAATTAGTCAGATCAATAATACAACTGGTTAATTAGAACTTTTGAAGTGTGGCCCACAACCTAAAGATCATCTGGTTAAACCTGACCAGTGCTGAAATGGTCAGAGGGGGCTGACAGATTGTGGGCTGCAGTGTGTAACTGAATTGCCTTTATAGAGGATCTAAGGCAGACGGCGCTAATAAAGTGCCCCGTGAGTGAAAATGTGAGGAGCGATTTCTAATAAAGTGGCCAGTGGATCGCAGTATAAGAGGGAATTTTTAATAAAGCGGCCAGTAAATGGAAGTGTAAGGAGGGGTTTTTAATAAAGTAGCCAATAAATGCAAGAATGAGGAGGGGCTTGTAATAAAGTGGAGAGTTAACTGGAAGTGGAAATGACGGTTTCTAATAAAGTGGCCAGTGAGTGTATGTAGATGTTCTTTATAGTGCTCGGTGAGTGTAAGTATAAAGAAAACATCTCTAATATAAAGTGGCCAGGGAGTGGTACGCGCTTCTAATGAAGTAGCCAGTGAATGGAACTCTAGATGTTTCTAATAAAGTGGCTTGTGAGTTTAATATTCATGACAGTTATTACTTTGAATAACAATTACAGCCCTATGATTTTTTTATTTTGATCAAAAATTAAGGCTATTCCTCCTGTGTTTTATCTGATCCTCAGACCAGGTAGTTTATTTTCTCTAGCTTGAGAGAATGAGATAAAATCACAAAACCATACTGACCCAAGTAGAGGTTGTGGAGACTTCTAATTCTAATTGTATTCTTTTATGTGCAATCATAGAGGCAAAAATAACATTTTAAGTTTTGACTACAAATGCCCAGAAGGTTCTCAATTTCCAACAAGACTAAAGCACGTGAAGTCAGGGAAACGTTGGTAGTTTAATTGTCCAGACACTAAAACAACCACAATTGTTATTAATACAAAGCTCGCTGTATTTGGCAATGCCCAATTTCTTCCATGTGAAAAAGCGGTGGTGAAAAGATGTTATAGACAGAAAACAGCATCAAAAAGCAGTTCATATAATGGACAAAATTGAGATTTTTTAAAAAGGTTGAGGCCCCATCAGACAAGAAGTAAAAATGAATGGGAGAAAATGGTAGGTTTGTTGTTATTGGAGCTGGAATTAAGGTTTTCGCTTGCAAGATTCTGTCTCTGAGGACAGAAACCAGCAAACTTTCTGCAAGTTTGGTGCACAGTAATAATCCAATTGATTGGGTGAAGCTAGTCCTCCTTATGTTCATTGTTTTTCAAGCAACTCATTACGTATTCAATGGTTTTTGGTGTCCCACAGAGAAGTAGTATTCATTTTTCTGTTGATTAGAAAAATTACTTTGGAAGAAAAACAGGGAAGAAAATGCATCTGCTGCCATGATGCTTTTGTTCATCAAAGTAAGGGTGTCATGTGCACCATCTGAAAAGTTGGTCAGGAGCCCCTCTTTCATGTACTTTACTCCATCATGGCAAAACACAAACTTGTGTTTAACTTATCGATCAGGCCCAAGTATTGATTGTGAAATGTTGGGCAAGGGAATGAATATGCAGAGCGCCCCCAAGTGAGCACTGTGGCATCCCTTTGCCAGGTGGGTGAGCCTGGCAGAACTGCAGCACCAAGGGAGCAAAAGAGGACTCTAATGCGCAGCACTACAGAAGCAAAATGTGGCAGCTGGTGGCCTGGTGGTTAGGAAGTTGCCCAGCGATCAAAAGTTCATGGGTACGGATACCAGGACTGCTAGTGGTGTCACTGAGGTTTCCTTGAGCAACGTACTGACCCCACACACTGTTCCCCTGGAGTTGAAGAAACAACCTACTTCACTTGGTGAATGGGTTAAATACAGAGAAAGAACTTTACACTGTTCACACTGTGTTGCCGTAGTGTGTGCACATGACTGTAAGGGGCCACTTCACATGCTGGTTTTGTGTGAATGTCTGCTCATAAACAGTCATTAAGAGGCTAAAGCATAGTTATGAAAAGAAAGATGCGTCACTGCTGTTCTGGTTTATGAAAAATAATCAGCCCATGAACGCTTGCTGTAGCCCTGAGGCGGCAGCAAGTTAGCCAAAGCAAAATGTGCCTACTGTGGGTGATAAATGTGTTCATATTTAGCCTTAAGGATATTAAAGTTTAAGCGAGCCAGCTGTTTAACAGCTTTTTAGTGTGATTGTGTCAGTGCACGTAATTTAATAAATGAAATACATTTGTAACTGTCATATTGGTTATTAATAAGGAAACAATCCACTGGCATTAGTCACAGCATTTTGAAGTGAGCTTTTCTTTCTGCTTGAACCTGGTAATGGGTTCAAATTACATTTTTCCGGCCACCTAAAAAATTGTCTGGGTTTGGGAACATGCCACTTCTTGGACAGAAACATAGAATGTTAAGAAATATAGAAACTGGCTAAGTAGTTTGAGGTGTCTTCTCTCAAAAATACAGCTTGTGCATTATGCTAATGCTAAATTTTAGATGCATACTATTAGGCAAAAAGTTTGGTACCCTCACCTATCTGAACGCATAAGTGCTGGTAGCCTAGTGGTTAGGGCATTCGCCCTGCGATCAGAAAGTCCGGGTTCGATTCCCAGGACCACTAGGCACCTCTGAGGTGCCCTGAGCAAGGTACTGTCCCCACAAACTGCTCCCCGGGCGCCGTGTTCATGGCTGCCCCCTGCTTCACTTGGTAAATGGGTTAAATGCAGAGGGTGAATTTCGTACTGTTCACACTGTGTGGTGTGTTTGACCGAACGACGATCACTCACTCACCTAGCATTCTAGTTTTTATTGCACCTGGTTTCAGTGGCACTTTTCTTTTATTCCACAAGTTTATTCGCATCATTCCAACTCTGACACAAGGGTTATGATCCAGCGTAATGCACTTGGAAACAACTTTTCGGCTTGATCATGAAGGGCAGAGTACTGATCATTTTAAGTTAATTTCGTGGCTGATTCATCTTGGGAATGAATATGGAGAGAGAAACGGAGAAAATTTCCAGCACTGTAACACCACTTCAACCTGCCATGCAAAAAGTAGCCATGGCACAAGCTAAAGGGATCACAGGCTCAAACAGCCTTAAGGACACTAAAACCCAGGTCAGTTATGAAATGAGTTGTGTGTGTCACTTGGCAGCCCCCAGTATGCTTAACTGTGTCATTTTGGACTGTTAAAAGTATAGTACATTTATGTGGTTTCACGATCATAGGAACGGATCTGTGTTGTAACTCAAGGAGCCCCTGTATCAGTCTTAAATGTACAGCATTTAATTAATGAAGAGAGATAAGAAAATGATCAGACGAAATTAAATACAATTTTTTTGGACACACAATAGCAAACACGGTGACAAGTCCTTTAACACGTTATCTCCTCATTACAAGACCAGTAGGAAATAACTCTCCATTAAACCGCCGTAACGGATTTATAACCTGAAATATCAGTGCAACGGCTTCTCTCTTCGGTGTAACTGGACGAGATAAGAGTTGATGCAATCTGCCACCAGACTGTATTTGCCAGGTTTAGGAGGCAACCTTTGTTGATTGAACATTCATTCTCCAATTAACACTGACATCTGAGCCTGGCAGTGACAGGCTGTGCATGACTCAACCACGTGTCAGCCGGAGGTATGCATGGTATATCAGCAATGCACTTAGACATGCATTAATTTATACAGCACTAACCAGAAAAGATCAGAGAACATTTGCTAAGAAGCATATCAGCACAAACTTCTTTGATATGGTGAAACTTAAATAAAATTGTGGAACAGGAGCCAAGAGCGAGCGCTCTAGAATGGTAGATCACAAGAATGTCAGAAATGTCACTCCAGTCAGTTTATACCCCGATGTGTTAAAATTGAATGTGACTGTTCTAAAATATTCGGTTCTAGAAGTACACATGTACTGGTTTTCAGAAATGACTACCCTTTGAATGGTTATTGGAATCAGGATACCACTTCAGCAGTCGTGGCTTTAGTCTATCGCAGAATTTTTTGAAGAACTAACATTTGCGGAAACTGCAGATATTTTTTGCTTTTGTGACGTCTGGGCTTTATTTGCCAAGTCCCCTCATCCTTGTGCTGGATTGTTTATGGGTGCAGTGGTTAGCCAAGCAATCAGACGGACCTGAACGGAATGAGCCTCTGCTGCTCAGCACCGCATTCAACAACCAAACAGCACGAGGACGAGGGGGCGTGACAGAGACGGGAGGTTTGAAAGTAGCCAATCTGAGAATGTTATTTCTCCTTGCTGCTGATTGGCTGTTGCCCTTTGACACATCTGTGGCAACTGCAGTCCAGAATTTCCCCTGTGGAGCGTCTCGTGTGTTCTTGTGTTTTTAGTTTTGTTCTTCTTAAAGCACAGTATTTTCTTATAAGAATTTTACTGTATTTACCTGCTTATACCAAAGAAAATGAGAGCACAAACTAAAGAAAATGACTGTGCATGAATTACAGTGCAGTTTATACAGGGATAACATCTTGATTTTACATTCTAGCACTGCAGGAGTTCAGTATAAACTATACAGTACAAATATGGGTTTATATTTACAGTTTCTTTAAGGGTAATGTATTAAGTTGAGTTTAAAATGAAATTAAAGTGTTTTGGGAGCATATTTGGGGACACAGTTTAGGGAAGAACCTTTTCTATTCCAGCATGATGGAGACACTGAGCACAAAGCAAGCTCCATAAAGATATGGCTGGATGAGGTGTGGAAGAACTTGACTGGCTTGCACAGAGCCCTGACCTCTACATCATTCAACACCTTTGGGATGAACTGGAACAGAGATTGCAAGCCAGGCCCTCTTGTCCAACATCAGTGACCTCAAAAACGCTCCACAGAATGAATGGGCACACATTTCCAACAGTTTATATTAAAATCTATGTATCTGAATGCAATGTCATTAAATTCCCTGTTGGTGTAATGGCCAGGCGTCCCAATACTTTTGTCCATATAATATATATGATTGCCCATTCCTGCTGAACAAGTTAAATGGCTGGAAATGAAAGTGCAGATAGTGTTTCTGTTTATTTTGCTCTTTAATCTTCTTTCATACATCCATACAACTACATTTACAAATTGGTCAAGATTTACACTGCTCTTCCAAGATCTATTTTGCTTTAAGTATTAGAAGAAAAGTCTGTTAACGTTTATTTAATGAAAGAACCTATTCTAGTTATGTACATGTTTGACGTATTTACCCCCAAATCATTCAGCCCTGCAACACTGCACATGCTTTTTGAAGACAAAGATAAAATAGGCTCTTTTATATCATGCATAACAAGAGCTTTATTAAAATTTAATCAAGCACATTTTAATGTAAAACTTGTGACTCAAAAAGCACACTTGGGGAAAATAGGGAACATTTCATACTCTTCCCACTGCTACATATCGCAACTACACCAAGACTATAATTGGCTTCATTCTCTCTGGGTGGCCTTCCCTCTCAGCCCCCGCCACTCAGCGTGAAACTGAAAGCCTTTACCTAGAAACTCTTCTGTTTGGTTGGTACTAAACAATATAATTGGATAGAGGCATTTACTGTATGACACTTAAAATAAATAAAATAAAAAGGCTCACCTTGGCTAGCATGGCTAGATGCTGATTCTGAACAATGGCTGTGCGATAGGTGGCCAACCCGCCCTCCTCCAGATTCGGAAATAGATAGTACAGATGGACGCTGCAAAAGATAGGGATAAATATACAAGAGAATAAAACCCATATGAAATATTGAAGTGTTTTCCTGCTCCTTAGCTCAGCAAGAGATTACATTCATTCCAGTGCAAGACAACATGAGTGACTCATCAAAAAACCATGAAACCCCAACCCCCCTCACAATACAGCCATTATGAAACCAGGCCCCATTTCCTTCATATTTGTTGCATTTTATTACATTGATTTCCACTAAAGATGTTAATGTGAGTTATGTTCACAAAAAAATTCTTTATTCGTTTTACCATTATACCCTTTTACAATTTCTCTTCTGCTTTATAATTAAACAGACCATTTTCTTACTGTACCTGGAACAAAATTTAAGTCCTGGACAGCGGCTTATTGAAAATCATTTAAACGTCATTGCTTTCAAGATAACGGAGGCAAACATGTATTAAAGGTTCTAGGTCATTAAAAAACTTTTCCTTAATTTTTTTATTCATAAAAGAGGCACAAAAACAGTACAAAAACTAAGATTTCACAACATAACCATCACTCTTTATGGTCCATACTTCTGAATCATTTTCAAAAGTCAGCGCAGTTGCATATGTCCAGCTTTGTAGAGTTTAGCTTTATCTGTCTAAAATAAAGTTCTGAAGAAGTTAAAAAGAATTTCAGACTGGACTGTTTGAATTATGCACATTCTAGAGCAGCCAATCTGAACAGTTACATATAAAAGAGATAAAAGGAAGTTAACAAATTGGTTTTGGTGAACAAACCCACATAAATGTTAAGGGGGGTCTCAAGGGAAAAGGGGCCTGAATCAAATAACTTTGATGCAGTTGTGGTATGTCTTTAGCAGGAAATGAATCTATTTACTTGAAAAACTCCTTTCTGAGTCTTTTGGAGTCATCAAATACATGACTTGAGTTACTTTGTTCATCACACCTCTATTCAGAAGTGTGAACTCGACACTATAAGCTGCAGCAGATGTTGCTCACAAAGGAATTCGAATAAAAAAATTAAATACATAAATAAATAAATTATCTCCGATCCTGGAGTTTCAGTTTTGTTTGAACTTGCAGACTTTATCGAAAACAGTCATTGAAGATGTGAGCATGTAGCTGTTATGAGGCTGCATTTTTCTACAATCTGTCGTAAATTAAATGCCACCAAATCAACACAGAAAATACAGCTGACATAAAACATTAGCGTAAACAACGTCATTACGAATGAATTACTAATAATGCATCAGTTACTATTGTTCTAAATCATAGCAAAAGAAAATAATTTATTTAAACTATTACTTTTAATATTTTATATCAGTGTCCAGTGTAACAGCAGTGATAGTCACGACACTAAGTTATGAATATATAAAGGCATTATTAATATGGCATAACCGCACGACAGTATATTTTACATTTTCATCAAGGAGTTAAAAAGTAAAGTGGCCCCTTATAGTCATGTGTGAATACCACAGAAATTATTTCTCTGCATTTAACCCTTTCACCAAGTGAAGCAGCGGGCTGCCACCAATGGCGGTGTCCAGAGAGCAGTGCGTGGGGATCGTATCTTGCTCATGAGCACCTCAGTGGTGCCAAAAGCAGTCCTGGAATTCAAACTCACGACCGTCTCAATCACAGGAGTAACTCTCTAACCACCAGCTGCCCCAAAACATTTTCTGGATTGTATTACGTTTAAAAAATGTTTTCCTGAACAGCAACTCAATTGTTGAGATTCAAAGCAGTTTAGTGTAAAATGTTTGACTGTATAGAGAGGAATTTACTGGCTAAAGTTTACTTTGCAGCAGTGGTACTACGTATTAGGGTCCACAACACAAATAGACATTTTATCGACTATCCAAATCCACAAGGGAACTTACATGTGTTTCTATGTGTAAAGTGGTATTTGGCCGACACCCTTACAGTCATTAGTTACAGGGACAGTCCCCCTGGAGCAACTGAAAAAAGTAAGTGGGGGGTTTGAACCTGCAACTTTGTGGTCATTGGGTTCACAGGCAAGTGTTTTACCTACCTGGCTACTACTATATATATACCA
>JBBPDB010000108.1:25077873-25097407 GCA_037974465.1 Brachypetersius altus | reverse complement strand
GACATTCAGAATTTAGAAAATAATTAAGGCTTTTTGGTTATTAATCATAAAATCATCAATGTGACAGATAGGGAATACTGCCACCAAAGGTTACAAGCATTTTGGTACTTTTATAACAAGATATTCCCAAATTAATTTGAAGTATATTGAAAGGTTGTGTAAACGTCTGTCTAGGAGTCTTGAAAAAGTAAAATAATGCAAAATGTAACATATTTGCACATAAAAATGCTATGCTTTTATATAGTAATAAATTGTTTTACATTATCACATTAGAAGACTTTTTAAACTTAATACACAATAACATTCATGTCACACCGAATGACAATTTGTGTCACTATGGCAATAAACTAGTGAATAAATATACATTTCAGGACAAACTCTACAAGAAAATATATTTCCATATATTTGGAGATATAAGAGTTGGTAGAATATCACAAAATTATTTCCATGACTTACATTTGAGATTTAAAAAAAAAAAAAAAAACTTTTTCAGCCAAATATATCAACCACCCATCTGCAAAAATACCTTATTTTTGAATTCATTACTCTCATTACCAATTCCATACCCTTATCCATTTATGCAACTGACAGCAGTTTAGCTTGACCTATTAGTAAAGAAGTCACTAGGAGTGTTTCGGTCTGGACTACTTTCTGAATGAGGCACAATTCAGCATCATCAATATTTTTTTATATTTCACCTTTTTTATATTTAAAGCCACTGTGACACAGCTTGTTTAATTCAAAGGCATAAAGAGCAAAAAAGGGAATGTAAAAATGCATTATAGACAAATAAGACAGATGCGGGGTCTTTAAAGCGGTATTAAATGGTAATTGTATGAGATTTGTTGACTCAAGTAGGATTTGCCTTTCATCTCCTACACATCTAGTCTCAGACAGACAGACACACACACACAGACCTAAAGCCATCAGTAAAAATATTTGCAAGCGACTTAAAGTCACAGTTGAAGAACCAAATTATTCAGGCTCTGTGGGATGTATTGACGCATGTGCGAGTTTCACATCTCTTGTCATCACTAAAACTCTAAGGATTTTTTCTTTTTGGTGCAGAGAGCAAAGATCTATCAATGCAGGTGTGTGCAGGCATGCATGAGTGTGCGCTGACAGCACTGTGCCTGTGTGTGTGAGTGTGTGTGTGTGTGTGTGAGGTACCGTTTTTTAAGAAGTAAAAGGTGGCGGTAAATACAGATTAAGATGCTCATCTGTCAACATCCCCACCCTACACACACACACACATTTTGGGTCATCCAGAAATCTTTTGGGTGTGAATCAGCTACATTGATTTTTTCACTATCATGCTACAACAGGCTCTTCAGGCCACAGAGTCCGCATACATACACACACATACACCCCTACACCTTCATCTGAACCTCCTCTACTTTACCTCCGTTTGTCCTCGTACCGTAGCGCGACACTTTTAGCTCTAGAACTTCAATGGTTCATACAAGTAACCACCGCTGGGTTAAACTGCTGCTTAATAAATGCTCTCATGCTCTATAATGATAATCTGCATGTATCATTTATTCTGACAGCTTGTAACAAACTACAGGGGCCAGAGTAGGGGACTTTTACTGATGATTTAAAAAGTGCTTTAATATGTTCAAATAGTCCACACTGGCTGTTGTGACAACACTGCGTGACCTTCGTGAGGTTTTATGTGGCAAAAAGGGTTGAATTTCATTTGCAACACTATTTGCCCCCCACCTTCCCCAGATGTAGTCATTGCTCATATATTACAATACATTCGTTTGGCAGAGGATTTGATGCAGTAGAATGACTCAGAATAATGTAGTTATCATGGGCTATGTAACCAAAAAGAACACCATTGTGTGGCATAATGCTGAAGGCGGTATTTTAAGACAATGGAAAACATTTTCACAAACCACCTCAGCAGCTGGAGTGCTGACCTAGGATAAGTTTTGACCATCAGAAATACAGCGGTACCTGATACAAAACCAGTGCTCTCCAGTCCAGGTGTTGGCAAAAATGACAGGCTTTAGCTCACAGCAAGTGATTCTGTGTCCCAAACCATATTCATGAATTCGCCTCCCCATAATGAACAGCCGGATGTGGGTTCAGCAGATTGGAAATGTACGGAAGCAATACCAGTAACCATCTGTTTGGACACTAAAGGTGTCTTGGCTGATTTACTACACCTACTAACACTTAGGAGCACCTTGGATGGCAAAGACAACAAACAAAGGCATTCTTGGTCAAATGAGATGGACTAAGAGGTACAAGTTAGCTTCCACCGCAGCCTGACAGAGAAAAAAACAGCATATAAGTAATCATCGCTAAACTTTAGCTTCTCTGTTAGAAGTAAAAGATATCCCTTATGAATGCCTATTCCCAAATTAAGCTCGTCTTCGATAGTACAACCTTCAATAATTCCACAGTAGAGGAGACCCCACATATGGACAGATAACCTTCGTCTAAAACTCCTGCTTCTAGAACAAGCAAAAGGCTTAAACAGAGTCTGGTCTAGTGGATGTTTGGAGAAGTAAATGCCCTGTCCACAAAGACCAAACAATGGAGATTAAATGCATCAGAAAAACTGAATTAAGGAGGTTTTTCTTTAATTCAGATAGGAATATCTTTCTAGATAGGAATATCTCACCCAAAATATCAGTTCTCCCTTTGCTGGACTGTGCCAAGGCAAACAAGAGGATGCATCTTGCTTACAAAAAAAACAACAAACAAAAAACCCCCAAAGGAAAGCAGAACAAAAAGAAGTAGAAGATAAAATAAGGAACTTTGGCGCAACAACATAAAAGAACACCAGCTACTTAACAAGCATATAGAGAGCCTAATAAATGAAAGAGCCAAATAATTGAAAATAGGACAATTTAGGGTTTACCAAACATACACTACAAATGCAAAACATAGGCTAATAGGGTGTTAACAGTGAGACAGCAATCATCTAATATGGAAAAAATATGATAAGTCGGTACTTACAAAACAACAAATGGTATGTTTTATAGAATGTGTTGATTTATCCTTTGGGATTGGAAAGAATCAATCAAAGAGGTAATACCACCCCTACAATTAGAAACGTACCATTATACATGAGGCTCCCTCATGAAGGAGGCAACAAAAGAACCTTACTAAATGCCAAGCATATAGGCCCTTTTCTTTTATGAATGTAGACCTACGTTCACTAACACTATTGTGGCAAAATGCCCCAATAAAATCATTAAAGAAATAATTTGTTGTGGTCAGGCAGATTTTATAATGGGAAAATATTACAGTGATACTGTTAGATGATTTCTACATTTAATGAGCCACCCAAATGTCAAGAGAGACACAATGATATTATACCTAAATGCCCAGTAGACATTTGACAGAGTTTCTTGGCAATACTTCATACAATGGATACAAACACTGCACTCCAATCAGCAAGCAGTGGTTAAAGTGAACGGATATCCATCAGATCAATTTACTTCAGAATGTGGATGCAGAAAGGGACGCTCTCTGTCACCCCTGTTATTAGATACCAACTCTGAACCACTGGCTCAGCTAATCAGGGATGACAGTAACATCAGGGAACTGACAGTAAGTGATGAACAGCATATATTATCATTGCACACAGATGATGTGCTCCTGTATGTCACAGATCCAGCAACAACAATCCCACACTTATAGCCAGAGGAGTACCCATAAGTAGGAAAAGGGTCCTATAAAATAAATGTAGACTTAACAGTAGCTGTGGATCTAAGGGGTAAAAAAATGTATATGATATAAATTACAAAAACATAATTTAAATAGTAAAGATCAAGACCATTTGGCCACACTTTACTCATGTCTACAAGGTAGTACAACGAGTGTACTGCCCAGGCCCATTCCAGATGCTCACTACTGAGGTCCCCAAATCCACATTGGACACATTGAACAAGTGCATTTCGAATGTTATTTGTCTGAGAAATTGCCCAAGAGTCTCCCACAAAAAACATTGAGCCCTCCATGTGATTTGGACAACTGCAAACTCCCAAATCTAAGATATTATTTCTGGGCTGCACAAGTACATGAAAGTGACAATCTGGTCATGCGTGAACACACCACAGCACAGCACACAGTGTGAACAGCATGAAATACTTCCTCTGCATTTAACCCATTCACCAAGTGAAGCAGTGGGCAGCTACGGACACGACGCCTGGGGAGCAGTGTGTGGGACGGTACCTTGCAGCAGGGTACCTCAGATGTGCCTAGTGGCCTTGGCAATACTGGATATGTAAAAGGTTTTGTTTCTTCCCACATTGACATTGCATTTTGAAAATGTCAACACTTGGACTTAGCAACCTAGATCAACTTCTTAAGGATGGCTACCTTAAATCATTTGACTAGCTGAGAGAAGGGTACAAAGCTTCCCAGTTCTGATCTTCCCCCATATTTACATACAATTGAGCCATTTTAACAAGAGAGAGAACTTCAAAAGTCTTAGAGCCTACTCCAATTGAAAGGTAGAATTAAAAAAAGGAATTGGAGATAAGGTTATATATCTTTTGGGAAAACAAATGGAATACTGATACCACAGGACACATGGTAAGAAATATATACTGAAACCTGAAACAGGAACAAACACAAAAAACACTGAGAGACTTGGGAGGTAATTAGATTCTTCCAGATGCCAGAAACAATGGCAAAAATGAGCTCAACAAAAGCAAATATCTGACTGAGAAATTGCTGTACACATATTGATACTCATGCCCATGTGTTTTGGATGTATATATAGATCCAAAGATGGTCCTACAGGGAATAACTCCAGAAGGAATCAATGTAAGAACTACTGCTAAGGGGAGCAATTAAATGGATCACAATTAATTGATTAAAACTGGACCCCCAACGTAAAATCTTTGGATGGAAAATCTCTCAGATAGAACTAGTAATGTGTTCCCTGAGATTTTCAAAAGGTGTCCTGATCTATAATATTCCACACATTCAAAATAACACAAGTATTTCCATTATTCTAATGTATCATATCTTTTCAGGCTCTTACACATGCTAGTACCTCTACGCAAATTCCTGAAATTCCCCCTTGCCCCACCGACCCCATCTCCACACTTTTTTCTTTTAACACATATTATCCATCTATTTATATAAGGCATATATTATGTAGATAGAGCCAAAATATTGCATAGTGAACGAGCATATGACCACAAATGAAATCTAAATAAAAACATTAATATTGCGAGAAAAAAATGGCCTAATGTTGTGACATCTCCCCTCAGTTTTCCACTGCTGTAAGGAAAAGCCATTAAGGATTGTAATTGGCTGGCAACAATATTAAGGTAGGTGGTTTGTGTCAAAATAAAGTGTTATATCATTTTCTAATGAGCTGACCCAAGTCTGCCCAGTCTACTCGCATTAGAGGTAACCTTCTTCCACGGACACATGGTCCAGTTCTGATGTCTACATGGTCCTTGTAGAGGACAGAGGTCAGCATGGGCACTCTGACCAATTTACAGCTAGACAGCCCAATACACAGTAAACTGCTATGCAGTGTGTTCTGACATCTTTCTATCCTCCCCAGCACTCTTTTCTAGCAAATAGTGCTACAGTAGCTCTTTTGTTAGACTAGATGGTCCTCCAGTCGTCAACTTGGACAACTTTTGGTAGGTACTGACCACAGCATAATGGGAAATCCCCGCCCCCAAGACTGGCCATCTAGCAATCACAATTTTGCCCTTGACAAAGATGCTCAGATTCTGACTTCTGCCCATTTTCCCTGCTCCTAATACATAAACTTCAAGACCTGACTGTTCATTTGCTGTGATAAATATTCCATTTCTTGACAGATGCCACTCTAACCATTCATCATATTACCCATACAAGAATATCATGTTAAACAGGAAATGAATTGTAAACATAAAGGTGGAAAAATGCAGAAAAAATAAGAATCATGGGGAATTGTCAAGTTCAAGGTCAAGTTTGGGTACAGCACAACCTGGACTTGTGGTAGATACATTTTACCAAAAACGTGGCACAAACCAGAAAAACAGGACACAGAATGAACACTGAAACTGTTCTATAGATAGATTCTTCATATTAGTGTCTTTGAAACAAAACGCAAGAAAAAAAGACAAGGAGGCAGAGTTTTTTGAGGCTTCAAACACAGTTCAATCCGTCCTGTTCAAAGTGTTAAGAGAAACGGTGACTTATGATATTAGGGTTGGGTTTTGGAGGCTTTAACGTGATGGATCTTCATAAATGTCTCTTCTAAAAGTGATTTATGCATGCATGTCTGTGGCTGGAACAGCTGCGCTCACCCATATTGTGATTATTTTCAATACGGCACCATCAGGCCCACATCTGTCCAGCTCCACCCCTATCAAAAACACAGCTGGCCCTCATATCTCGCTCTCTTTCCGTCCACCTGCCTGCAGGTAGTGTCAAATTTTAACTAACGTGCATTTCGTTAGTAACACGATTAAGAAAAACTTTATTTTACTGCTGGCTCCTCAGCTTATTTGTTAGTCATAAGCTTATTTTCATTTCAAAACCTTTTTCTGTTCTCTAGACTGTAAATCATTAGCCATTCAGAATCTTAAGGATGTATACATTGTTCATCATAATCAAACCAATATTAAAAGATACAGAAAAGTATGCTTATATGCCAGAGTTGACTTTTTTTTTGCTGTAGTAGTCTGAGTACCCACATTAATTAATTGGTACGCACCCAAATACAAAATGTTTTCCCTTACATTGGGCGCTGGAACCCCATCGCAACCCCAGGCTGTCCCCTGGTTGCACATGTGCATATAGATATATATATTTTTTTTAACTTCACTTTTGAAGAGTGCCAAATGGTGCTAAAAGTGACCTAAAATAAATCGCAGGTCTAGTCACCCACGGGATTATTTGACACCAAAAACTTTAAATCAACATTCTAATAAGATGGGTGTGTCTGCTTTCTCGCCACTAACTGGTCAAAATGAGCATTGCATGCTGGCAGAGCCACTCGGTGCGAGTTTCTGAGTTCTGCCTGTTTCTGTACTTGTTTTTGTGGCTGTTGAGTGAGAAAAGGAGTCTCGCTCAGAGCTGTGGAACGGGGCAGATCACTCCTCTCTGGACTGGTGAATGGGTCTTGTATCAGGGTGGGCTGTGTTGTCGAAAGGGCGGGCCGTGAAGTCGAGGGGGCGGGCTGGGCCATGCAGCTACAGAAGCACTGACATGAGACTTTGAGTTTCTTTAAAAGCGCTCTATTAATAAAATGTATTATGAGACCTGATCTGACTGAATTTTGATTGGTGCAGAAGTGAGGCTCCACAGACCGGCAGGATATTTTTAAACATCATTATTATTTTTCTTTTTAAGGTTTTCCTTTCTTGAGTGGTGGCAATTAGAGATCGAGTATGAAGTTTCTCAAATTAGGTATGCATTCGCGCAGTGAAGACTGAAAACTGGTGCACATTTTTCATACCACATTCACCAATTCTTGCATGCATACCGCTTATGTCAATCCCTGCTTATATGTTCTTTGTTGTTTCACCCAGGCCAACACTGTATGTTACACACGAACAAGTTTTGTTTACTTTAACAGAATTTAGAGTTGCCACTGAGCATCAGAAATTTGGTAGGATTCAAAATTGTTAAATAACTCAAATTTGTACAGAATTATTAACATTTAACAATATGGAAAAGAGAATCAGATTGACAGTCATAACTTTTCTTCTTTTTACCTGCAGCAGGCAGCGCTCCTTGAAGGTATATCCGATGAGCTTATCCAGGTGCATCAGACACTGATGGTAACGGATATGGTGCGTAAGGACAGGAAGCATCATTGCATGCTACACACACAAAGAAAAAAAAAAAGTTACAGCAGCGGCAAATTGCAACAACCCCCTAAGACCAAGACAGAACCAAATGCGCGTGAAAGCCGCAGAGGCAGAAATCAATCTGCTCGTCATTATTTATTAAGAGCACTTCTGACGGCGAGAAAGATCAAAGCATGAAACACACAATCTTTGTGTCATCAGCAACAGGGGAAGCGGGAAAAAAATTACGGGATGGTGACCGGTCTGGAAGGAGAGAAACCTCTCTCTGTCTCTCGTTTGTGAGGCAGACAATACAATAAATATTTCCTGTTTTAACTATACATTTTACATAACCTGGCTGCCTAACCATTTCTCTCTCACTTTATTATATATATTCATATTTATACACAGCTATATACACATATACAAATATGTTAGTTATATTTACATTATGTATTTACATTAAGATAAATTACACATTGTGTTTACCTGGCATACATCAGAACGAATTCCAGTTTTCCAGAAGCCTTGGCTGCTGAGCTCCACGGTAACCTCTCTCCTCATGGAGTTCTTCTGTCTAATCTTCTGCAGAGCCTCCTGCAAATTACATTATAGGTTATTAACATGCACAGCTCGCGCACACACATGCTGTTGCACTGCTGTGCTGGTGGGGTCACTGTCTTAAGTCAACCTAAACTTTTAATGATGTATGTGCTGATCATGGGTCTTTGGTTTTCTGAGCGCCGTCAAATGCTGCTGTGCTGTACCTAACCTTCATCATTGTGCTATATATAGGCCACGTTCACATTATACCCCTTATTGCAGATTTCTATTGCTTCACATTTGTGTTTGAAAGTGACACTGATAAGCTGCACCCTTTATAATTTAGCACTTAAATGTATGAAAATGTATGTATTGCCATGGGCCTCGTCCACCACCACCACCACCTGATATCACGATGCAGATCAGGGCGTCGTGATATCAGTCTAACACAGATTTGTTCTGAGAACCTGACTGATAATTGTACATGGAAATCCTAACAATAATGCAGAAACTGCAAATATCCTCTGCATTTTTTTCCTTTTTTTCATGCCAACATTTTTTTTGTGCATTTTAGTTCGAAATTTTTATATTATAGTAATTTATAGTAATTTAGTAACAATATTAACGTAAATTCATCTACATTTCCATAGAAAATATAACTGTATACATGTTTTGTACTATCCAGAGAACACAAAGAAGGCGCATCTTGGGATGGTTAAATTCTGCTGTACTTAGAGGCTGGAGGTTTTGAAAGTTAATGCGAGAACGTTATTCATTTCTCCTTGCTGCTGATCAGCTCCTGCCATTTGATGTACCTGTGGCAGCTGCAGACCAGAACTTCCCCGTGGAGTGTCTCGATTGTTTCTCTAGTTTTTTGTTTTGTCCTTCTTAAAGCCATGATACGTTATTACTGTAAAAAAATTTTATTAAAAGAGGCTGTTTCCAGCGTCTGCTTTAACCATCAGGTTACTACAATATGACTCCTCCGGAAGCCCCTGAATGAATAAATGAATGCATGAATGCATGCATGCATGCATGCATGCATGCATGCATACATATATAATATATATATATATACACACATATACACACAAACACACACATAGAAAAATCTTAACTGCGCTCAGCTCTTTACCAAGGTGACGTATTTTAAAATAATACAAATCTAGTTTGTTGTCATTTCAGCCATTAACACAGGACACAGTGAAATGAAACAACATTCCTCCAGGACCATGGTGCAACACAATAACAAAACCAAAACAAGATGACATTAGTGCAGAGAGGACAGAATACACAGAGTGCAAGGGGAGCACAAAAATGCGAGTGCAAACACCTTAATGCACATTTGCACTCATTTTTCAGCTGGAAAAAATATCAATACCAGCAGTTACACTTGTTTATGGAGAGAAGGATGCAATACAAAGACACATTCCATAGAGATAATAGAAAGAGAGATAAGCCCTTTATTTTTTGAACCTATTTGTCATCGAGCCATGCCAAACAAACCTCACGAACTGAATACAATTGCACCAATAAGCATCAGTAGAAAGGCTGTGATGGAAACAGAGTGGTAGACAAGAAACAGCAGGTCCTATAAAGCGGCTAATTGGACAATTGCGATGGGAGCAGGCTGTCAGCATGGCAGTTGATTGGTTTAGATGTTGGAGAGGAGGACCAATCGGGATGGACGTGCGCACAAGCGACTGTCTGTCAATTAGAAGTTAAGACAAACATGCTGTCACCATCAGACCATGAGGAGGTAAGTGCATCTAAGTGTGTGCGCGTTTGTGTATGACTTTTGTTTTTCTTTTAAAAAGTGAAACTCTGTCCTCTGTGTTCTCCTGTCATCACTTTTGAACTTTCTGTAGTTATGCTTAAGGTTGTATTTCACACACTTTTAGGTGACATTAATATATGTAATATTTAGTGGAGCTGGCTCAATAGCCTTTTACAGAATAAGTAGTCCCTAATTAGATGTTTGAATGTGTGTGAAACTGAAGCAAACTGTGACCAGAACTGGAACTGAGGAATGAAGACCTGTCCGGTTCCAACCTGTACCTGACTACAAGACCTTGAACAACTTTGCAAAATTCATAGCACATTTTTTTCCTTATTGCAACATATTGGAAAAAACATATTGGGAAAAAAAATTGTCCGATATCAATCAAGTAAAAGTATTAGTATGCCATCTCTTTTGTCATCATCTGGTTCTCAAAGTCATTAAGTTGTTTAATTAATTCCAGGCAGTCTCTAGAGCAGGGGTCACCAGCGTGGCGCCCCCAAGGCCCACATGAGTAGCCTGTGGACCTGTTCTAAAAACAGCACAACTCACCAGTGAGCAGCATCTAACATTAAATTTTATCCTGCTGCTATTCTTTTATCACATTTGCATTTATATTAATTTGAAAATAACAGGTTGGTGTCCCCCGCTTTAGAGCAAGTGGGCGAAAAACTACAAATAAATGAAGGGGGATGCAAGACAGTGAATATGATTGCTCAGATGTTAATATCTTATTGCAGCTATATACCTATGGTAACTTCAAATAAGTACTAATTATTAAGAGCATGTATTACTGAAGTGAAAAATAATTCATTGAATAATAAACGTTAAAGGCAGCAATCTGGCTACCTAGATGCCTTATTTCAGTTTGGCCTTATCTGCATGAAAGGATTTCTCTGTGTATTTTGTCCTGTCTGCACTTACGCAGCCTTGTGATGTTCTGTTTTTGATCTTGTTTCGCACCATGGTCCTGGAGGTCATTTCATTACATACTGTGTGTCTGGCTGAAATGACAAACTTACTTGACTTAAACGGTTACTGAGTTCATTTTGTGTTCAACAGTGGCAGAATTGCTGTTGATTTACATTTCTCTTTGTAATACTTATGTCAACATTGGCTTAGGTGTTTTCATTTTATTAAATGGTTTGGCCAGTAGTCAGAGCCAACACCACAGGGATTCTAATGGCATATTTGTCTAATGCATGCTGGGTCTAGTAATGAGAACATTACAGAATCAAGTACTGTACAAGTTTTACTAGTCCAACACTTAATCACTAATTTTAGGTTGGCATGCCCTTTTATCAACTTCACACAGTTTGAGGAAAGTGTTAATTGGTGTATATAAGCTTCGGTTACTTGTTTGCTACATTAGCCTTATAACAAACAACTTTATAGACACCAAACATGCCTTGAACGATTGCCTGTGACTGAAAGGAATGTTTGCAAATTTGATTAAATATTAAATCTCAGGATTACATAACATTTCTAGTTATGCCGTTTCATCACCAGATACTTCTGTCTCAATACTTCTTTACTTTATGCTGTTTTGCCTTCCTCCCTCCACGCACTCGCAGTCTTTTTTTTTTTTTTGCGGAAGCCTTCTGTGCTTCCTCTTCCCTTACCTCCCCACCCAATATCATCTCTTTCTCCCCTTTGGAGGAGATGTGTCAGTCTCAGGCTGGCGTGAAAAGTCAGGGGGTCTAAATTACCCATGAGCGGCAGGATTGTGACACAGTGAGGAAATAAGAACAACAAAGGCATGAATAAATAACGCTGTCCCACTTTGAACTGCGCATCAAAGAGAACCATCACAGAGAGGCGCGAGGGCTCCGGAGACAAACCTGCAACCAGTGCGCATCTGCAGAGCTTCAGCAAACAGGAGTCTACGAAATAAGTACAAGCTCCAGTCCGGGCTCAATCCCCGTAGGAAGCAGGGGGGGCGACACAGAGGGAGGAACAAACGGGTTTAAATGAAATGCACAGCATGCACCTAGTGCAGTATGTTCCAGGCTGGAGGCGGAGCCACAATCAAATGTGGCATTTGTCCCACTTAGCACATATTGATATTGTACCATGTAGCAGCAAACATGTATTGTACCACTGCTGCAGCAGATAATGAACCTAGCGGTCAACAAGCCAATGGGTGTTTAGATACCCCAAACTTATACCTGCCTGCAGAATTAGTTTTTGTTATTTTCATTTTTATTTAAAATAGAAAAAAAGCATTTACCTTAATTGAGCCTTAATGGCATCACTAAGACAGCCACTCCTAATGATCAGAGCACCAGACAACTACACCACGTTGCAAATTACGCAAATTGTATTTAAGAGTCAGAAAGATCAAATATTTTGTTTTTCAATTAAAGTCATGGATGGTATTCTGTCTCCAGGCTCTTTGAATCACTGAAATCAATCTCGGACACCTGTGATAATTAGTTTGCCAGGTGAGCCCAATTAAAAGAAAAACTACTGAAGAACGTTTCACATTATTAAGAAACCACTATTATCAAGCAATATGGGAAAAAAGGATCTCTCTTCTAACAAAAAGCATGAAAGTTATGAAAACCTTCAATTTCACACAAATATTTAAATGATCATTGTACTGTTAACAGATTTGTGGCTGATTCAGAGCACAAACGGGTTCGTGCGGATAAAGGCACAATTAGGAAGGTTTCTGCCAGACAAATACACCGGATTAAGAGAGTAGCTGCTAAAATGCCATTACAAAGCAGCATACAGGTATCTGAAGCTGTTGGTGACTCTGGAGTCCCTAGAAGGTGTAAGATCCTCCTGAGGCTTGCAGTTATGCCTAAACCTTCTATTCAGCCACCCCTAACCGATGCTCACAACCGATGCTTTTCAAACAGTCTTATTCACTGATGAGTGCCATGCAACCCAGGATGGTCCAGATGGATGGAGTGGTGGATGGTTGGTGGAAAGCCACTATGTCCCAACAAGGCTGAAAAGTCAGCACGGAGGTGGTGGATTCATGTTTTGGGCCGGAATCATGGTGAGAGAGCTGATCGGCCCCTTTAACCGTGTTTTCCGAAACAAAAATCATGCATGACAATGCATCTCATGCTGCAATGAATGTCTCTGCATCATTGGCTGATATGGACATAAAAGGAAAGAAACTCATGGTGTGGCCCCCATCGTCCCCCGACCTCAATCCTATTGAGAACCGTTGGAGCATCCTCAAGCAAAAGATCTATGAGGGTGGGAGGCACTTCACATCTAAACACCAGCTCTGGTAGGCTGTTCTTACATCTTTCAAAGAAATTCAAGCAGAATCTCTCCAAAACCTCACAAGTTTAACAGATGTAAGAATTGTGAAGCTGCTATCAAATAAGGGGTCCTATGTTAAAATGTACCTGCTTTTGATTAAAATAGTTTTTGATTTCAGTACATATGGGCTCATAAGGCTGCAAATTCATCAAATGACATTTCAGTTCTTTACAAGCTATTAAATGTTTTGAAATTCCGTTGTGCGTAATCATTTGGAAAACTGAAAATACTATTATTGGGAGGTTTGTTCAGTAACATTCGAATTATACCCTAAATGTTGATGAATTATGTTGTATTGATTGTATTGTGGCTTGGTTTAGGAATTTCAGCATGAATGAAATGGACAAAGCAGCCCAGATAAAGCAGCAGGTAAAATTACTGGAGAAGGTTCAGCTTTCTTACATGTTAATAAATAAGTTTGTAGGAAAGCTAAAACTGTTTAGTCCTACCCAGAACATCCCTTGTTATCAGCATCTGAACAACTCTCACCAGGTAGGTGGTTTAGAACATCTGCTGGAAGAGCTAAATGCAATAATGTGTTCTTTGTCTTCACAGCCTGTTGAACCTGAGCAAACTGAATGGGCAGAGCGGAACTGGGGGACTATGATGTTAGAAATGCCATGTGTATTACAGTGTAATGTGCATTATGTATAGTGATGTTTTTATTTGTGTAAATGTTGTGTAAAATACTAAGCTGCCTACAAAATTTCTCCTAGAGGAACGGCAAAGTAAGTTTATAAAAGGTTATAATGTCTGAAACTGATCAGCATTCAAAATGCAATCTTGGATAAAGGATAGTAAAAATGTAATGATAAATCAGGACCACCCTACCCAGAACATATTGCATTCTGATTTTGTAACTAATCTTGGAGCTTACTGCTAAAACAGACATGCTGGTGGCTGTCATGCCTGCCTGTGCATGGTCCCATGACTGCGGGCCTTCCGAAGGCAGTGCATAGTAATTGGAATTTTCATAACAGGGGATCCTAAAGCAACAGTGGGCTACAGAGATACAGCCTTGCCAGGCCCAGTTCCTCTAGGTGCAGTCTGGCACACATCACCTATCACCTTGCTGTCTTTTGACTAGGTGAGCACACACTTGGAGGAAAAGGAGTATGTGGGGATTGACATCAAAAAATGTCATTACCGAAAAAAAAGAAAAAAAAAAGTCAGTCTGTCACCTGTCTGCTGCCACCGCTGGACTCTGGCATGGTTTGTTCTCTGTTTTAGCCACTAAAATGTGAAATTCTAGTGAGTTAAACAAACATGTGAGACTGATGTGTTTAGTTCAACTTCATAACCTGCATGTTTAGTTCATCCTCTTTCAGTCGCTAGTAATAGAGTATTTTTATTTTATTTGTAACATTTTATTCGTAACAGTTGTAGTCTATGATAGAGAGGAGTTAGAGGTGCACATCAAAACTTTTATCCCCTTGCCTTTGTCCACCACACCTCTTAGCTTTATTGAAAACCTCCCTGATTTATCAACACCTTTTGGCCCTCTATCTGGTCCAACAGACTTAGGTAATCTAACTGAATGCTTAGAGAAGAGACTTCAATTCACATTAGACATAAATATGTTAAACAATCATATAGAAAAGTGTGCTCCCTGGTATAATGATCAAACGTGTGTAAAGCAAAACACTGAGCATAAATGGTGCCTAACCAAGCCGGTATCCTTCCACTTTTACCATGACACTCTCAACCTATCTACCATCTCTCATTGTATCCTAAAAAAATAACCTCAGGTTTCTATTCAGTAGCATTTCTTACTTGGGGGGTTACAGAATCTCAAGCTCCTGCAATCTGTAGTGATGATTTTACGCACTTTTTAAGTCATTAGAAGAGAAATTCAAACTACATGTTTTACTCCTCACGTCCGTTGCCTGATACAGCCGATATACCGTTCAACATTTAGCTGTAAGTAGTGAGGCTGGCATCTTATAATCCAGTTCAACAGGCAGAACTCAATTATCCTCTCAACAAAATCCTCTACCTGTACACTTGATTCTGTTCCTACAAGCTCAATCACCAGAAATCATTGGGCCTCTATTAGCGTTCTTCAGTAACTTATCGAAAGCATTTAAACTAGCAGTTATTTAGCCTCTGTAAAAGATACAAAAATTCTGATCCTTGCATGCTCTTAAATTTCTGGCCAAGATCTTTAGAGAAAATTGTGGTCCAACAGTTAAAATGCCTATTTTAATAGTGTAAACCCTAAATATGCTCCCAGAACAATTTCATTTTAAACTCAGTTTAATACATTACCCTGAAAGAAAATTTAAAGATAAACTTGTATCCGTACTGTACAGTACACTGAACTCCTGCAGCACTAGAATGTAAATACCAATATTACCGTTGTACAGACTGCACTGTAATTCATACACGGGTGTTTTCTTTGGTATGCCTGTCATTTCCTTTTGTATAAGTAGGGCAAATACAGTAATAATTTAGTGTATAAAAAATACCGTAAAATGTAGGAGTAATCACCAATCATTTTTACAGTTCAATAATTTACTGTTCATCTGGTGGTGTGTTGTATTTAATAACTGGCACTAAAATACATGAATTATATTTTGCCAAAAAATTAAATATTGTATCTGCTGTTTCCACAAATTTCTGTGGTTTTTGACAAAATCTCTCAACATTTTCATTTAGGGTAATGTATTAAGCTGAACTTAAAATGAAATTAAAGTGTTTCAAATTCAGTTATTTTTTCTTCAAACCGAACTAATAGGAGCAAGCTTCAATTAGTCCAGAATGATGCAACTTGCACTCTTTACAGTTACAACTGATATCCTATACAATTCAACAGAACTAACACTTTCTTTGGACCATCTTCTTCAAAGGGAACCGCTGTCCATCTGTCAAGCTCGAATGACCGCCACCGGATCCTAAACTGGTTCAGATGCTTTGGACTGCCTGTGTGCATTCATACTCCCCCATCTAAGGGCGATTGTCGTTCAAAAACTCTGATGGAGATTGTTGTTCTTAGTGCTGTGGACTAGAGACTCTCAAACTACTCACACAGAGTCAAACAAAAACTAGCACTCTTACTGTAATACCTTTGTTAGCCATAGACTGCCAGCTGTTCAGCATTGATTAAGTATGTACCCAAAGGACTTCTATTGTTAGTTATCTCCACAGAGACATCTCTTTCACACACTGAGTTGACCAGAGAAGGATGGGTTCCCCTTCCTTCTTCCAGCTTAGGGCGTTTTTCGGTCACTGCTGGGTTCCTCACTAGGGGGCTCAGACCTAGATTGGGCAAAGTTGTTTTGTGACAACATTTTGCAGGAGTTTGCAAGTCTGATACCTGGTGATGCTACAGCCACCAGTGGCCTGAGTTCAAGAGAGCATAACTCTCCTTAGGTAGGTCTTCCCTCTCACCAAAATGCTAGTCAACATGGGAGCTATTTAGCTGATGTAATGGTAGTAACTTTTCAACAAACCATGCTGAGCTGTCTGATGACAGCAAAGGGACAGGATATAAGTACCAACTTGAAAAGTTGTGTTGATGCTTCAAGACTTGGAGGAAGCATTCATCCTCTCAGCATAGTAGTACTGTGTGACTGAAGAGTGCTAGATAGCAGATGGAACTGGATTATACTGCAGAGAAAACTGGGGGGGAAACCATGTCTCTGACCAAGAAAGCCCAGGGTACCAAGCATAAAACTTAAACAAAGCAAAGGCTTCAGGTGAACAGAAACTGAAAACTTTTTATATTTTAGGGCGGATGATGATATTGTGTAGCAAAACATATCATAATCATTTCATCTCCCCATACCAAGGCTTCCCAACATCAGGCATTCTCTTCAACCTCCCCATGCACCCTCTCGGTCTCTGACATTTTTAAATGGATGCTTCACTTTTGCAAAAAAGAAAAAAATGCTGCTGCTAAGTAGACAACTTTGGCAAACATCTACAGCGGTGGAAAGTTCTGATTATTTAAGTTGCCCTTGCCACCCAGTTTATTAATGTTCTTAAATAAAATACTACTGTACCATTACACTAGCCTAGGTTAAAAACATCAACTCCATAAAACATGGACAGTCCTCAGAGTTAACATCTGTAAAAGGTCACAAAATATAATTAGTCACAACTAAGATTTGACTCTAGCATATCCAGTTATGCCATAGACTCCAGGGCCCTTAACCCCAAGCTGCACCAGGGAGACTGTCTTCTCTAGTTAGGGGATGGAAGTCAGCCAATGTGTAACGAATCTTAAAGTAGCTCTTGGCCTGCAGTTACTTAGAAATCCATCTGAGTTCTTTTGCGACTTCCCGGATACGTTGTTGCTGTACTGTTCTTGGCATAGTGTGTTGATCTTAAAGCCTATTTCACCTTGCTTAATTTAAGGGATGTTATGATTCAACAGGGCCGGCAGAAATTAAAACTGAGTGCATCTAGTATAACTGATCCAAATTCACAACTAAATGTGGCTATTTTGGCTGACTGTGTAACTAAGGGGACAGTTACTTGTTCCACACAGGAAAAAAATGTGGAAACAGTGTAATTCAGCCTTTTCACGACCCTGTGTTCAAAATATCTGTGGTCGACCTGCACAAACATTATGTGATTAGATAAACTAAAGATAATAGGTTTTTAAAGACCACATGAAAACAAAGCTTTAGTCAAAGTTTCGTGCTGATCATTCCTCACTCTGCATTGTTCTCTCTCTCTCTCTCTATTTCTACCAGCCTGTGTTGATCCCTGCGTGTGGATGAACGTTGATGAGTAATCAGTGTGTTTGATAACCATCAAATCCTCCAGGCTGTGGTGGGACCGGTGTACACACCCACGGCTCTCTACAGCCGCTGGAGCTCCAGTATAGCTGTGGAGTCATTAAAGTGGCTAGCCACAAGGGTATCCACTCCTACCCCAGTAGTACACTGCTTCAGCAAAAGCTTTTTACTGAGAATCTTCAATACACAGCATGAAGGAATCAATCCAAGATCAAAAACAAATGTACACTCATCAATTAGCTTCAACTCTCACCAAAATGTAAGTTTTTCTTAAATCTAGACTGTAAAATCTTGAACTGAACAGATGTTAGTTTGCCATTATTCTTTTAGCTCGTCAGTTTTATTTTCACAGGTAGTTGTTGAAACCAGATATTGAACCTTTTTCAAGCCAACGGTGGTTTAACTGTCTAAAAGGCTATAGCGAACATCACAACAAAGAAAAAAACACTTGGCATTAATCCCAAAACAGTACTTTTACCGGTATCATCACAAATGTTTATACAAATTATGTCTCATTATGACATCACCGAAAGAAAATGGAGCATCCTTAACTCCCCACTCCCCCAAAACTATGTATTTATATTTATTTTTTTTTTTCTCAAATCAAACCACTTTAGAAGCAAACAAACCTATTTTTCATATCATATAATAAACAAGTAAATGCACAAGGCCAGTACCTGCTTTTAATTGCCTTTCTATGCTCAGATTTATATTACATTACCTTACATATATATATTACTATATATTTATTAAATAAATTAATACATTTTATTTCCAGAAATAAAAAGGGTACCAAAAATTGCAATCCAATAAATCTGAACTTTAGACATTTTTAAATGACAAAAGTTGTAAGTTATAAATGTAGTTATAAGCTAGAAAGATATGCGTGCATAGGACGAGCAACTCTTACTTGTGAGTTTCACTCTTGCTGACAAGAGTGATATTCTAGTAGAAGAGTTCCTGAATGGGTGGGAGGGACTCTGCAGCTTACACGGATAGCCTGCTTGGTTCAGTGTAAACAGCTCATCTGTTCTTGCAAACATTAGCAGCCACTGGCTTTGTGCTCCACTGATGCAGAAACTGGCTCCTTCAATCATGAATATGTTAGCCAGTCACGAAAAGTCCTTTGACAGACAACGATGGCAACAGCTGCAGACTGCTGTTGAGTGCCTTTTCCGACTTGATATATCACCTGCTAATTTGCTTGATGTCTATAGAACATGTAATAGGTCACTTTTTGTTTGAACCATCCAGTCAGCTAAGTAAGAACTTCACGTGGCTAGAGCAGCCAACCTCTCTTCTGCTCTGATCCTCCTCGATCTCTCCGATGTTTTCGACACAGTCAACCACCAGATCCTCCTTACCACTCTCTCTGACCTCGGTATCTCAGGCGCAGCCTGGCAATGGTTCGC
>JBBPDB010000108.1:25044472-25056942 GCA_037974465.1 Brachypetersius altus | reverse complement strand
AAATTCCTAATCCAAACAACCAATGATTTATAAAGAAGAATCATGATAATTATCAGGGGTGCCCAAACTTTTGCATATCACTGTATATATAGTGGTTTGCATGTAATTGAGAAAAATGTTAATGCTTTATCATTTCAGATTCTGATGCTGTGGACTCTTGGAATTTTTGTGCTAATGATTTGAGTCCTCAAGGTGAACAGTACTGAAGCCAGAGAGGCATCTCTCTCTGTCTCTCTCTTAGAAAATGTATAACAAAAACAAACTAGCTTACTGAGGAAGGTGGTCTAAACCCTTGGCCATGATGTTTGAATACAAGACATGAGAAATAAAACACTGATGGCTTCATGGCTTGCACTGCTACAGGTTAATGAGGTTTACGTCTTTGTAATGTTGCCCAGACTTGTTTTATAACTTCTGTTCGGAGTCAAATGGTGCCTCACTTACATTTATGCTCGATCACACATTCCTTTTCGAGATTGAAAGCCACTCACAACTGTGCCACTCCTGTCTGAGCTTTTTATCAGTTCCCTGCACCAGTTCACTGCCCTGTTCCTCTCCAACTACAGACTGAATGAAGGATGCTCAAGAGGCATCTGAATTGAGAACAAGGTGTTACATTCAGGCAGTGTACTTCAGGTGAAGAAGTCCCCAAGATAATATGCTCCTTTCTCTTTTTAATCATGACTTTTTTTTTCTTTAAAACTCCTCCACAGTTTAGTTTAGCACCAGCAGAATTTCTATATTCACATTATAACTTGGTTCATTATACTGAATCACTTCACAACAAACATGCACAGATATGCAACTGGTAATTGCCATCAAGCTTTGGCAGCTTGTTTCAAACTTCTTCCACAGTTGGTTGCATGGTTACCAGAGGTGAGCACAGGCTTGTGGCTTTCTCTATGAGTAGCCAATTGCAAAATACCGGAAGAATTCTGTGAAATGGCTATTTTGAAGCAGTGGAGGGAGAATATGAGTGTGTGTGCCTGCCAACAATGGGGATTTGGGGGTGATTCTTCAACAATGGAATCTTCTTTTTTATTCTGATTACTGTGAGCTGGTGTCAGTAGATGGGTGATTGATTAAGCTTTTTAAAAGAAAAGGTAACTGACGGGCAGTCGGTTACACACACACTCCCTTTATCCAGCATTTCTGGTAGTGCCCGCACAAAATGTCATTTTATGTAAACAAGAAATGTGCCAGTAGTCCTTGTTTATAAATGAACAAATCAAGGACATTCAGACATTGTAATGTGTGTGCTGAAGCTTATGTAATTTACTTTACAATTGGCCAACACAGATTAAAAAAAGACACACAAAAAGATATGAAGACCGTTTAAAATGTTGATTGCCAGCATCATGAAGCAGAGAAGACTAGTGAATTAGATGAAGACATTTAATTATGTTCATAGAGCAATCCCTCATTAACAAAGGTCACACAACATTACAGATAGTCTGTTAAGACGACTGTTAAGAGTTCAGTAATAATCTGTAGTACTTTGTTATTGTAACAGATGTTAAAACTCAGATAGACTTCTGCACAACATTGTGTTAGTATGGCAAAGCCAGGGCTAGTAGTGTGGTCACTCAACAGGTTCAAATCTGTGTGTTGGACATTTTACATTTGCATTTTTGTGTCATTGAATTGACAGAATACAAAAGCTGTAAAGGGTGTTTTTCTCCAAAAAGGGACTGTGAACTAGAACTCCAGACCAGTTTTACCACCCTGGATTACCTGCATTTGCAGCCCTGCACGACTCCAACAGAAGCTCCTGCTACAGTATCTAATTGAACCCACTGTGGTGGCCGGCAGCCCACTGCTTCCCTTAAAGTATGGGTTAAATGCAGAGAAAGAATTTTACTTTGTTCTCAATGTGTGTGTGCTGTGTTCATGCGTGACTATAAAAGACCATTTTACGATGCTTAATTTCTTCACTAAATGACCAACAATTAAGAAATAATGACTGTGCCCCTAAGTCTGTTATTGTTCTGACTGGCTGCCCTCTACTGTGCCTCATACAAAAAGCAGTCAGTGTGAATGGGTGGGGCTAAATTGCTGTAGGCTGAATAGGCAGATCTATGTGGAATTGTATGCTGGATTGTATGGACTGGTCAGAATGAATGGGATGTTATGAAACCTTTTATATACTACAGTATATTATGTGCCCTGTTTGTAATTTATGGACCAGATTATTTGCATTTTAATATGTCATGATGAAGTTTTTAATATCCTAGTGCTTTTATCTGATGCTCTGATCTTGTAAGACCATTCCCCTCAGAAGCGCCTCAATTTACTGTGTTAATCCAACCGTAACACAATGCTAGCATGAGGCTGTTTGAGCATATGTGTACAGGTCCAAGATAGCAAGTCTAATGTGTTGCATTTGAAATGTATTTACACACTAGATGAAGCTAATGTATCCTTTCTTCATTTCACAAATGGAGTTATTTTATGGCTTCCAGCAGTTACTTTACTTGACAGCATTTATACAAAACATCAGGGCATTCCTTGTTTTTAAACTGATTAAAAAATGCACACTCTTCTGTTTCACCATGGGGATTATGGCTGTTTTTTCCTCATAGCTCAGTAATTTAGATATGGGTTCATCTGTACAAAGTCCAGATTCGATTATATTGTATTAAGATTTGCATTTGATGAACAGTTATTGTTGTGGGTATAGTATTATTTTTTATTTTTGCTAACGAAAATGTGACAGGAAAGATAATAAGGACATAAATAATATTTTAAAGTAATTCTAGATGTAAATAACAATGAATTTATGTAGAGGATTTTATATATATATAATAATTGTCATCTAAATCTCTACACATTTCAGGGTCAAAATGCTAGTTGTGACGAAACTATAATAACAAACTGCTTTAAATTCTAATGTCAAAATGTGACTTCTACTGTGAGAAATGCAACATCTCAATAGCTAAAAGCCATTGCTCTATTAACACAAATGTACAAGTAACACAAGTAATGGATGGCAGAGATCCATAGTAGCCAAACACCACAGAACAGCTTTGATTTCATCGTTCTTTCATCTGTTCTTCTTTATATTCTACATTCCTTCACATTTGAGGTATTAATATACTCAATAACTTAACACTAATCAGCTCAAGACCAATTTTATTTTATTGTCATTTTAGCCATGTACACAGTGCACAGTGAAATGAAACAAACCTTATTCCAGGTCCTTGGTGCTAAATGAGCACAAACACCACAAGACAAAATGCACAGCGTGCAAACAGCAAAAAAAGAAAGTACAAAGAAAACACCAACAAGAAGTTTAGTGTAGTCATGAATACAGTATCATGACATATTCTATTCAAGCAGCTGAGTTGTTAAGTGTGCAAAAATGCAGAATAGAGGTAGATGAACAATACTAAATTGTGCAAATAATAAAATAAGTAGAATAATGTGCTGCGCATTACAAATGAAGTGGCAGTTGGTGTGTAAGTAGTTTGTTAATAGAAACAGTTGTGTTTTTGCACTAGGAGAAGAAAGAAATTAAGTTCAAGTGTGTGTCTGTGTGAGGTCCTGTAAACAAATATGGAACAATTCCTGTACCAATCTGTAATGCAGCAACAGAGAATACTTTCAACGTTCTGGTCACAGGGCCAACTCCCTAAACACTTGGCCACCAGATGCCCCAGTCGTGGGACATCACTGAACAGCCCAGGGGACACAGCCATGGAGAGCCCCTGTGCTCAGTATAGTGGTGCTGGAGCTGTTGTTCCCGATCCTGATTGAGGTCTCCCAGTAAGGCAGTCCTGGATCCAGTTGCTGAGGGGCAGTGAGCAACAGTCTCAGCTTCACAGTCAGTTTTTCCTTGCCACTGTCGCCATCACCCTTGTCTTACTCATCAGAGGCATTTCATTCACACACATTCATACACACACATTTATTTCATTTTGTAAAGCTGCTTTGTGACAATGACCATTGCTAAAAGCGCTATATATAAAATAAAATTGAATAGTAAGGAATGATGCTGTTGAATGCTGAACACCAGTCTAATATGAGTATCCTTTTTGTCCAGGTTGGGGAGGACCAGGTGAAGGTAGCAGAGATGGCATCATCCACTGAGCTGCTGTGATTTTATGTGCTTCATGACGAGCCTCGCAAAGTTCTTTGTGATAATAGGTGTGAGTAGGACTTTGAATACTTCTTATTTAATCTGCCATGTGGTTTGTACAGCCTCTGATCACATGACCAGGAAAGTTTTATGAAAATCCTGAGCAACATGACATGGTGACTACCAGTCGGTGTGAAAATAATTTTTTTCCTTTTTTACTTAAATGCCAGGTACAAAAATCACTAGGACCTTTACATTACTTTTAGTTTGTAGAAGTTGCAACATTATTTTCTGTCTACTCAACAGACATAACTGGCAATAAGTAACAGATGATTTAGATGGTACAGTACCATTCTTTGTACATATTGACTTGCTCACCCCATTTACATTATTAAACTGCAACAGAGATCTACCAAAATCAAAATAAATAACTGGTCTTTTTTTTTTTGGAGCAAAAGATTTTGAAGCTGAATGCAATTTTGCACCACTGCTTTTAACTTCAGTTGTTATTTCTAAAGTATTGAAAAGTCTGATTTATAACTATATATATAGCTATATATATCTATAACTATAGCTATAAACTGCTATTTCACTTACAGCACACACATACTGAATGATATGCATTCAAGACAATAAATAGTAATTGTGTGCATGTTATTTTTAATGAAAATAGCTTGTGCCACAATAAAATAAAATATATTTAACACAGCCGAATATTAAGGCCAAGAAAAAAACAATTGATCAGTACATTTTTTATTTCAGAGGCATTCAAAGAACACAACTGATAATTCATGTACACAGAACAATTTTAACCAATGCATCTAAAGGACAAAGAGCCAAAAAAATAACAATGCCAACAAAGCAATGTTAAAGTATAAAATACTCAAGCCAAAACGGTAAACACCCAATCTCTTTCATACATGCACATACAGGTCTATGCCATGATGCTATGAGTTAATATTTGCTCAGGTAGGTTAGCATATAATCCCCTCTGGAACATGGCAAAGGCTGGAATGTTTTGAGGGAGGTATACATTTGTACGCACACATAAAACAACACATTTCAAAGTACAAATACCAAAAATACAAGTCGTCATACTTGCAGCATGTATTGTCCAAATGCTTTAAGCATTTTAGCACATGATTGCTGTACAGTTTGTTTACGCACCTGTGTTCACAATTACTGTTTTCACTTAAGCTTACATTATCATCACAAACAAATCTACTAAAACAAATGAACATTTAGACAAGGTATATAACTGATTCAACATAAGAAATGGATGATGGTATGTCTAAATCTTTAACTCCCTGCACTTTGAACTATTGAGGCAAAAATATATTCAGGTTGTAGGCTCAGAGCAACATCACTCACACACATTAGTCTATTTAAACATGATATTTATCATATTTGTGATATACATCGCTGCATTAAAGTGATGGTTCAGTGAGAAATAAGGGCCCAAAACAATTTTGCCAGTTAAGTACTCTCATAAATTCTGTTCTGGACAAAAAAGGATAGATCATCACATTGCTAATAATGGAAGTAATATCCTTTCCAAGACCTGAATGTTTTGCCAGAGGCCATATGCAGGTCTATTAGAGGTTACTTAACAACTAACCTCAAGGTTAGTTACATGGTTTGAAATGAGCCTGTGATAGTTTAGGCACATTTAGTCTGAATTGTGCTAATCGGTGTGGTGTAACATTCCAAGAAATGAAAAATAAAGATGATAAGAAGGTCAGATTTTTGTCTGAACCATCTTAATTGTTTGAATTAAAGCATGTTTAAAGCAATGCATGCAGAATTCAAGCAATGCATGCAGCATTGGCTCAGAGAGAAATATTTACACGTAATTAGTTTACTACAGAAATGCCCAAAAATGGTCCTGATGGTCTCTTTGATTCTCAAAAGCATCTAAGCAAAAAACTCATTGTTAATTGATAGTGAACATCATTTAGCAAAACTACTAAGCTTGTAGCAAACTGGACCCAAGAGAATTTCGCTCCAGCATACCTGGTTCTAATCTTCAGAGCTGGAGCTAAATTTGGAGCACAGAAAATCACAATGATTGGACTTTGAGGTCCCTCCCCTGCAGAAAATGATCATGAATTGTCTGGCTCAGATGCTGGGCAAACTGCACCAGCAGCAGAATATCTCTTTGAAAGTTTTCCTCATCTCATGGCTTCTGAAGGCGTAGATTAGCGGGTCGATGACAGAGTTGCACATGATGAGAATGAGGTACATATTGAAGTGAGACATGAAACAGGCACAATAGGGGTTCCTAGGACAGGAGATCATAAGAATGAGGTGTAGGAAGAATGGTGCCCAGCACACCACAAACACACCCAGCAAGATGGTCAGGGTCACTGCCCCTTTCATGTTAGCCCTCTGGCGGACAGGTGCATGACCTGGCAGGGCTGCGATGCGCTTGATGTGGAGTCGCGCAAGCAGGAACATGTGGACATAAAGTGATGCCATGAGAGCTAGCATGGTGAAGAACATGCTAATTAGGCACACTAGTACAGTGGTGCTTTCTGAGTAAACGATGAAAAGAACACCTGAAATGGTGCAACAAGCCCAGATACAGCTAATAATGGCTAGCGTACGACGCACTGTTACAATATGATGGTAGCGCAGCGCATAGAAGATGGTAATGTAACGGTCAACAGCGATAGCTAGTAAACTGCAGATGGATGCTAACAATGAACTACAGATCATAGAGTCAAATATATTGTCCATGCTGCGGATCACTCCAGCTGAGATTGAAACGTTGCCACCATTGATCAAAGCAATCACAATGGTTTCTGAAGCATTAGAGACGCTAACTAGCATATCCGCTACAGCCAAACTGCAGATAAAGAAATACATGGGTGAATGCAAGTTCTTGTTCTTGGCGATTGCTGCAATCACCAAGATGTTCTCCAGCAGACTGATGATGCCCAGTGTGAGGAATACCTCGGTGGAGATTAACAGTTGCTTGTAGCATCCCTGCGAGGATGAAGTTGTGTCTTTTCTGATCTGGGGGTCTCTGTGGGCAGGCATACTAGCAACACTGTGGTTTCTGGCATTGTAGATTTGGATAAGCCCATAGTGCAGTGTGGTGTTCATCTTCAAAGTCGCTGATGATGCCTTACATCTTTTTGGTAGAAATCTCCTTCTAAGTAACCCAAGAACAATTACCAGAGTTTCAGATTGCCATCCAGATTTAAACAACTGCTATCAGGCATCAAACCAAAGGAAAAAAATCAGCCAGGCTTTACTGTTGTGGAATTCTTACCTTGGCCATGGTCAGTTTGTACTGTCAGTGGACACAGATCACGTCTACTTTAATGTATTACTTCAGCCGCAGTTCACCAGTCCCAAAGGAGATACTGATAGTGCCGGAAAGGAGAAGCAAAAAATAGACAGCAGTAATTACATGCATGGGAAAAAAGCCACAGCTGGAAAGCTAAAGTAGATGAGTGAATAAAAGTGTTTTTTCATCAGCAGGTATTAAAAAATGCAGATATATAGCAAAAAGAGTGAAGTGGGAAAAAACGTAAGGATTCAGCCTCTCAGGAGCTCAGCAGCAGAAAAAAACAAGTGATGGATCATCTCTAAATCCTCTGCTTATCTCTGAGGCAGTTCAATCACATAGCCCTCTGTGCACTCCCACACACACACTCCTCACCACTGGAAATGTACCTGAAGGTCTTCTGTGCTGAAGTCCCTTCCCCTTTTTCCTCAGCCAATCCACAGTTGAGATAGGGATGAGAACAGCATTAATTATTAACAAGCTGCTCATTAATAATAAATGAGCTATGGGAAAGCTTTTGGCTTTTCGTGACAATTCAAAGAACAAACACACCTTCCTTCACAATGCTTATCTTTTACACACTACATTTTTAAGTGGATGGCCAGTGACTTCCAAAACTGCTCAGTCTCACTACATCTTACTACATTAACTTAATTCCAGGATCAGAATACTCTAATACATAAAGCTATAATTTACCCAGAGAAGGCAGGTAAACTAAAATGCCTGTGATTATTTTATAACACCCATTGAAAGTGACCATTCTGTCATAAGTGAACAGCACAAAATTGTATGCACTCTGTATTTAACCCATTCACCAAATAAAGCAGCTGGCAGCCAGGATCACAGCACCCGGGGAATGGTATGTGGAGGACTTGCTGAGGGTACTTCAGAGGTGCTTAGCAGTCTTGGGAATCAAACCCACTTCCGGATCACAGGGCAAATGCCATAACCACTAGGCCACCAGCTGCCCATTATCCCTTTCAGTCAGTCTATTCCTAACATTGACTCAAATTGACAGAATTTGTCACACACACTGGATCACGTGACGTCTCAAGGTCAAGGAGATGACGTCACGTTTAGTATATAAACTAAACTAAACGTCGCCTCTTCAACCCAACCCCAACTATTCTCCGGTACCGTGAGTACTCTGACTCTCTGAGTCTACCTGTGTGTGTTCAGAGCGCGAGTTCAACTTGGTGTGGACTCTAACTCCATTAGAGAGCTGTCTGAGATCAAAAGCGTGGCTTACCTACTCTCTCGTGTTCCATCACGTCCAAGTTCTTCCACCACGCAACACAGTGGGCACAGTTCACTCATAATTCTGCCTTCCACCGTGACAGAATTACTATTAATTTTAATTGCCTGTTAGAAACCCTCTACCACTTGGAAATCCTTAATTGTTTTGGTCCCCTGTACTTCCGCCCAGGTGAGTCTGTGCATTAAATCAATAGTTTGTCATACATGTAGACATTCGGTGTCTACATTAAATGTCACATATTAAAGATTAAGTCAGTAATTCTTTAGCCTTATGTAATCAAACATTAGTTATTAACTGTTAATTGATAGTATTTAGTAGTTATATGCCGAGTACACTGTTGACTCATAGCTCAGCTTGTCCTTACCTCATATGTGATTTACTAATTAACTGTGACTAACTGCTACTAATTATGCTGTTGTGAACTGATGTGAAGGATGTGTAATCACACAGAAAGGTTTCTTTGATGGCCCTTCATGTGTTGGGTATAATGAAAAATGGCAAAGTATTGCCAATTCCTGATGTACCGAGTGGTCTTTTGATATTCCTCTGGTCTTTTGATATTTGACTTTGATTTGTTCCTTTGACTTATGCCTCGTGCCTTGCCTTGCCTACATTCTTGACTACATTTTTTGACTTTTGTTCTGTTTGGAATTCTGCAGCCAAATTCATGCCCTTTTGCCCACAAGTTTATTCATTGAAAATTATAGGAAGAAAACCTCACCTTGGAACAAGATTTCAGCCTCAGGTGCTGGTGGAAACTATGCATATTTTGAACACAAATAACCTAAGAATGACTCAACTAAGTCTGGGAGAGAGAACCCAAAGAAGAGTCTGACATCTGTGTTTTTATTTAATCCCCAGCCTGTCCTAAAAACAAATCCAAACCCAGTTAGTGCATTGGAATAACCAACATGCATTCCTCTCTGCGTTCCTAGACCCAGGTTTGGTTGGGAATTTTGTTGATGAAACAATCATAATCGCACTAGGAACCTCAAGTTGCCCTAGAAACCCCTATATTTTAGGACACCCCTGGCAAAGAATGTTTAATTCTCATGACAACTGAACCAAGGGAGAGATACAGAAATGGGGAAAATAATGCTTTGAACAGAATGCCTTTCTCTGTGCCTGAACAGAAAGCCTTAGATGATTACATTACCCAAGCCCTTCAGCTCGGGTGCCTTCTGCAACATCATCACTGGATGCATTCTTCTAAGAAGAAATATGAAGGACTCTGACCAATTCACGAATTGATTATTGTGCATTCAGCAACATTATAACATTGTTTTTCCTTGCTGCTCATCCTTTCAAACATTGGTGATATCAAGACCAGTATGTTTTCTTATTAAACTAAACCTCAGCTGTGCATTTAATTTTGTTCATGTTCACTCGGGTGATGAATGGAATAACAACTTCATACCCACTTGGGATCTCTAAAAATACCTTGTCCTGCAGTACGGACTTGGTAACACCCCAACCTTTTATAAATAAAACTTCCAAGCATTTATAAGTGAAGTACTTGCAGAATTTCTGGGACAATTTGTAGTGGTCTACGTGGGCAATATATTAGTGTACTCTGCTGATATACAAACACACTGGCAGCAGGTCAGGGCAGTTCTCCAGTGCTTACTAGAGAATAAACCATTTGTCAAGTTACATTTCTAGGATGTATAATAAGGAATTAGGATATAGAAAGGAATTAGGATGGAGCCACCCAAGATTTAAAAAATCTAGGGATGGCCCATTCCTCAACTGATATAAGAATTACAGAGGTTCTGTTGGTTTTCAGCTCAGTAGCAGCAAATTACACTGGTCCAAAGAATCCCAAAAAGCCTTGATAAACTCAAAGATACTTTTACCTTTGTCCCAGTTTTGATCCACCTGAATCCAGAGTTTCTTGTTTATTGTAGAGATGTATCTACAGAAATCTACAGATGGTATCTGGTAAAATACACACGTGTGTTTTTCTGTCCAAGACATTATCAACTACTGAACATAACTACCAAGAGAGAAAGAATTGTTAGTTATTAAGGTAGCATTAAGGGAGTGAAGAGGAGACATTTTCCGCTTTTGATTTTAACACATCATTAAAAATAAATATGTCAGAGAAGCCAGAAGACTGAATTCCATTAAAGCATAGTGGTCTTTGTCCTTTGTTAGTTTCCATTTCTCTCCTACTGATCAGGTTCAAAGAATGGTTTGTCTCAGATCCATGTGTGCAAAGAGGATTCCAAAGAGCCACTGCATGTGTGAGGTCTGCCTTCATTCATTATATATCACTTTCATTTATTAATCACTCTCATTATCATAATCAGTCTAAATTTTTTTTTATTTCTAGCTAAGTATGGAAAAGTCACAATTTGATGTTTGATTAACATGTGTGAATGCTTTTGATATGGTTTTGGCATCAACTAGAATAAAAAAAAATACTTTTTGGTATAAATAAATGGATAAATAGAAAGGACAGCGTTCTCAGGAATTCTCAGAAGTGCTGAGAATTACTAGGATTAGAAAAAAGGACAGTGATTGTACCTGAGTGTATTGTTGGACCAATCATGTAGAAACTAAAAGAGCAATTTAAGGAAATCAGTGTTTAAAACTGAAAGACACTTCTCCTGGTAAATTTTACGTTCCAGAAGAGTGCTGCAACAAGTTATCATTCTTTCAGGATATCAAGAAATCCCACAATGGAATGGATACTCCAAACCTTCTGGTGGCCCACAGGAAGGAACCGGTCCCAACTTGTTCCCTTGCAAAAGTTACCCAATCAATTCCTCAGGTGATCATATTTGATCATTGCACACACTTCATGCCACATGTCTGTAAGGTCTTTTGCCAAAAATTAGGCTGCACCCTAAAACTTTCCTTTCCAACACCATTTCTAGATGAATGAACAAACTGAAGAATGAACCCAAGAGATTGGCCAGATGCTCAGTTCGTAATACATTGTATCATTCTTCCACTAACTTGGTGCTCTGGACAATCTCCACTGAGGAACTGCCGATGCTCAGTGGGGAGTGAACATATTGCACCTGCCTGAAGTCAACTACCATCTTGTTTGTTTTTTCCACATTCAGGGGAAGGTTGTTGACTCTGCACCAGTCCCTCAGCTTTTGCGCCTCCTCTCTGTATGCAGCCTCATCTTTCCTACCAATCAAACAGTTGTGTCATTAACAAACTTGATGACTGCTGCACAGTCATGGGTCAGCAGCATGAACAGTAGAGGGCTGAGCACACAGCCCGGGGGGACCCTGTGTTCGGCATGGTGGTGCAGGAGATGTTGCTCCCAATCCTGAATGACTTAGGTCTCCCAGTTAGGAAGTCCAGGGCCCAGTTGCAGAGGGAGGTGTTTAGGCCCAGCAGTCTCTGAGGAATTATGGTATTGAATGCTGAACAGAAGTCTATGAACAGCATTCTCACATAAGTGTCCTTTTTTCTAGATGGGTAAGGGCCAGGTGAAGGGAGGTGGTGATGGCATTACCTTTAGAACGCTTGGGACGGTATGCAAACTGCAGGGGGTCCAGGTGGCAGTTGTGACTGCCAGTTGTGACTACCATCTGTTCATATTTATGGGTAACTATCAAAATAAAAGGGACACTTATTATAGACTTCTTTATTTTAGAATGTTTAGTACATGTTCGTATTTTCTATCGTGCTTGTCAATAGTTCCTTTTCATTTTGTACAGTTTTGAATGTGCTTATTAAAAATATTTTTATTGTTATTATTATTGTAGATTTTATTTACAACAAAAAAAACAACAATACTGTGACGAGCAGCAGAGGAAGGCACCAGACGCTTGGAATCTTGCATTTCTTCAGACTTTATTTCTCTCTCACAATCC
>JBBPDB010000108.1:24983985-25039048 GCA_037974465.1 Brachypetersius altus | reverse complement strand
CACAATTCTCTCTATATATTCCCCCTTTCTCCCCCCTTTCCCCACAACCCTCTCTCTCTCTCTCCTTTCTCTCTCTCACTCTCATTCATTTTCTTCCCATTGGTTGCTGCTGACCATTGAACAGTAACTAGGTTATGTTTGAATGGGCAGTTTGAACTGAGAAGTAATGCTGTAAAACAGGAAGTCTAACACTCTACAGAAGAAAACAGAAAGAAGCAAGAGACGTGACCTGTAGCACTCACAGAGTAAAGACAGAAAAAGGTAAGGAAATACTGTTTTGGAGTATTTTACCAAGTGCAATCTATAATGTAAATGTCTTGTTCAGTGTTTTAAAAACTAATCATACACTTTGAAAATCATATAAACAAGTCCATTTCAAACTACTTTAAAAGAGAAATGATCTGGATTACTCTGTTAATATGCATGTATAAAATGCACAAACTGTACTCTTGTTGAAAATGGAATATAGGACAACACGTTCTTTTAATATATTCTGAAAATGTACAGTTTAATCCATAAATATCTTGTGCCCTTTTAACAGATAAAGTATATGACAGTATAAGATATGCATGCTCCCCATTTTCTTCAAAAATATAACAGCAAATTCTAGTATTAGAATTCTGTACACCTGGTATAATTTGTGTATAGTGTATTTTAATCACCTCCAAAAACCATACACTTTGTGGCTAAACTCACTTGGGGAAACTTGCAGTGCATAAAGTGTTCAGACACATTGTGTATTTTTAAGATTTGAAGTCTGTAGCAGTTTTATTTATATATATATCACCTCAACTGTGAGTGACAGAATCTAAAAAAATCCAGAAAATCACATTGTATAATTTTTAAATACTTAATTTCCATTTTATTGCATGAAATAAGTATTTGATACAATAGAAAATTCAAACTCTATTTGGTACAGAAACAATTACAGAGGTCAGACGTTTCCTGTAGTTCTTGACGGGGTTTGCACAGACTGCAGCAGGGATTTTGGCCCACTCCTTCACACAGATCTTCTCCAGATCCTTCAGGTTTTGGGGCTGTCACTGGGCAACACAGAGTTTCAGCTCCCTCCATGGATTTTCTTTGGGGCTCAGGTCTGGAGACTGGCTAGGCCACTCCAGAACCTTGAAATGCTTCTTATGGAGTCACTTCTTAGTTGCCCTGGCTGTGAGTGTCGGGTCATTGTCATGCTGGAAGATCCAGCCACGTTTCATCTTCAGTGCTCTTATTGATGGAAGGAGGTTTTCATGATCATTGATACTCCACGAGGCGAGATCTTGAATGGAGCCCCAGACCGAGGTTGACAGTCATCTTAGGTTTCTTCTATTTTCTAATAATTGTGCCAACAGTTGGTTGCCTATTGTCCTGTAGCCCATTCCAGTCTTGTGCAGGTCTACACTTTTGTCCCTGGTGTCCTTAGACAGCTCTCTGGTCTTGGCCATGGTGGTGGTTGGAGTCTGACTGTTTAAAGGTGTGGAAAGTTGTCTTTTATACAGGTAACGAGTTCAAACAGGTGCAATTAATACAGGTAAGGAGTGGAGGATAGGAGAGTCGCTTAAAGGTGCACTAACAGGTCTGTGAGAGCCAGAAATCTTTATTTCATGCAATTAATAGGAAATGATTTTTTTAAAAATCATGCAATGTGATTTTCTGGATTTTTTTTTTTTTTTCGATTCTGTCGCTCACAGTTACCTACAATGAAAATTACAGATCCCTCAATTCTTCATTCTTTGTGTATCAAATACTTATTTGCCCCACTGTAGTATCCTCTGGGAGCTCCGGGTTCCCCCACATCACCAGAAACATGCATGCATTAGAGAGAGGTCAACTGAGCACACTAAATTGTGTATGTATGAGTGTGAATGGTGGTCTGTCTCTGTTTGTGGCCTTGCAACGTGCTGGCAACTGTCCAGGGTGTACCCCGCCTTCACCCATAGCAGCTGGGATAGGCTCCAAATCAATAAATAATTCTCAATTCCTTCTGAAGCACTAAATTTTTCTTGTTTTACTGTGGTTGTGGTCCAACAGTGTGAGATGAAGTGATGTATTATTCATGCTCAGAACAGTTAGCCCAAACACACAGTTCCTAACTGCCTTGGCATTGAATGAACTGTTGTCCGTGCCATGCAATGGTATGCCACCGATGGCAGCATGCAGCAATGTACACGTCGCCATAGTGATAATGTTTCTGGTATAACAGTGGTGTGTCTGTGTGCAAGACAATGGGGGGAACACTTCACTAGCTTGCAAGCAGTTTTGAAGAAGCATGCATGTCACCCTGGACATTAGGTGGTGTGTTTTGCATTACATGGAGTTCTGCTGCAAGCATTCAGTTTGCTCTACCATCGGGTGGGAAACATGGAAAAATATAAGACCACTTGCGGATGTAAGGGAGCTGAGATTTAACAGCGTAGAGGTGCATGACACTCATGCACTGTGACATCATTGCCACACATCATGACACAGCATGAATGACTGATTAAAATAGCTCGTAAGTGACAAGAGCACTGAAGGAATGCAAACTGAGAAAGGGAGAGGAAATAACAAACTGAGAAAGGGAGAGGAAGTATGGCCAGTTTAGTCACTCAGTGGACCATGACATTCTATTCAGAGTGGTCTAAATGCTTTTATGAGGGGAAAACACTCTAATTTACCTCCACTCAACTTTGGTGTCTGATGTTTGTTTATATAGTTTTGCACTGGAGCTACTAGCTAACTAGTAATGAAAGGTTTTACCCCACCAGTTAGTGTGATTATTATGTGATTTGCACGAGTATGGACAACATTAAGACTTCAGAATGGTTGGTTTTTGATAGACCTTTTACTTTTGTCTATTTTCATATATAGTGAGATGCCATGAAGTATCATAAACCACACAAGCAAGTCTATTAATTTAGTTATGAGCATTGACAATTGGTCATTGGAGCACGGATGCAATTTCCTAAAAAAGAAAACATGTTTTATCTCCTTGTCTATGTGGAACTGCGTTTGTTGTTCACGTCTCACCTCATGCTGTACTCACGACATCTGAGAAGATGAGGTGAGGAATGTGGATGTTGATGGAAAAACCAATGGGTTCAGGGTTTCTGAAGTGTGAAATTAAAGGCAAATCCTCCCCCCAGTTAATTTGTGACTAACACAGGTCAATAGGAGGTCATGGAATGAGGAAGCAGTTACTGCAGTTATAGTAACATGAAAAAGGTTTATTTATTAATGTTGTCTAGGTAATACTTAATATTTTTACAGTGCCAAACTGACAGTGTTTCACACACTAGGTCTAGCTTAAACAGATGTTTAGCGGTCATATGAGGTAATGTATGTTGTAAGGTAAGCCGCAGTGTTACAGACTACTGTGAGATCCTGCTAGTCTTTGAGGTGTGTTCTAGTGCAAATTTTCACCAGAAACAAGTGACGATTGTGAGTTCACCAAGACGTCAGTTGGCCTTTGTAGGTGATAATTCTTTGCCATTGCTTTGGTGTCTCATGGATAAACTGATACCTAGAAAAATGATGCTGTCAGGCCTACATTTTGTCTGCATATTTGACTATTTTTGTAGATAGCGAGGTGTAAAGAATTGATGGGCTATACGCCTCCATTACAGGCAACCTATATGTGTTAAACTAAAGACGAAAACTTAACATAAACGCCTCTCTTCCATTCAAGCTGAGAAACTATACAGAGGTCAAAGATATGAACTGGCTCTGTGGTGGTGATATTGGACACCATGCAAAATCAATTGTGGTTAACAAATTGGCCATGAAACCCCGCAATGTGTGTGGGTCTCTCCACAGCCCCCGACCTCTATAAACCTCTTTTTAGGCAACAGCGATTGAAGGATACGGTCATGCTAGGTGTGAAATCAGCCTGGGATAATGCTATGCAATACCACACACAGAGACCAGCCATTCAAACTCTCAATGGAACGAAAACAAGCCACGTTTTCAGTTCTGAGTGTGAGAAAAATGGGAGTCTTGGGGACATTTGTGAGAGCAGCCTACATTTCCATTGGAGAGTTTTTTTAATGGAATTATTGTAGTCTTATTGTAATCCTATCTCAGAGTGAAATGCAATTGTAAGTCATTATTAGACCGCTTATATATGAAACTCAAGTAATGTGTGTGTGTGTGTGTGTGTGTGTGTGTGTGTGCTTGCAGCTGCTGGAGGAAGCTTAAAGGAACATATTGTTTAGCACATCTCATTCTCATTCTGCCTGCATCTTTAGGAAACCTTGCTTAGTAAAGGGGTTGAGAGAGTGTGGCCCTAAAATATCTCCACTGCAATGCACAAATTTTCAGCACAGTACTTAAATACACATTGCAGTGCTCAGATACACTGCAAGACACAAACACACTTGCTTTACCACTCAATGTTATCCTTAAGACGTATGGGGTACTCAGATATGAGCTTCAGTATGGAAATATACACTGTAGTACTCCAAGGTACTATTATGCACTCCCTCGTGCTCAACTTTACTCTGTAAAACTCAAATATACAACCCGTACCACTCAGATGCACAGTATTATTCAACTAGACACAGTAGCACTAAAATACATAATGAAAAACAAACTGTTTTACACGGATGTACTCTGTAGAACTCAAACATACACTGTAGTATATAGAAGGTGTGTACTGCCAGCAAACAAGTGGAACATTTTCAGCTCAAAATTGAAAAACATACTTTTCAACTGATTTTCTTTGTAATTCCCACTGACTTTGCGATAAGAATGGATTTCTGTCACTATGAGTCACTCTGTCCTTCGTCCCTGTGCATGCATGGAGCGATCCACATGTACCACCTGCTCTTTTATTATGAAAAAAAGCTGTAAGATTAGGCACTGAAAAACATATTGAATGTTTAGCCACCTCAATAACATAGCATGTGAGGTTATGTTATGACAAAATGCTTATGAATACAGGAGATGAGGTTTGAACCTTGAGATTCAGAAAAGGCTTTGACTTTAAAACTCGTTTTAAGACTGTAAAATGTTCCAGGGTCCCAGTGATCTGAAACTCACTGAAGCGGGACAAAAAGAAGCCAAGGGCCTCCCACTCCTAAGCTCTTGAACAGTTCTTGTGCGTCTTTAGTGAAGATGAAGTGAAGGTTAAGAGTACAATGCAGTGTGAGACTAAACGATAATGGAGTCAGGATAATGAAGTCAGCAAAGAATAACAGAGGGTTTTTTTCACACTCTCTTCTTCTGCAGCCCATTGGTGGTGGCCCACCCACTCCCACACACATTCTTTCCATGAAAAAAAGACTCCTGTCAGTCTGTTAAGATGCAAAATGAGCAGATGGCTTCTGTCTGATTTAAAGAAAAAAAAGTGACTCAAGGTCAAAAGTGGTGAAGGTGTCATTGTGTTGCTGTCACTGTCATTGTAGCAGACCATTCAAATCTGGTGGATGAAATGACCACGTGTCTAATAATGATACCGTTTTCTACTTTTTAATCAACTTTTCCATTTTTTGTTTGGAAATGTTGTCTTTTGTTCCTTTGTTTCATTCATTCCTTCATTCATTCGTTCTTTCATTTGGAAGACGCTTTAATCCGAAGTGACTTACAATACGAGGAGATGCTCAAGTTTCAGGGCAGTGTGAGAACCAGAGGACAGTTCGAAGGGCCAAAATCTTTATGCAATAGTAGTGCAAGAAGACACATGAGGAGAGGAGATGCTCTCTGAACAGATTCATCGTCAGGAGGTTTTTGAAGTAGTTTTCAAACTGTTTCTCTAAAGGAAGAAGTAATTTACAAAACAAGGACTTCTGTGAAACTGAACCAGTTTCTGGCGGGGCAGTTTTTGTGTTTTCATGGAATATATAAAATAGACTTGTTTAGGTGGTCTCTGACGCTGTACTATGACAAACTCTTCTGGTTCATGATTTCTGATGTTTCAAAAGTATCATCTGTTAGCAAAAGTAAGTTTCCAGAATATAAGAAAGTATTATAATGATGTAATAATGAGTGTTTCTCCTCTGTTCTTTTTGCCCTGTTGTTTTAGAATAAAAAAACACAATATTATATTATGAGAAGAGTTATGTTTATCTAATTTATAAGACTACTTTTAAAATACTTCAAAATACTCCAAATAAAATCAAAGTCACTCAGAACATCACAAATGCTTCTTTACACATCATTTTACCATCTTTCTGCTGATGGATTAATGCAAATGAGAAAGAGCAAGAAACAGGAGACTACACAAGAAACTAAGTGAATGCTGAACTCACACAGGGGCTAACCAAACAAAATAAAATAAAGCAAAAATAGACAGGAGAGTAAAATACATAAACTAGAACACAGCAAGAAGCACAGGGCTAAACAAAGAGCAAACAATCAAGCTAAAACAACAGAGCAAAAGGAACAGAGCAGAGACACTAATTATTGCATCATTATAAGAGTACCAATAAACGCACATTAAAGCAGTTTCCCTGATCATGATGCATTCTAAATCCATTAGTTTTATGCATATTAATAGAAAATATTACTAAATAAAATTAGGATATTATATCTAGGATACTGTATATCATTACTTTCTTCATTAAAAATGGCTGAAAATATCTCGGATGAATACAGTGCATCATTAACTGTATAACACTTTTGTCCTTTAACAGGTTGAATTGTGATACCAGAGGCAGCAGAGTTTAAGGACTTCTCTGGACTTTTCCAAACCTACCTGCGAGATTTCTTCACTGCCACGGCAGACATGTTTCCAAACAGAAGAAACTTAATCATGGCACTGATGTTTTTGACGCTGACTGAGGGCCTGCTGGGAGGTAACGAGGAGAAGGACCCAAGAATGACATCTCTAAGTAGAGTAAAGAGGGGATGGGTCTGGAACCAGTTCTTTGTTCTTGAGGAGTACACAGAACAGAAACCTCTTTACATTGGAAAGGTAAGGAAGAACTGGGCTTTACCAATCCAATCCAAAATATCAGTACTGACTTCATTAAAGTCAATCCAGTTTCTATCCATGGTCAGCACTGTATTACTATATGAGCAATATTGCTGTATTATTGTGCTCCAATTATATTGGGGGCCGTTTAGGAAATATTTCAGACTTTTGTTACACAAACACATTTGAATCTGTGTGTGTATATGTGTTTCATATGTGTGTGTGCGTGTAAGTCCATTTCATCTGTATCTGTATGAGTGTTTCATATATGTGTGCGTGAGTTTTCAGTAGTATGGATGACTGTGAGAATTTCATATGTGAATGTGTTTCAAATGTGTTTTTGTAAATATTTCCTAAACGGCCCCCCATACAATTACTCCTTAGGTGCCATATATGGCACATTCTTACTACATAAAGCAGTCTGCTGTACAAAAGTGGACTTCATAAAGGAAAACATGATTCAGCTCATCACATGTAAAATGTGAGTATACATCACACATTTCGTATAAATTATTCAACTTATTCAACGAAATGTGTACTCTTTAGCTATGTAATGACTACTACACGCTTCAGCCAAGTCCCACAAAGTCAGCACATACACTATATGGACAAAAGTACTGGAACACCTGACTTTTACACCAACAGGGACTTTAACATTGCATTCAAATACACAGACTTTAATATGGAGTTGGTTCCCCCTTGCAGCTATAACCGCTTCCACTCTTCTTGGAAGGCTTTCCACAAGATTTTGGAGTTTCTGGGGGAATTTGTGCCCATTCATTCGGTAGAGCATTTATGAGGTCAGGCACTGATGTTGGACCAGAAGGTCTGATTTACAGTCTCCATTCCAGTTCATCTCAAAGGTGTTGGATGGGGTTGAGGTCAGGACTATGTGCAGGCCAGACAAGTTCTTTCAAACGTCTCACCCAACCATGTCTTTATGGAGCTTGCTTTGGGGAACAGTCATGCTGGAATAGAAAAGGTTCTTCCCCAAACTGTGTCCACAAAGTTGGATGCATGGCGTTGTCTAAAATGTCTTGGTTTGCTGAAACATTAAGAGTACTCTTCACTGAAAGGGACCTAGACCATGCCCTTAAAAAAGGTCCTAATACTTTTGTCCATGTAGTGTATTTCTGAACTGCCAACAATCCAGAATCTTTAGAAATTCCAAGAGGAAAATAATTTTTAAAAATGTTAATTTCTAGGCAGAACTGGATAGAAAACAGGGTAGAAAATTACTGGGACATATATGGCTAGAGTTTTAATCACAATAACTAAAGATCCATCTGCATTTAGATCAATTTAAAGGCATCATAACATGAGATTAGAATTGAGTTTAAAAGAACACATTTAATGTCATTGTGATATGTAAGGAAAACCAGAAGAACACCTCCTCAGGTGACTACAAATGTCCAAGCAGGACACGATCAGCAAAAACTGTCAATCCAGTGCTTGACCCCAACTCAATGGCTGTACTGTGTGCGGCATTTTGCTGGCATTTTGTCTTCCACTTATCATTTTCAAAGAAGAGTCATTGTAAATCAATACGTTATTCTGAGTGATATTTTATTATGAAACATTTCTATCCAGGAAGACAGGCCCCCATGGGCAGTGAATGGTTTGATGTGAATGAAAATAACCTAAATCATAGACTACAGCATTTGTAGTCACAGACTCTCAACCCTATTTGAACATCTCTGGGAGATCTGACATGCACAGTAAAATCACCTTCATCAGCCTCTTCAATGGGAATGGTCAGTCCAACAGAAACTGACAATCATACAGAAATAGTAATCAATTTTTAGCTTAGTTTCAACATATGAACCAAGCAGTAAACACTGTACTTTTGAATGTCATCTACACATAACATGAAACATTTCACCAAAAAGCAGAAATATTACAGGCCCTTTAAAACTGTAGTGGTAGCCTTGTATTTCATGCCATCACTATGTAACTGAGCCTCCTTGCTCTGACCTTTCTCTATGTCTGTTTCAGCTGCATTCGGATATGGATACAGGTGATGGCTCCATTAAGTATATTTTGTCGGGTGAAGGTGCAGGAACTACATTCACTCTGGATGACGGCACAGGTGATCTCCATGCCATCAGGCGGTTAGACCGTGAAGTGAAGGCCCAGTATGTTCTCCGGGCTCAAGCCAGAAACCGCGAGACTGGGCATCCCTTAGAGCCTGAGTCAGAGTTTATTGTGAAGATTCAAGACATCAATGATAATGAGCCGAAATTCCTGAATGGACCTTACACGGCAACCATACCAGAGATGTCTCCTGTTGGTATGTTATACACACACACTATACTACAATGTTAAAACAGATCAGAAGACCTATCCAGCTTTTTTGATTTTCCTCAGTTATTCATAGCTAAAGCTGATGAGAAACTTTTAACTACCAAGTATCAGATTTTCAAATATTTATGATGACCCATAGTCCCCTCTTGCTCAAAAGAAGATGGGATGTAGTGCAGTTAAGGGTGATCTACAATGCTGGTGACATTTTGAGAAAATATATTTTGCTCTTTTTGCAATTTAATAAAACTTTCTGTGCTCTCATAAGAGTATAAAACCTTTAATTATCTATTATTTCTTCTGAATTGCCTTGTTAGGAGGTGTGGGTCCTTCTGTGATGGTGGTAAACAATGACTTTCAGAGAATACAGTGCAGACCATACATAACTTTAGCTTGTTTGCACCAAAAACATTGACCACAGTTGCACAAACTTTGTAAAGTGCTTGGAAAGTACATGTTAGCCCTGCTTGGATAATTTCCAATAGCTTGAAACTAGGAATTTGCCTTTAGAAGCTAACAGTAGTGGGTTCTGTAGTTAAAAGCTAACAGGAGTGGGTTCTGTGGTTAGAAGCTAATAGGGGTGGCTTCTGTAGGTAGAAGCTAACCGAGGTGGATTTGGTGATTTTATTGGATTTTTATTGATTCACTACACATAAGTGAAACTCACATTAAAGTAACATATGCTTTAATGAAGATGTTACAGTTTGGGCGTTGATTCCATCAGTAAAAATTTAAATCTGTGAATGTCTCTGATTGGTATGTTACTGGAGTTTCTTGAAAAACCATAGGACTGTGTGTTTATTTGTTTATTTTCACAATCTTTAAATAATACTGTAAGCATGCATTTTCCACAATAAGCTCTAAAAACTAGACTGTTTTTCCTAAGAAGCATAACTTTAGATCTCTCAACTTTAGAGGCCATCAGTAGCACTTTTCAATCCATGTTCTGAAAAAATCTGGTCTAGTTTTTTGCAGCAATTAAATACAAGTGATATTGTATTTAGCATAGCTTGTTAATCTATTGCTGATGCCATAAAATCTAAATAAATCTTTATTTAAAAAAAGTAATTTTTCCCTCGCATGAATGAGCAAAAGATACTCTTTTAACTACCAAGTAAATCTTTGTCATCACTCTCTTTCTCTTTTCCTATAGGCACTTATGTGCTCCAAGTGACAGCTGTAGATGCTGATGACCCATCATATGGTAACAGTGCAAGGGTGGTTTATAGCATTCTGGAGGGACAGCCTTACTTCTCTGTGGATCCAAAAACAGGTACAAAAATCATCCTTTTGTGTAATTTTCATCAGTGTGCATAGAATTTGAGGAACAAATAATGTAGTTTTAGGTTAGACATCTAGAGAGAGAGAGAGGTAATAGCTTTAAACAGTTGTTAACTTTAAAAGTTTTAAATAAGTTTAATATAACTTTATTATTTCCCACATTAAATAGAAATTCTACCTTGCTATTAGTTGTAGAAGTAGTTTATTGACAAAAGCAGACAGGAAAATGTTGGGCTTCCACTAGACACAGCAGGCAAGTGGACTTAATTTAAATTTTTCACCATGTGTATAAACAAACAAACAAAAACATAAAACTTATGAGATAAAAGCTTCTATTACTTGTTAGTTACATCAGCCGTATAGTACCAGCGCATATTTAAAGAAGCAAACTTCATACAACAAGCATGACGTGTCTGATCACCTGTATTTGGAAAAAGGGGATCCGTCTATAAAGATGATTTCTGACATTCATCATTTTAAGAACTTCTTCTGGTGTGTGTGTGTGTGTGTGTGTGTGTGTGTGTGTGTGTGTGTGTGTGTGTGTCTCCCTACAGGTGAAGTGTGTGTGTCTCTGGCTGAAATGGACCGTGAGGTCAGAGAGCAATATCACTTGGTTATTCAGGCAAAAGATATGGATGGCCAGCTGGGTGGTCTGGCGGGAACAACCACGGTCAACATCACACTTAGTGACGTCAACGACAGTCCGCCCAAATTCACTCAGAGTAAGACCATTACTGACAATAATATGATGGATCCCACTTTAAATGTGGGACACAAATGTTCATGGTTTTAAATAATGAAAATATGTCCGTGCTACAATTGCAACAGGCCCAGATCTCAGACACCAAACACGTATTACTAGCATTACTAATCAACTACATTTAAAGTAAGGGGAGCATAGAATAAATATGATCAATTAACACAGTAGATTAACACAGAGCAAATTATTTAAAATATTTGTGTCATGTTCAAAATGAGCATCATAATACACATCTAGTGAAGGTGAAATAAAAAACAAGATGCAAAATATGATCAAACTGAGCAGATGTATCTAAAACCTGGCTGGATGTGGCCTAATACTGAGCACTTTAGACTGACCACCCATTCAACTCCCAGCCTGCTCCCCTAATCATGGTGAACTACGCACATCAGCGCAAGAGGATGAAATGAGTGAAACAGGTTCAGGTAATGCTGTTGACCCTACTGTCTTCACAAATCAAAAAATACATCATCACGCTTTCCAGCATGTGCAAAAACACATGCTTTTTTTCACCAAAAACAACTGGAATCAGCAATTTCTGCTGCTGAGATACCACAACAGGTATCAAAAGCATTACAGAATACACCCACGGCCTGCTTTTTTACAGAGATGCACGGAGGTTACACGAGTTGAGCAGCTTCAGATTTTATGACTTTGAGAAGCAACCAGCTGTTATTTTTCACAAACTGCAGTGTTTGTCTAGCATTTGTTGGTAATCTGAGTTAGTTTAACTGGACAATAAGCACTGTAATTTCAGGATTGCCAGTGGCACTGCTGAGGTACCCTTGAGAAAGGTAGCATCCCCACACACTGTTACCCAGGCGGCATTGTTGGCTGCTCACTGCTATATTCGGGTGAATGGGTGAAATGCAGAGGACGAAAGTAATTTCCTCCGGGATCAATATAGCATCTAAAATAAAAGAAATCTGGCTCCCTCTATTGGCGGAATTGTGCAATTACTAAATTATACAGTCTTTAATATTTTACCTTTTTTTCTGAATTTCCTTCCCCTCAGAGCTGTACCAAATGACTGTCTTGGAGTCAGGTCCAGTAGGATCAGTGGTGGGACGAATCCAAGCCAAAGACAGTGATGTGGGCATAAATGCTGAAATGAAATACACCATTATCGATGGAGATGGACGGGACTACTTTGATATTAATGCTGATGCTAGCAACATATATGGAGTCATCACTATCAAAAAGGTAAACCTTAACACTGAAACGTGCCTTGAATCTCTCAGGTTGCTGAAAGAGACCAGGGAAAACTGTAGTATTTCTCTATTTTATTGTGTTGTCTAGCGTTACTGATCACAAGCGTGCCAACTTCAGCAATGCATAAATGGAGCTAAAACATTGTCATGCAGTAAGTAGCCACATAAGCAAGTCTCTTGGAGATTACTTAACCTGAGGCATGTGATCATTTTGGCTTGTGGTTAGTATAGTGCTAATTAGTGGCATGTAAGCTTCCATTACTAGCTACACAATATGGACAAATGTATTAAGAGTGCCTGACCATTGCAACAACAGGGACTTTAATGGCACTGCATTCAAATACATAGATTTTAATATGGAGTTGGTCCCCATTTACAGCTATAACCGCTTCCAGACACTGATGCTGAACAAGAAGGCCTGGCTCATACTCCCTGATCCAGTTCAACCAAAGGTGTTGGGTGGGGTTGAGACACGGAACTCATCCAACCATCTCTTAATGGCATTCGCTTTGTTCACTGGGTCGCAGTCATGCTGGAATAGAAAAGGTTCTTCCCCAAACTGTGTCCACAAAGCATGGTGTTGTCCAAAATTAATTGGTATTTTGAAGCATTGCCTTTCACTGGAGGTAAGGGGCCTAGCCCAAACCCTGAAAATCAGGTGGGCCCCAATACTTTGTCCTTACAGTGTATCTCATTATTTTAATTTTAGGTTATTTTCTCTGTAGGCATCACAGCAAAGAAAAGAAGGAAATTTTTCTATGCAATGATTGTGATCCATTGTGTCCTTATTTCTTTTTTTTGTTTGTTTGTTTGTTTCAGCACCTGGACTTTGAGAAAAAGCGCAGCTTCACTCTAAAGGTGGAAGGTTCTAATGCGCATGTTGACACACGCTTTGTGAATGAAGGTCCTTTCAGCGATGTGACGATTGTCCATGTGAGTGTAGAAGATGTCGATGAAGCTCCAGAGTTTGACTCTCCATTTTACTATGTAGAAATTCCTGAAGACACCGAAATTGGAACAGTGTTTAAAACTGTCTCTGCCCGGGACCCTGATGATGCAAACCACTCTATAAGGTGAGGCACAGACTGGCCATTCATTGGTGCATTTTCAATCAAAATAGGTTCATACTGGCCAAGAAGGATACCACAAGCTCCACCCTCAAATATGTTTTTTTGTAGATACTAACAAGCAGAACACTGGAAAAAATCCTGTATATCCTAATAATTGTACATTTAAGTTGGAGTCACTCCATGATGTTGTATGGTTTAGGACTGCTACATAATGTTTAGTGCTAGCTAGCTTACATTTAGCCTATCTGGTTTACCAGTTACCTAGCTACTCTATAAATACATTTTGATTTCATAGTTGCTAGTTAAACTTTAACAGCATAGATCAAATATTACCTACCTCATAATATCACCAAAACTTACTTAAATTTATGTAGTCCTTGGGCTCAAATATGTGTCTCAGAAAAGTAGCTTTAGTAGTTCAGAGTTCTAGAAATCATGATGGAGGAATACACACTGCATTTAGAGGGTGTGGCCTCAATAGGCCCGCAGTGAGTGGTGTGCTATGTGCCTGTGGTTGAGGACTGTATTTGCATTAACTTTGATTATGATACCAACTATATTTTCTGTTCCCAAAGCCCCTGTTTTTTCCCATTACTTCCCATAAAGTCTCATTAATTCTCTTTAATTCCCATGGAAAGTTTTCAACTTTGAAAAGTCCTGGAATTTTGCACCCCTAAACTTTTCACATAAAATTTAAATTTAAATCACCCACAGTGGCGCAGTGAGTAGCACTTTTAGCTCACATCTCCAGGGTGTGGGGTTTGAATCTGGGTTCTGTGTGTGTGGTGTTTGAATGTTCTCCTGGTGGTTGTGTGGGTTTCTTCCAGGATCTAAATGTTATCATTCATTTGTAATAACTATATTTCCTGGATGTTTTGTTTAGGTATTCTATTGAGCGGATGAGTGATCCTGATAGGTTTTTCAATATGGATATTTCAAGTGGCTCCCTGATGACAGTAATGCCTTTGGACAGAGAGAAGGTCAGCTGGCACAACCTTACTGTGTTAGCCATGGAGATAAGTAAGTAAACATATGCACACAAAGACACACACACACACACACACACACACACACACACACACACACATACACACACAGACTGACATGATCTGTTAAGGGTTAATATCATTAGACTGAAATGCGATTTTTTAGGTACATCTACCCAGTGCCAACATGTTGCCATCTCCTGCTTAAGTGTATGTAGTCCCAAATTTTAGTTGACAAAATATTACGGTTCTCACCGGCGACCACCAGGGGTCTACATCGGACCATGGACTACCCTATGATGTGTACTCTCCCCTGACACCAATCACCTAGTCATTTTCTCCTCTCACCTGCCCTGAGTCCCTTATTGTTATCTATTCCCCTATTGGTCATTAGTTAAGGTTCCCCTGTATATATAATAGTCACTTCCTATAGTTCACCATGCCAACATACCCTCACACACCTTCCTTTAGTCTGTGTTTATGTGGCCTCGAGCCTTGTTTATTTTTCCCTGTTTGGTCACTAATAAAACCACTACCTAAGATGGAATCCTCTTCTCGTGTCTCCTCCTTTTCCACCCGGTCCGGACAGGGCTGCAACGTGACGTAAAAAGGGACAGCATTTTGGAGTGGATGAAAGTTTGTCAGCTTTCCTTAAGTGCAACTCTAGGCAACTGTCTAGTTCACCTATATGGACACGTTGGCCCGTCACACATCCTTATATACGTTTCTTTCACAATTACTGTCTATAGTACATCTCTTTTCTGTATCACTCTGTTTGTTAGCCCCCTTATACAGAGTGGATTACACGCAGTAGTCCCACTGGATTTTTTAAACATGTCACCCATCCACGCGTCCATCTGTAATCAGTTTGGATATTTTTGGCTGTGTTCCTAATTTACATATTTACACATATAATTCTCCTATATGCTTTTGCTGGCTGCTACAAAGTGGTTAAAGTGTGTGTGTGTGTGTGTGTGTGTGTGTGTGTTACAGATAACCCATCACAAATTGGGAGTGTGTCTGTGGCCATAAAGATTCTAGACGTAAATGATAACCCACCATCACTGATGCAGTATTATGAGGCATTTGTGTGTGAAAATGCAAAGGCAGGACAGGTAAGAAAACCATATTTGTCTATATTAATACAGCAGAGGTGACAACACAATCCTGACAAAGTTAAAATTCACATTTGCATTTCTCATGTGAGTGCATACTTTCTGCTGGATAACCCTGATTGTGCTTAATGAGATGTTCAAATGACTACTATTTTTTTAGAACTATTTCTTAATCTCTGCAGGTCTTTAGATCCTTTTGTCTCTTTTGAGCTGACAGCTTTTTGGCTTTTCACATTACAAAGGAAGTTCGCAACATTTATTAGGAATATTTTGATAATTACATACAGGTTATTTAACTGTATTTATTTATTTGTTAGTTTGTTTGCACAGACTGAAAGCTAACCCACGCTTCATCTAAGTCACAAAAAGCACAACATCATAGAATACCTTAGAGGAGAGTGCCAACTGTCAATTATGTTATGCCAGCAAACAAACAGCTGCCTTTTTAATTAACAACAAGACGGCTGTGCTACAACAAGACTGCTGTGCAGGATTATTGCAAAACAATTTATATCCTGATTCACTACGCTAGTCCTGAGCACGTCCAAAGTTCAGTACATTTTACATTTTTTATTTAAATTGTGGATATTCTGAAATGGCTCAGTAATTGCATTGCATGATCAAGAATGGTGCTACAATAAATTTTTAAAAAAGTGCTGAGAAAAAATAAATATCATACATTCTTGATATCAAAATTCTTAAAATATTGTTCAGTGTGTCTAGTTTATATTTTTTTCATGAAAATCTATAAATTAAAAAAATAACTAACAATAACAAGTGATTCCAAATTATTCCAAACGTTTGAGTGTTGTACAAACAATCACTAAAATGGTCAATATCATAACATAATGCCTAAAAAATCATAACATAATGCCTAATGCCTAAAATGTAGGCAAAACAATGACATTACGTATTTTTTCAATTGTCTGTTCAACTCCACATACATTGATCCCTGGTGTTCATTTAAATAACTTGACTGCTTTGCTGTGTTTTGTTCAGCTGATCCAGACAGTGACAGCTGTAGATCCAGATGAGCCCACAGGGGGGCAGCATTTCTACTACAGTTTAGCTCCAGCAGGAGCCACTAACCCAAACTTCACACTGCGAGATAACCAAGGTGAGAAGGAACACCACTAGCAGGAGATAACTTCTGAGGTTTGGATGTTGGGCTTGGAATACCTAAATGCAAAATTTAATTTCCAGTACATAGCCACTTCTTTATTTTACAGTACTTGAATACACTGGACCTACATTAATGTACATTAACGTTAATTGTAATTTAATTCTAACTCTGATTCAGTTTATTTTAATGAGGGGTTAAACCACACTTTTTACAACTTTCATCCTGAGGATGAAACTAGCTTGTCTTAGTCTATAACTAGCTTGTCTTAGTCTAATCTTTGGCTAAATGACGACTGTTTCCTTTTATAGAATAACAAGCACAAAGCAATTCAACATTAAGATGTTGCTCATAGTTTATTATAGTTTATAATTTATTTAGAGTGCCGGATAGCTTGTTAATTTAACAAGTGAAAGCTAACAACATGTAGATATAGTGTTTCTATAATAGTTTTTTAACAGGTATGCTGTATAAAGAAGAGAGGGAACAGCTGTGAATACTCATGAATTCAGATTTATCAAGGTTTAATCTCAAACGAGAGCTGTGTGAGGCCTTAATGTAACTCAACATAATCAGGAGTTTTCAATAAGCATTATATTTACTATATTTACTATGTTTTCTTTCTTAATACATATACTAGTCTGTGTCAGTTATAACTACCATACCTCAATTACATTCAATTACCCAGGAAATGAATTAAATACGTTTCACCCCTCTCTTTTTTCCAGATAACTCAGCATGGATTTTAACCAGACATGGTGGCTGGTCATCCCGGACTCAGAGCGTGTATTATTTGCCCATTTTTGTGTCTGATGGAGATCAGCCTGCCCAGTCCAGCACCAGCACCCTTACCATACGAGTGTGTAGCTGTGACTCCGGTGGTGATGTTTTATCCTGTGACGCAGAAGCTTACACACTACCTGCCAGCTTGAGTGGAGCTGCACTCGTAGCCATCCTCACCTGCACCTTCATCCTGTTTGGTAAGAAACATATTATTGAAGGAGAAAAGAATATTATTAAGGTTAAAGATCTTTTTACCGACCAACAGTAACTGCACTAGGCCAACTACCAGCTTAAAACAAAAGTTAGGTGCTGAGAGCTTGCCATCACCATGGTCACCAGTGCTCACGACTGTTTAAAACAACCTATGTTTCTATTTTTCTTTACAAGGGATGTTACGTCTTGGGTTCAGTCTAAGAATTAGATTTGTAAATTAATTGAAGTATGACCAATAAACGGGGGTGAGGTACATGGAGCCAACAGTAAATGAATGGAAGGTCCACACACGGATACGGAACAAAACCAATCTTTATAACTATATACAAAGATTTACAGGAATATTCACAATATGTACAAAAGTAAATGTAAATAACAGAAAACAACCCTAAACCTACCTACACCCAACTAACTAACAAAAGTGGTGTCTGCCTGTTCACCCACAAAGGTAACAAACAAAGAGTATTATTAACTTCTCCTTCCTAGTAAGCAAACAGAGAACAAGGTGACACACAATCAAACATAAGCAAGCTCTCAGTAGACAAACAAGACTGACTCAAGAAATAAACAAAAGTCCACTAATCTACAGTACAAAGGCTTAGCTCTGTTTTTACACACCAACACTCTCTCTGTCTCCTACAATCTCTCAAACTCTTAGTTCCGTCTACCAAATCCGTCTCTCCTGCTTCTAAGTTCCTTCTCTTAATCTGGAGACTCTCTCTGTGGTCTTCTCTCTGTCTTGACTGCTCTCCCCTTTTTGCATGACACTAACACAACACACAACAATCCTATTGTCACACACAGTATAGGGCAGCCAGAATTTACATGTATCAGTCTGAAATACTTTGAGTATGACAACCATTCCATGCCAGTGTCTGCTAAATTCCTTCTCAAAAACCTTATTCTGCTTTATGAGGTACTGATCTCATTTAAGGATTAAAAACCTCAGCTCTCCTCTTTTAATGTGATCAGTTTGGTGGCAAAACACTACTAGAAGTACATCAAAAGTACTTATTGCTGTTTTGCTTAAGAGTGAACAAGAGATTTGTTTTCTTTGAATTATTCAAGTTCTGTAAACACTGCGTCATTTCTCTTATTTTGGTGTCATTTCCTTTACAATTATGCTTTGAAGAACAGTATATTTATTTGGAATTCAGGAGAAATATTGTCAGCCGTCCTTAAAAACTAAGGCAGTTCAATACTCGCACCTCTAGAAGATAAAACCTGAGAAACTGAATTTTTTTGCTAAGCTGTATAGACTATGGTGACAAAAGCATATGTATATCTTTCTATAAAGATCTGTCTCTTCTGTCCACAGTGATTATCATACTGACACTGTCGCTGCGCAGACACAGCAAAATGCACTATCTGACCAAGGAGGAGGAAAATGTGCATGAGAACATAGTGTGTTATGATGATGAGGGTGGAGGAGAAGAGGACACTGAAGCCTTTGATATTTATGCTCTCTGGGGCCCACGTGTGGAACCGCTGGTGAACTACAGTAAACAGTGCCAGGACACGTTGCCTGAGATCCAGAGCCTTCCAGGTTACGTCCCTCGGCCCGGCTTTAACAAGGCAGAAGAAAACAATACTTGTGTTCATGGCTATGTGCTAGCTAAACTTTATGAAACTGATTCGGACCCATGCGCCCCACCGTATGATTCTCTTCATACATACGCGTACGAAGGTGAAGGATCTGTAGCAGAGTCTTTGAGCTCCCTGCAGTCTGCTGCCTCACACACTGACCACGACTACAACTACCTAAATGACTGGGGGCCCCGATTTCAAAAACTCGCTGAAATGTATGGAGTTAATGACAATAACAGCCAAGTGTGGTAGAGATGGTTTTCTCAAGAAGGATGCTGTGTATTTTAAATAAGATGGGAAATGTGAGAATGTCGTACCGATCTCTAATTGAAAGAAAGATAACAGAGAACCAGGGTTATATGCTTTAACAGGGGGAAGATAGTTGGAGTTTAAGAGACGGGCAAAAAAGCAGAGAAAAGAGAGAATTAATAAACAAAGGACACTAATAAAAGGAGTAAAAGGAATACTATTCATTGCCAAGTTCTCTGAAATCCTCTGCCACTGATAATGTGTCTAGACCAAGCCTAAGACAAAGAACTTGGCTGTTCTAATTTAAGATTTCTAACCGAAATCCTATGTTAATTTAAATTAATGAGGCAGTGAGGGCCTGCTTTCTGTTTCAAGTAGCATGAAATGCAAATTTTTTTCGTAAAAATAAGTGCTTTTACATAAATCCACCTTTTCAACCTATAGCAGTGTACTGGCATATTTACTTATATGCTATATGGAGGCAACACACATGGCATTTTTTGCAAAGTGGCCATGTAAAAATTAGCATTTACATAGTGACTGTTTTGGGAATATAACCCCAACAAGTATTGTAAGTGGACCTCAGGAGAATCAATTCCATAGACGACTTCTTCATTTTCAGGCAGAATTTACAATGCATTATTCTTAAAATATTCTGGCACCCCCACAAAAAACTCTTAAGGCTACAGACAGCTTTACTGTACTATTAGATCCAGTGCCAGATATCATATGTGACATTTAACTTGTAAAATCTTGAAAGCAGCATGTTTTTGGAGACAGTTGATACCAAAGGCAGTAAATTCACTAAATGATGCTGGAAGTTGTTTTCCATTAAGTTTGTATGAGTACAGTGTCAAATAAACATGACCTTAATGTTTACTGGCAGGTTTCACAGATTATATAGCAACACTATGCTTCCTTCTTCAGACTAAATAGATTCAAAACACAGGCCTAACACTATCTTCTGGTAGAGCAAAGGGCTCAGTTCTTTATGTTGTATGTTTTCTATCAGATTATCTGGAACTTTTACTGTTGATTCAGAGTTTTTTTATGTTTGAAGAATCTATTTGATCTTTGTTGTGCTTGTCTGTATATATGTTATGTTATTTCAGCTCGAATCCTAGAATTGACCAGAAAACATTCTTTTTCTTGTCATTTTATAGCTTTTTAGCAATTTATTTTTGCTTTGTGCTGTTATTTTTTGTATAAATTATTATAGAGATATGTTTATTGAAATGTGACGTGTGCAGATGTTCAAGATGTAATGAAAACACTGAAAAAAAGGCTACAAATGGAAGGTGAGGCTTAGTGTTTTGGTATCAAATGCTATGTCACATGCTGTTAAATTAATACCTTGTATAGATCCTCTGTTATGTTAGTGGCAAATGTTCATCTGTGCTTATCTTTTACGATTTTATGTTTAACACCTGTGTGGCTGTGGTCATGCAGAATAATTTTATCTCCGCTGCAGTGGTGGAATCTGTTGATGCAAACAGCCATTAGAGTTCCTTCATTATTTTTTATCAGCTGTGGATTGTCAAAAACAAAACTACAATTTGCTGCAATTTTCTTTGTATAGTGATACCTATATTAGGTGCCAAAATAAAAAAAAGATAAATTGTTCTGCTGAACAATGCCAAAATGCTGGGAACCTGGCACAGGTGAGTCAGCCTTAAGACTTATTGAAAATCTACTTGAAATACTGTATCAGCCACTTCATGTGAGAATTTGAATGTATGTAATTTTTGTATACTTATTAATAAAAAGAAGAATCTTTTAATACGTGTAGTTTTAGGTATACATTTGGGTTAGGTGGTCAATTCAAAGTAAATTAAGTGTGGACCAAGGCTTTACACAACTTTTTACCCAATAGTGGAACTGGTTTAATCACTTTTAGATTGACAACCTAAGTTTGGTTTCTTGTTACAAGTTTCTACATAAAGAGGCAAAGGTTAACAAATTCATCCCTGTTGGTTGCCCTGTCTGGTGTTTGGGCATGAACGCACAGATTCTGGGACGACCAGTACAGGTGGAAACAGACGTGTTTATTTAAGAATGAAGGAAGTGAATAGGCAGTCTCTGGGTCTTCTACTGGCAATATGGAATCAAGCGCAGGGCCCCTGCATCTTCTGAAAGCTTGTGTTTAGTCCTCGGAGCTTGAATCTGCAGCAAGGAAGCAGAGGCGGCAGCATTAAAGTCAAGCAAACGTATGACGCCCCTTTTATACTCACCCCTCTTCCCGTTATCTTTTGAGATACACTACAAGGTCAAAAGCATGTAGCTACTGCTCCTAATTCATTTTTAGCAACATATGCATAAAATGAAGCATACAACAATGCCAGGCTGGAGTATGGGACTCTGGAGCAGTAGAAACCTACTCTAGTGTGACACCTGCATTATTGAGCATGCCTGGGGTAGATGAAGAAGGAGGCTTGGAAGATGAAACCAAAGAATCTCGACAAACTCTGCAAGACTGATTTCTTTGCCATTCCAGGCGACTTCATCAACAAGTTATTTCAGCCATTGCCAAGAAGTATAGATGCGCTCATGGAAGTCATTAATGTTAATTATTTTTTTCCAAGGCACCATGACTTTATATTCTCATGTTATTGTAGCATGTTTGTGTATTCTAAATAAAGTATATGTGTACTTTCTACATTATTTTTTTCATGGGTCAAGGCAAAATTTGACCATTGTGTCCTAATTAAATAATACAACTCAATGAATGAAGCAAAACTTTATTTTGGTATGATAATCTAGACGGCCTTTCTTATAAGAAGTCTAGTTATTTGTTGTTCCAAGTGACAAGACTTTTGTCAGGCACGGTAGTGTCTCAGTCAGTCTCCACCAGCACCACCACATCTGGCATATTGGGCTTCTTCATGGTGGGCCGACGTGCTATTTAGGCTGACTGTTTATTCATTTACTTATTTATATATTGGTCTGGCTGACCCATAAAACTCAGACCAACGGCACCATGTGATACTGGGCTGGCCCAATCAACTGTATTAAACACCACCTCCACTTTTACTTTGGTCCCTGTGTCTGTGTAATACATTCATCACAAAAAGCACAGTTTATTTCCTGTCGACCGGCCCCTGAAACACCTCCCTCTTTTGGCTCTGTGCCAGTATGTTTTATGGCTGCACTAGTTTGTTTTGTTATATTTATGAATGCCAGTGAAATAATCTAATATCGTCAGTGTTACCGCTAGGAGAATGGCTATTTAACACTGTGTGCACTTACTAAAATAGATATTTTAGTTCATTCTTTGTCTTTCTTGCTGAACTAAATAGCTTTACTGAAAGTGGATATTTTTTAACCACCATTCATATTGGTTGTGGGGTAAGTAGAAGGCAACTTTTGGGACATTGTGTTAGTGGCAGCTTTTCTGTACATATTTATGAATAAATATTCAGCTGCATCGTTTTTGATTGGGTAAGTTCATATACTACTTTTGAATACTATTTGTTGGTATAGACATTCATTGAAGCGTAAGGATGGGTGGTGTGTGGAATTGTATGTGGTGTGCAGTTCTACCCCAAAATGCCAGGGTTTTTTGTGCTTGGAAAAGCCAGCTGAAAATCAAGCTAAACAGATGACGGGTGAGAAGTGATGTGCGTCATGTTGCACAATCTAAGCCATAAGCAGCATTTCAATAAACCTAAATGTCTTCCATCTACCCACAAAACTTTAGATGTGATTCTGATCAGTGGCCTGCAGCCAAGGGTCAGTGCGAACTGTAACTATTTGTTTTGCCTAGTGTTTTAACATGCTTTTCCAAATTAATTTTGAGTTTGCAAATAACACTAGTTTAAGGTCAGCACTGTCTCACCGGTTTCAAATTCTACAACAATCTCCTCGCAATAAAGTATCTTCCAGGCATTTAAAAAAGCCACCATAGGCCAACGAAAGCATCAGACTTCAAAGCATTTCATGTCATAAAAAAAAGGCATCAAGAGACAATGGAAAGGTCAAAAGTGCTTTATTCAATCACTGTATAAAATGGTGAGCTGTGATCAGGTTTAAAGGGATTGAAATCAAAATTGTGACATTAAAACGTGATTAAGTGGTCTCTTCCATTTGGTTGCTGTGTCAGTGTTAACATCTTGTGTCTCTTCTGTGAGTTTCTGGAAGAAAGATTGTTGCATTAAAAGCAAGAAAAAAGATGCATCAACCAACATGCCAGAAAACTTTAGGTGATTCATGCCAATAACTTGATTGTTGGTGACCAGTCCTCAGCCACACGCAAGCCTTAAAAAACAAGAAAGTGCCAGAACATGGCTTATAGCAACATATGAAATAAATCTTCATGCCAGTTCCTAGTTGGATCAACTGCAAACAGTCTCCTCTTTACTTGATGTGCCTCGTTAGTGCTTTAAACCTATAAATAGCAGGAGAAACTGGAGGCAGAATTGCTTTCCCCAAAAACTAGGTATATCCAATACTCTGCCTATAATTTACTTTATGCATATTCATTCATATCTGTTTGCTATAACTTTCCAGTGGAAGTGTCTGATGATCCATGACATCCGTGAACACAAAAGGTCCTAGGAACAGACTTTAGTGGCCCCATTGTCAAACACTGCATCAGTATAATTACAAAAATAGACTAAAATCTGGAACAGAATAAGCGAAAGTTATGAGCTACAGAATAGGTTTGTACTACATTAGAGTTACTCATCTGAAATTCAGTCTTACCTGGTGTCTGTGCAAAAAGTTTGTGTTTGATAGTCCTTATCTTTCCAGAACTTTTGGTACTCTCGGCATCAGATTCTTGCATTCCTCCTCTCCGCGACTTTTCTAGAGTAAAAGACTACAAATGAGAACAACCTTTCAAAGTTCTCCAGCATACATCCAGAAGTATTTTTACTAACCACCAACTTACCTTTCTGTTTCTGTGACCTGAACCTGTGCTCAGCATCTCTCCACCTTTCTTTTGTATATATAGCCATGTTTTCCTCATTCTTTTCCCAGACGGCATTATGCTGGGTGCTTTCATTAATGTCCCATTCTGGAGTGGAACTACTGACAGCTTTAGAGTTCTCACAAGAGCAATTTTGCTCTCTAAGCTTGGATTGGCGAGCCATGGTGCATTTCTCAGAGTGTCTGCCTGAAGCCACCCTTTCTGTGTTATACAGCTTCTTGGCCATTTGGCCATTACCAGTGCTGCTCTTTGGTCCCACAGCAGGGTAAGAGCAATTTTCAGAGACTTCCCATTCGGTTGTTTTATCATCCACATTTTGCAACCCAGGAATGTCTAATGCAGTAGTTTTACACCTAGCCTTTTCAGCATCACAGCTGCAGAGTGCGCACAAGTTAACTTTAGTTTTTTCTCCCTTCAAATGAGTATGACCAGCCTTGTGCCGCCTCACAGAGCTGGCTGTTGAGTCTGGACTACCAGAGATGCTGCCTGTCCTGTGTTTTATTTGACAGCTCTTACAGATTCTGACTTTATGCTCAGGAGAGATAGTCATGCCTAAACGTGACTTAACCAGACAATTATGCTGAGTAGAAAGGCCAAGTCCAGCAGTCTGACCTCTGCGTCTGCTTATTGGCTCTTTAAATTGTGCAGAACCAGAATTGGGGCTTGCAGATGATTGCACTTCGGTATCCTCACTGACTTTCAACTCACATTTTTTCCCCTCTGACCAGGTTTCTTCATCGTCAATCTGTTGCTGGACTTTTGAGGGTTGCTTATTGTAGACATTACTCAAGTCAGCTAGCCAACTGGCTGCATTAATGTAGGGAGGGAGCGATTCAAGAGAAGTCATTGAGTCATGGCCATCCAGTTCAATCACTTGAACTTGTTCCTGTGGAGTGATAACAGTCACTGCTGTAGATTTGTTGGCCTCTATTGGAACCTCAGAAGGAACCTCCAGGACAGGCGTCAGGGATTGTTTCTGAGTGGTTAGCAGACTATTTTGCATCATCCATTCACTAGAGGGTACATAAGGCACTAGAGATTCCACAGACCAGACAGAGGCTTCCATCTGACGCAACTCATCCAGACATTGCAGGTTGAATGGCAGATGTAAAATTTTACATTGAACATTCTTAGAGCTCCTACAGATGTCCCCATTGATCAAGCTTGAATCATCCATCTCCATACCTTTGCCCATTTCAACCTGGGTACCATCAGATCCTTCCAGTGTGCAACTTGAAGTTCCCATCATTAGAATGTCTGGGCATGCCAGCAAGTACTCATCATCAGTGTGGTTCAGAACATCTGAATTTACTTTCTTTTTATTATCTCCAAATGGTTGAGGTTGGTAACACCTCAAAACCACATCCTCTGCAGACTGCACAGAGCCCATGTTGCACTGCAACAGCTCACCAGTGCTGGCTAGCTCAGTGGTCTCCTTGGCACGAGTAATCTTGAGCCCAGCAGGTGTTTCACTGCACTCAATACGCACCTCTTGAGCCTGAAAGAGAATTTCACTGTTTGGCGCTACAGAGGATACATTGCTAGCAGTGCCGGCAATAATTCTGTTGGAAAGTGTCCCAAAGGCCTCCTTTGGAGAAGCTGATGCATCTTGTGATAGATCACTGCTAGAGGCAGTACCCCTTCCTGATTCAGTACAAACCTCAATACAAACAGGCTCAGTCTGTACTTCTGAACTAACCATGACTCTTCCAGAGGGTGTTGTGTGCTGGAAGCGGAAACGGCGGCTTTGGTATGCAACTGAAGGTGCCAGGTGAGGGGCCATCATGCGTCTATAATCAACCATTTGCAGCTGGCTATGGGGAAGGATGTAGCCAGGTGCCTCCATGTAAGGAGGGGGGAAGGGTGGCACCACCATTCCATAACCTTTAAAAAACAAGTGACATTAAAAATGAAATGCTGAGAACAGTTTGCAAAATGTAACACCAGAATACAGACCATCAAGCAAAAAAAAAAAAACACTTAGCTGTAGAGCTAGGTCAATGTAAGCACAACGAAAGCAAGCACGCATACCCATCCCAGGGAAGCCACCATAGGGAACACAAGGCATTGGCATGGGCCACTGGTATGGCAGGTAAGGTTGTGAAGGCTGTATGTAGAAGAAAGGCCAGTTGTTGTGTTGCTGGCGTTCTGGGTGTGGTCCTCTAAAAGGACCAGGCACCTGAGGCCTGTTGTCCTGCACAGGAGGATTTCCAGGAGGAATATTTTGGGCTTGGGGTCCTACTCCAGCTGGGTGCTGGGAAGCTGCAAAAACCATGCCTTCTAATTTTTTTCCTGAAATAAAAGAATTGAGAAACGTTTAGCACCTTAGCAGTTTTGTATGCAGTTTGAGCTAATAGTTTCCTATCAAGAAAGTGCCATAAAAGCAAAAACACTACAATGAATTTAAGAGCAGTGCTGAGGTCATCACACTTACATGAACAGTTTACGATTCAAACGAAAAGAAAAAGAAGAGAGAAGGGGTTCAACAACCAGATTTTATATTAAGTCAACACTAGGGGCCACTATGATTGGCTTACCAAAAGCTTTGTGATTGGCCAAATTCAAATCAAACAGGAACCAATCAGAATGACCACAGTTGTAGCTAATACACCATTAGTTAGCATTTTTTTAACTAAACAAAGAAATATAAATAAATGTATAATCTGTTTTCATATAATTATGTGTGTTGTATATTCTGAGACATGGAAATTCCATGTGCATCGGATTGTTTTTGTAGAACACTGCATTCAGTTAACCTATGATGAAATAAATGCAATCCACTTTCACAATTTTACAAAAAATTATAGATTGCAGCATATTGTTTCTGAGATCCAGGGTAGAAAAGGATTGTTGTATATTCCTCTGTATCCATCATTCCCTCTATCCTGACTAATCTCAGTCCCGGTTGCAGCAAAACATCCCCACAGCGTGATGCTTCCACCAACATGTTCAACTGTAGGGATGATATTAATTAGGTTATTAAGTGCATAATAGCTTTCCCCCACTTGTCTTTGGGAATTTTGCTTATGACAGTCCTTAATGTGCTGTTTGGCGAACTCCTATTTGGGGTCATTTTTCTGATGGAATATGTGCAAATTCTTTTCTAGGGTGGAACCATCACTGCTGGGCAAAATGTGCAATTCAAAACGTTATTGTTAATACCTGTCACTCCACTGTGTACCTGTATGTATACATATACTCACTGTGTACACACATACCATATAGTCTACTTTTTGAGAAACATCTTCCATCTGGCCACACTACCATACTGGGCTGATTGGAGGAGTGTTGTTTTGATGATTGTTGTTCTGTTCAGTTTTATCTGCCCAATAGATCTTGGGCTCTAACTCTGAGTAACCACTGGTTTCTTGGTTACCAACCTGACCAAGGCCCCTCTTCCCCAATCACTCAGCTAGCATGGGCGGCCAGATCTAGGAAGACTGGTGGCGGCTTCAAATGTCTTCCATTTGAGAGCGATGGAGGCTACGGTGCTATTGGGAACATTTAATGCTGCAAATTGTTGCTTGTATCCTTCCACAGATCTGCCTCAAATGTCTGCTAACAAGTCTCTGACATCATGACTTGGTTTTCACTGCGACATATTACACCAGGTAGGTGCGTGCCTTTCTTAATAAGATTTAACGAATTCCATTTGGCACAGGTGGAGTCCAGTCAAATTTTAGAAGCTTCTCAAAAACCACTGAAAAGAACAGGATGCACCAGAGTGTCAAGGGTCTGAATAATTATGTTAATGGCATATTTCAGTGTACCTATTAATACATTAACAAAACACTGGAAATACCCGTCATTTTGGAGTATTGTGTTTAGACAGATAATAGAAATGAATTTAATCCATTTTAGGATGAGACATAAAATGAGGACAACTTGAAGGGACCTGAAAAAGTTCCATATGCACTGTATTTTCTGGCTGGATGCTCACAAAGGTGTGAAGTTCTGTTTTCCCAGCACTTTACCAACCATAAAGTGCTATATATATACACACATATATATATCAAATCTAACTAACCTTCCCTTAGCATAACTGCCGATCACGCGGTCTTCATATGTACCATAAAGAACAGAATTACATATAAACAAAGCATGTTCAGCCTTTAGAACTGCTTTTAAATAATGGTCACATATTTTCACACAACTGTTTTCCTCCAAGTAAACCTGCTTAGGATTTTAGAAACACAACAAAAACATCAGAAACCGTGAAAAAACCTTCGACATCCAGCGTGCTCTCAACATTAACCTGTTTCAACAAAAAGGCAATTCAGCAGATTTTGAAATCTGGATCGGAGTATGATCTGTATCAAATATTCATTGGAGAAATACTAACTAAATATTGAAAATATGTAACTTGATCTCCCCATTTATCCCCATATAAGTTACCCTCATCTGGTACATTTTTCTATACAATAAATAAATAAATAAATAATTCAGAAAAGAGGATTGCAACATTTTTTTAATATCAACACAACTTCAAAAGCATCCAGTATTGTGAACTACAAATTTACAAACAAGTTGCGAGTGACTAAGAATTTGCCTGTACTGCAAACGTTAAGCTGTAATGATGTGTAACTCAAAACTCACTCTTCAATATCAATACACAAAAAACTTTATTGGTTTTGTTCATGTTGTCCTTTGGAAAATTTTCACTCTTGATGCAGTGCATTGGGGAATTCAGCATCTCACACCTCATTTTTTGTAGTTCCTGTAATGCAGGAAAATGCAACTTTTAATTCAGAAAATCAAAACATTTTCTTTCCAAATTGTCATGCATTTCCAAGCAAACTAGGTTATTAATTAGGATAGCTGGGTCAGCTGGGAAGGACGGCAAAACTGCAGCAAGTACAGTAACTGTAAAACAGAAATAGTAAACCATAACAAATGATATGATTAACATTGGTTGCCCGAGTATAAAGACATCCATCAAGGTATGGTACATATTAGGCAGGAAAGCAAACAATCAGTTTTTGAAGTTGATGTGTTGGAAAAATAGCCAAGCATAAAGAGCTGAGAGATTTCAGTAAGCTGCCAAATTGTGATGGCTAGGTGACTGGGTAAGAGCATTGCTATTCCTGTTATTCCTGGCATGCAGTGGTTAGTACCTACCAAAAGTGGTCCCAGGAAGAACAACTGTTTAACAGGCATCATGGGCACCCGAGCCACGAACTGAACCACAGAGCCCTGGAGAAGAGATGGCATGATGCACTATAGCAAGAAGCTAAGAGGCAGTGTGATGCTCTGGGCAATGTTCTGCTGAGAAGCATAACTGGTATCTATTTGGATATTACTTTGCCATTCACTACCTTGCTGCAGACCAAGTACATCCCTGAGTGACCATGGTCCATTATACTCCCACAAATTTGAATGGAATTCTTTCTTAGAACCTAACCAATAATTGTTTGTGGAAATGTACAGTATGTACAGTAACCCCTCAGTTTTATGCGGATTCAGTCTAATGCAGATTTTTCTCAGGACCGAACTGTATCACCGCTACCAGCCCAGCGGTGGCAGTAATACACTTAAAAGTTGTCAACTGCCATAAAAAGGAGAAGAAGCCTGCTGCCGCATGTAGCATGACTGCTCAGTGGCTTGTCCTCGTATTTTAGTGTTTTTGCCTTTACATTTTCTTTAAGAGTAATGCATTAAATTGAGTTTGAAATGAAATTAAAGTGTTCTGGGAGCATATTTGGAGGCATATTTAGGGTTTATACTATAATAGGCTTTTTTTTTTTACTATAGGCAGGTGCTCTGGAGTATAGTAATCCCCTGCTTTTTGCGTGTGTCACAATATTAGGCAGGTAGTTTTACAGCTGTAGCTATAGGTGTCATAGTTTTATAAATGCTGCCCTTCAGTTACCTCCTGTATTGCAAAAAATAATTAAAAAAACAAAAAAACAAAAACAGGTTTAGTATAAATGTTTTTTCACCTTTTCCCCTGTGGAAGTGAAGTATTTCCTGGGACTCCTCGTCATCTTCGTCCTCATCACCATCATCAGCAATGCTGTCATGTCTGGATCCTTGAGGATTAATGCGAGATTCCCTCTGGCCCATTCTCTCTGCAGAAATAAAAACCAGAAGAGCTGAATGTAGCCAACTATGAAAGCCAACTAACTTGAACAAATTCAGCTCTGAGGCCATCACTGCAGCAATGAGCAGCAAGTAAATTCTCTTTACTACTGAACTGCTTTATCAAAACTGGCAAATATTCTGTACATCAGGTTCCCATGGATCTGCTCCACGCCTCTGATCACAATCCTTTCCAAAACTCTTATTTTGTAAGACTGTACACCTGATTTTATTACAAGAACCAAGTGTAATGCCTTTGACAAAGAAAAGCAAGCCAAAGTCATAATAAAACACTTCAATCTAAGCTGTAGAACTTTGTAACACCAAGTGTCAAGTCTACTGATGGCACCAAAAAGCGATGGATTCCAACAAAACTGCTAATGCTAACATAGCACTAAATCCTATGACCAAGTACAAGTCAAGTACCATATAAGAAACCATAACAGCAGCCAACAACAATATTATAATATATTTAGCAGTATATTGGCTGTTAAGAGTATGAGGAAAAACCCTGCTGACTGCACAGTGAGTCACACAAGCTGAAAACAACACAATGGTGCTCCAAGAAAAAGTATACAAATATTTGTGAAAAACAGGTAAAAAAATAAAGATTTGGGGGAAAATACCAGATCTGGAGGAAAGCTGAATACTTCAACATGCAAATAAAATTAGAGAACGGGCTGGACAAGGTCATCATGGAGCAGATGCCAACTCTATTGATAATACACTTTAAAGGGAACGGTTATTGGCAAAATAAATAGCAAGTAATATTTTGAGGAGTGTTCTCTCTCTCACAAGTAACTTTTTAGACGATTTTATATATGACTTGCATAAGGTCCGCATGGAGAGGCCACCACACAGGCATCCACTCATGCCGCTATCTTAATACATGTAATATTTTTCTGTCTTGGCCATGTTGAAACACCTGAACTGAAGACAACACAGGGAAGATTTGTTATATATAGTGGACATGGTTTTATTTAAAATGACAATTGTTTAGTTGTAGGGAGTGTAGCTTTTAATGCCTGCCACATGCAACAAAAGTCTGGTTTTGCTTGTTGCAAGTGTTGTTATGCCACTAGAAGCTGAGTAAAGCCAAGTCAGCTCAGATTCATTTGTATAGCGCTTCCACAACAGATGTAACAAAGCAGCTACAGAAATCGAGGTAAAAAAAACCCTCTTTAGGGGGAAAAACTCTGAGAAACGTAGACTCCGAAAGAGAACCAACTAACCTCAGGTTAACACCAGACAGCAAAACAACGGCATAAGAAGCAGTTAGTGTTATTAGTATTTTTAGAGAGTGTCTGGAGGAAGTGCAAGAGCTGAGGTCAACAAAAGTGTGAATGAGAGTTAAGTGCATTATGGATATGGGGGCTGGATGGGGGCTGGGTGGGGTTAGTAATATTCTAGAAATGTGTACAAAACACTCCCATAGTGAAAGTACAGCATTACATAAACGTTCCATAAAGAAGCACTTCTGGCACAGTTAAGTCATTTTGTTTGGGAATCGTCTATTGCTTGACCCTCAAAAGGCAAAAACATGCAACACCACAAGTGTGAGGGACATGTTTTCTTCGTAGAATACAAAGTGCCCATATATGCTGCTCTGGATAAAAGCATCTTCCAAATGGCGCAAATGGATAGTGTAATACATAAATCAATGCATAAAGATCTATGCAGGTGCTGCTGGTATAATTTTAATCATTTAAAATTACTTTCACCTAAAAAATATTGTAACCTTGGTTCCCTCACGTATAAGGGCTGCAAGCACATTGTCTTTCTTTCTGACCTCACCATGGTCACGCTAGAATCTGACAGCAAAGAACAATCATTTGCAGAGACTTTTAACTTGCCGGTGGTGATGGCCTAGTGGTAGGATACTTGCCTCTGGACCAAAAGGTCCAAAAGGTCATGGGTTCGGATCCTACCTTCAGCACCACCACTGGGTCCCTGAGCAAGACCCTTAACCCCAAGCTGCTCCAGGGAGAGACCCCTGTAGGTAGGAAATGGAAGTCGCTTTGGATAAAAGCGTCTGATAAATACCATAAATGTAAATGTAATAAATGTAACATATAACCACATACTAGGGCATTAATTGAAAAGCCGATTTGTCGATGCATTAACGCCAGAGGCACAAGTCTAAGACCCCTGAGAGAAGTTGACAAGTCGTGTGTTTTTTTTCCTCTCTGTGTGCGCGCTTATGTACACGATGCAATCTCTGCCTCCGACTGGCTTACAGGGACATGTGTTTCTTGACTTAACCAATTATTATAGTCACTTCATAAAAAGGGCAGCAACGTTGGCACATGGAGGGGAATCGCAACAAGACGAGAGACATGACAGCAGAGACAGTAGGTGACACACACATCACATGTATGGAGATACTTCACTCTAAACCACACAAACAGCATGGTGACCTGCCCAGTCAGGAAGTGTGTTAAAGTATGATAAAAATACTACATAATGCATGGCATCTGAAACGGCATCCGCTAGCTAGCATGGGTGATGCTAGCACCGCAGGGAGTCGTCCAGTCCAGAGAGGTGGAGTAGCTTTACAGAAAAGCCTCTGACTGATAAGAAAAAACAACAGATCACAGAGCTGCTCGTTCATTTCATTGTTAATGATGTGGGGCCATTGATTGCAGTCCAAAGCAAAGGCTAATGTTACAAAAAAGTTTAATAAAAGCTGCTCATTGTATTGACTGTATTCCTCCACTGCATCCGTGTTGTGACGTCATCAAATGACTTGTCAACTCGACTTCACTAATGGATAAGTCAATCTGAAAAAAAAAGTTGTTAATGCCCTACAATATACACGTGTCCTACATGTGGGGGCGTGGTGCTTAGAGTGGTATGGGTTTTGGTTTTTTTGTAAAATCAGAACCAAAAAGTAACACTGAATGCCAAAAAAATGAATGGGATGGTAAAGTTTGAGAATGTTCTACATAATTTTACCTTTTCTTTGCGGTAATGATTGAGCTCTGCAGGTCTTTGTTTTGGAATTAACTCCAGTGCTCTCTCTCTCCCACACAATCTGATCTGATATTATTCCCAATGTTCTGCATCGTCTTTCTGGAAACAAAAAGACAAACACACTCACCTGCAAGTATGACGTGTACATAGCTGGACAGAATTTTCAAAACTGCACAACCCTACTATTAGATAGTTATGTAGGAAGTAAGGCAGGTAAGCAGTAAAGTACTCTCCAGAACACTGGACTGATTTGACTGGTCAGGTGACCACAAGGTTACAATAATATGATGTGCTTGCCAAATACTGAGAGTGTGCGCGGACTGGGCATTTGAGAATTATTTTCTGTAAAAAGATTATAAAAACAAAACAGAGGATGTGATCTATTTCAAAACTGAACGAAGAGTGATCCGAGAAAGAAGAGAGATCGCAGATAAAGGGGCAAATGGCGCTGCTCAACATGATCTGGCCTATCAGTCCAATAGACTCCTCCTACCAAAGTAAACTGTTTTTGGACAACAGGTACAATATTTTTTTAGAATGTGTTTAATAATGTAATGACTGAAATAAAGCAGCACCAACGACAAATTGGGGCAGATGCCACAAATCATTGTTATAATATTTATCTTGAGCTCGTCTTACTGTCACAGAACATTCAGATTGCTGCCCTAGAAGGAAGTTACTCTGAAAGGTAAAAACCAGCACCAAGAGCTGTAAAGTTTACAAAAGAAAAATACAAAACATAGTTACCTTTAAAAGGCTGAGTGCTGATTCCTCTGACAGAATGACCAGTGCTCTTCTCTTTTGAACTCGTGCATTTTTCACAGTAGAAGTGTTCAGTACAAGGTGCTCCTGAACGGTCTGGCTTTTCCTCAGGCTCATCAAACTTCTCCCTGTGCTTCACCCTGTGTTTGGAGACTGGGTGAGTTTTCTTGGGCCCATGCATTTTCGTCATGGTGCCTCGAAGATAATGTCTGCACATACTCCCTGTTTCCCAGTCTGCGCTTTTAGCTTCAATGACCTCTTCATCAGAGTCATCCACATCTCCATAGCAGCATGTCTCACAATGGAAAGCTCTGTGTGTGCTGTGCTCCTTAAAGGCGTTTGACCCACACACAGCACAGGTAAGCTTCTTTGGATAGAGTACACACATATCGGCACACATCTTGCCAACAGACGGGCGACATTTCCTCGATGCTACCTCAGTCAGTTTTCCTCTGGTGTAAATCGGGGTTGGAAACAGTCCCATATCCTCCAGGTCAGTGGACAGAAGCTCATCGTGGGATGATAGCTCATCTAGTGAGGGACTAAGGACACTTACACGCTCATGGGACAGCTTTGGTGGGCAGTAGCTATAACTGAATGGGGATCCAAGAGATTGAGGCGTAGACCCAGGTGCATAAACATCAGCTTTCAGGACTTTCTCGAATGGCAAGTGGAGAATACAGCAGGAATAATTATCTGGAATATCTGCTGGGGGAATCTGACTCTTGGTACACTGAGAGTCAACTGTTTTGGTAGAAGAAAGATGAACTGGTGAGGACTGTGATGAAGGCCAATTTGCACTGAAACCTTCCCGTTCCATTCCTTCTTTGGTTTTAGGCCCTTTTCTGTCTGGAACCTTTTCATCCTGGTTCTTCGCTTGACTACTACTTGGTAGCCCTTTGTCCTACCAGATGGGAAAATAAACCCATCTAGTCATGAATCATGTTTCATTAAAGCAGAAAGAATAAGAAAATGCACTCACCATGGACTATAAGGACCGGAACCTATGGCTACTGCAGAACTGCAGCTGGGCACTTATTAATCATTATGTTTAATGTATTTATAAAAGTTTGAGAAAATGTACCATACAATAAGTGTTGATTGTGCCAATCTTCATCTATTTTTTTATAATATTTCTTTATTGGCATCACTGTCCGTACAAAACCTGTCAGTTTTTTTTGTAGTCCAGTTTCTTACCAAAACTAACAAACCAAACAAAACTAGGTACCTTGGCCTGGTTTTGAGACTGGAGACAGAAATCATGATGCAGGTAGTTGTCTTCATCTTTTCGAGCCTCACTACCCTCCACTTGCATGTGTGAGGTCTCCTGTGATGGCTCTTTACCTGACCTCACAGGCCATTCCTCTTGTTTAGTAAGGCACTCAACCCCACTACAAACAGTCTCTGGATCTACATTTGCTGTATTGGAGCCACCTTTGCCTGCACATGCTCCCATCTCATCCCCACTCTTCTCCTCTTTAGCTAGAGGTGACAGGGACCCTGACGTTTGTGACTCCGTTCTGGAGTGTGATTCATCACCGGCACGGAGCCGATCCAAACACTCGATGAGTTTATTTAAGGCGTCGCAGGGTTCTGTCTGTGCCCCAGCACAGGTCGTCTCTTTCTCTACACTGCTGTGCTGATGCGGGCGGAAACCGAAGTCATAAGCAGCAGCCATTGTGGCAGGTGGAAAGTTGCGCTCATAAATTCTCCGATAATCCACAGGGTGTACCGCAGCATGAGGCACAACATAACCGGGATACTGCAGGTAGGAATAAGGCATCATGCAAGAGCGACCAAAGTGAAAACCTATAATCGGAACAACAAAAAAGTTTATACATTGACATTCATCTCTAAGCATAAAGCAATAGTTATACAAAAAAGTAAAACTAATTAAAGTGCCCCCTTATAGCTACATTTGAACCCACCACAGCACACAGTGTGATGTGTGAAATTGTGAAGCAGTGGGCTGTCACAAATGGGGGGGATGGTGTGGGGATGGTACCTTGCTCAAGGGTAACTCAGTGGTGCCACTAGCAGTCCTAGAATTCAAACCCATGACCTTCCGATCACAAGGGAAGCTCCATAACCACCAGCTGCTCCAAAATCACTCAGCCAGAATCAAACCAGCGATTTTGATTCTCTCTCAATGAGCTGCATTTAACCGCTCAGCCAGAGTGAGGTGCAAAGCACTCACTGTTTTGAACACATATGATGCATGTTTGTTACAGAAATGTCTTTTCTAGTAACTTAAATCTTATACAATACATGAAAAGCAAGCTGGGACATTGGTTAGAGAATCCAGACACACAGTGTTTCTATTATGACCGCAATACATGGTACCACAAATGTTTTATAAGCCTGTTAATGAGTTAATTATAAGCTGGGGTGAGTGCAAGAGTACTAAGAATCACATATTTAACCAAACAGTAACATCAAAGCACAACATAAGGATATTAACAATCTTTTTCATCCTGCTTATCTTTCACATGCCGCTTAATTGCAGTTCAATCTTACCTGATCCATGGATGTTGTGACTGTAGGGGTTGCTCATGTGCCACTGGTGCGTATAAAAAGGCTGCACGGGTGGCTGAACATAGAAAAATGGTCTGGAATGGCTAACTGGACGCTGATACGATTGTCCACTTCCTGCTGACTGTGAAGCTTTGCGTGGCTCTGTGTAAAACAAGTTTTTCAGTGACATGGATGCTTAATTACAGATGAACCACAACTAAACAACAATAGTACTAAAGTATACTGTAAATAACGAACTCACCAATGAGCACAATAAAACGTTATTAAACTAACAGTTTAGATCAAGTCACAATCATGTTCTACATTATATGGACAAAAGTTCTTAGATGCCCTTCCATTACACCCACGGGGACTTGGCTCAAACCATGAAAAACAGGTGTGTCCCTATACTTTTGTCCATACAGTGTGCATCTGAATATGGTTCTATCGTATTCTGTCGTCTCGGTTTGTTGTTCTAGATTATACGATATATACGTGTTGAATATGCAGTTTCACAGCACGTCTGTTCTATATTAAGACTAGGTTGAACCAGTAAGATTGTTAAGTCGGTGTATTTACCGTCCATTCTGGTGAAAATTCCAAATCTACCGTAAAACACGGATAACTGCTAAAGAAAACTTGAAATATGTGCACAAACACCAAAATATCAGAACCCAACTGACAAAAATTAAACAGTTTTTTTTTCCTTTCCTTTTTTACATTCTCTATATCAAACACGAAGCTCCTAGAGTGAAAACCTGAGCGTTTAGCTCCACCGTGTGACTTTATCGTGTTCACCTGTGGAAACTAATTAACCCATTAAACTTCGACTCAGTTTCTGCAGGGGTACTCGTAAAAACTACAGGAAATTCATTAAACTGGGTTTCTGCTAAATGTTTTTTCTGTGCTTATCATAAACATATGCATGGGGTTTGTATATTTCCTCGTACTTTATCTGTGTATGTATGTATGTTTCTGTCTGTCTATCTATCTATGCATCTATCTATTTATATCTATATTTTTTATATTGTTTATCTATTAAGCCATATATTTATTTATTTGTTTATATCTATATTTAGATCTATGTATGCATCCATGTCTGTATGTGTCGATTTAATTATTTATCAGTTCACTTATAAATAAATCAATTTACTTTATCAGTCAATTGATTTATTTATGAATGTATGTATCCATTTGTCCATGTATCTATTTATGTGTGTATATGTATGCATGTAAACGTGTGTTTTAACATTGCTTTAAAATCCCAGACCGGACCTCACTAGGTGAGAGCTTGTTCAAGAATCATTTGACGGTTACAATCGACTCCTCATCCTCAGACTTGTGGAAACGTGAACCGACTCGTCTATTCATTTAGCCAATCGATTCCGAGTCACCGCATCCAGTTGAATATGGGTTTTTTTTTTTTTTTGCTGGCTCACTTCTGCTTCGGTGCTTTTAGAATGTAGAAATTATACTCTAAACACTTCAGGAATTCACAGAGAATAAGTTAAACTGTCGTCGTCAGAGCTTGTAGGTTATAATCTAAGCTAATTGCCGATATGTTGTGAAAGGTTAGCTGAGTTAGGAGCTAATAGGCTGGAGGTGAGGCAGCGCTGATGGCTAGCTCGCACGTAAACAAAAAAATCAGCCGTGTTCTCTGACAAGACTGTAAAATATCAAGATGAATCGCATATGTATGGTCAGCAGTAATATAGGCAGCGGTGTTTTTTTGTAGCTCGTAGGAGGATCTAAAGAGAGGTTTGTTTGCAAGCGTTAGCCAGCAGCTAGCTCAGCGTGTGTCTGAGGGGAGCACAACAAGACGCCCGGAAAGGAAAGGGAGCTGCTGTCTCATCTGGATTCCACGATTTTCATCTAAAAAAAAAAAAGACCTGAACTGGCTAGAGATCCAACCACGGACTGCATTTGGATTCAAAAACACATCACTAAGGTAAGATGTGGCGAAGAAAAATTGGGCCTCCTAAATGAACGGTTTTTCTGGGTGAAAAACACAGAACACAACTAAAGCTACCTGCTAGCCAAACAGTCTAGCTTTAGCTTTAGCTGCATAATTAGTTTAACTAAAGATTTTGCCTTGGTCAACGAAACAGAATGGGTTCTTGTTTATTTATTTTTATGCGTTTGTAACAGGCAATACATTTATGTTCAAGGCAGAACGGTCCCTGTTTGTTTAGATTTGTTTTCTACCATGATGTAGCTCAGGTTAGCCTGCAGTCGCTAACAACAAAAAAAATAGTGTCTGACAAAAATAGCGTATCATTGCTGTTACCAGATGTGGTACCGTGTTGGTTAGTGTTTTTAAACGTTTTCACGAGAGGATGTGGTAACCTAGAATATGCTGAATGCTGGTTTAGGTAATACTAATTTTCTTATTAAGCTTTCGTTTAGCAAACAGCTGGTGTAGTATATAGTAAATCAGAGTGATTGTGTAAATTTGCTATACGATACTTTTACATCTCCTACTCTTGTCGTCCCACTTTGTAGTACTTGCGTACTGTAGTAAACTGTGAAGTTATTGTGACTTATTGTAAGGTAAATGCTTTAGAATTTCTCAAGATCTTTTTCATAATAGTAGAACCAGAAAACTTCCGATTCCGGAGGACACTGCTTATGATATGATTGCGTAGAGACAAGAACAATACACAATATAAAGTAAAAAAAATAAATAGGGAAAAACTCAATATGAAATACATTGTGATGTAAACATAAATGCTGTAGATAAGCAATTGATCGTATCTATGTTCCAATAAATAGGTTGTTAGGAGTATGTTATTGCACGTAGAGATAAATGGTGTTTAAGTAACCAACAGTGTTGCTGCACGTAAGTTCCTGTTAATGAAGCTACATATTAAATGTAAACTTAATTTAGCACAGTAGTTCATGTAGTATATCTTCTTGTGCGTGTTCAACACTACAAGCTCATGAAAAAGGGTGGCGACCATAAGGGTATGTCTGCAGTATTGTTAGGGAATATATGTTTCATTGTAACTTATTTTCATATTTAACTCCCTAGAATTTGGCAGAAAAATGGAGTATGTAATATTGTGCCTTACATTCTTTTTTTTTTTTTTTTTTTTTCTTCAGCCTAGGCAATATGATTTTTATCATATATATTTCCCTATTCAAAGTGAATGTGGTGCCTTTTAACTCCTTTCTGATGTAGTTGGACCTTAAGGTTCAATTAACAGTACACTTTTAAGTACTGCAAAGATGCACAGAAACAAGAACAATATTAAAGCAGTTGGTTTTAGTGAAGCTAAATTATGTATTCCAGCTCCTCGTTCCATTATCAGCACATATCTACCTTCAAATTTTCATGGTGATGCACCAAAAGTGTGGTGGTCTGTGAACAATTAGGTGATGCTTGTGCTTTTACTTAAGTTTCACAAGTGAAATGCAGAAGGCAGCGTTTTTTTATCTGAAAAGTTACGTGGCTGGTATAATGCTCTACACTTATTGTGGTTGTTGCTTTTGATTAGTAAAACTGCAAGCAAGTTATTTGACACATTATTTTTACTCCCCTTTAAATTCTGTATTTTTTTTTTCTTAACTTTTTGTGTCAGTTTTGGTTTAGTTTAGGGATAAACTGTTTCATGGTTCAAAAGTGGCAACGTTAAAACAATATCCAACCCTAGGAAACACTTATTGACAGCTATGCATCACCATGCATAACTACACAAAATTTGGTGCAGAACATGTTTGCGTGTGTTTGTGGTTAGCTGTACTGATTGCAGATGCAGTAAGGGAAATGCATGCTTGGACCTATCTGTTGTTAAAGGAAATTTCTCTCTGTTTTGCCAGAGCTAACTCCATGTCCTCTCAAATATAGCATGGCCAGAAAGTATTTTATGTTCTGAATAAACACTTAAGTGAATCAAAACGATTCTTGATACTTAAAAATTTTTTTGGCACATTATTTTTTGGTTTTTGAAGTTTGATAGGTTGGGACTGACAGAAAGAACCAGTAGTGCCACATAAACCAATATGTTTTGAATAAACATCGCAGTCCTCTATGCTGGAGTTGTGAAGTTACCAAGCGGACCAAGAGAAATATTCCATCATGCTGAAATTTAACGTTCATTCAGATCAGGAGGAGACTGATTCAGTCTGTCTTGATTTTTGCATTTTTATGATAAATGGCAATGATATAAGTTCAAATCTCCCACAATCTTTGTTTAATTAAATTTTTATTGTCAGTGTGTCATGGGTGCCAGGGTGCCATGTAAGACAGAACCAACAATAAGAAGCTAGTTCTACCATTATTAGTTGTTTAGTTGCTGACTCTGTTTAGTTGCTCAGTGATATTTTGTGCAGGACGAATGACCTGAAGTTGGCTGTTTGTTCACATTTAAACATCATTTCAGAGAAAAGTCTTTTGAGGTAAAAGTAGTGAGTTGAGAAATTGTAGAGGGGAGTTAGGGTTGGATTCATGATGCATTGTTATTTAAAACAGTGAAATATGTTGTTGGAGTCTAAACACTGAATATAAAAACAAATACCAACATAAACCAGATATTTAAACATATTAGGACACTCCTACCAGTTGTCCAGTTGCCCTGGAAATGTCCAAATGATGTACTTTGTTGCAGTGAAATAATGACTGTAATGGGAGGAGTTTATTTATGCTCTTATAGCAATATCTTTGGTTAATGTTGGTCCCAGTACAACTCGAACTTATTTCAGCTAACAAATTGTCAATGTAAAATTACTTGGGAATATCATAATACCAAGAGCTAATATTAATTCTTGCTTATTTTTTGAACAATAATTCAGCCAGCTGACTAGCAAAAATGACTGTAATGACAGGCTATAGCATTTCACTTAGCAGGGTCGGCAGGGCTGGTCTCAGCTACTAGTAACATTACTGAAGTGTTCCCTGAGACAGAGTCTGACTGTTGCAAGCGCAAGTGTATGCTTAAATGTGATTCTATACCATTGTTAGTGTTTGTGGTTATTCTATATTTTGATTCCAAGATTTCTATATGTATCTGTTCCACATATTGTTATCTGTCTCCTTATTTTCTAGTCATCTGAATCCTCTGCATCTGTCAGTGTATCTCTGTCACATGATTAAATTCTAAGAACACCTGCCAACTGTCACAGTATGATCTATTGACATTCGTATCCTTCTGTTTATCAACACAAAAGTCTGCTGGGAATGGCTATAGTTTTAATGTGTATCTAATAATGTCTATGTAATGTCTATCTTTTCTCCTTACAGACACACTGGACCTCAGAGTGCACAGATGTAGAGAATCCTCTCTCATTTATCTCGCCCTCTACCTCAAACACACTGATAAAACAGAGAAAGACCTCAATTCTTTTGTTTACTGAAGTCGCATGAAATGACAGACTGTAACCTCTTTCAAGAAAGCGAAGAACTAATGACTCCAGCAGAAAAGTGAAAGGATGAAAAAAGGCTTACTTGACTCTATTTTCAATCTTCAGTCTCTAAAATGAACTGCACATTCCTTAATGATCAGTTAAAACGTTAAAAAACATCCACATCCACAAAACTTAGAAAACTTTCACGAGTGTCTGCTCCCCTGGCCCAACGTACCCTGACTGAAGGACTTTTTCTTTTACCTCAGCTGTATTTATTGCATTTGCTGTTTAGTTGAGCTGGCGTTTATATACGTTTTTGAAGCTGGGGTGTGACTCATGGGCTGCGATTATGTCGGAGGCAGGAGTTTGCCGTCCAGTGAACACGGAGTATGCTGTCTCTGTGCTGGAGCAGCTCAAGTTTTTCTATGAGCAGAAACTATTGACGGACATCACCTTGCTAGTGGAGGACAACGAGTTTCCCTGTCATAAGATGATCCTGGCCACATGCAGCTCCTATTTCAGGTGAGTGTGTGGGTGGGGGTGCACAACTAGGGTTTAGTAGCAGTTTCAGAACACATCCTGTCTTATAATACTGTGATTAAAGTGATTCAGCACCTGACACAATTTATGTAATCGCCCCCCCTTGTTCACCCAGCATTTTTGGTTTACAGCAAGTAAACAAACTGTGTGACATGGCATAAAATAACCCAATTAGTTATTTGTTGCTTCTCTTCAGGCCCGAAACATTTGAGGCATGGACTTCATTAATGGAAAAACAATATTCTCCATCAAGCTGATTCCAGATTCCTAGTGGTTGACAGATCAGCACTGTCATGGACATTTTATTATTATCATTATAAGTTTTCGGTCCATCTGATTCTGGCTGTTTGCTGTCCGAACAGTGTTTGTTTAATAGCTGAACATTCTGGTTCCGTGAAACATCCCCAGATTTCAGTTGGACACGGATCGGTGCTTGCTTCATTCTGATCATTATATTTGGTAAATCTAAATCAAAATTCTTGCAGCAAAAGTATTATGTCTGTTCTCCACCCATCAACATACATTTTGTAAAAAAAAAAAAGTACACGCACACCAACCCCCCAGTGTTTCAAAATCCTGATGACACATAAATAAATGATAAAATCACAACAGCTCTTGTTAAATGTTAGGATGTTTAACATATTTTCTCAATCACAAAATCTTCAATTGGAGGCAAATTACAATGTTGCTAGCTTGTATAATAAAATACAGAAAACATAAGTTTATGGTATTGTTTGCTAAATTGCATTATTGTAAAAGTACTGGATTTGTCAATTCTTTTCAAATTTGGACTGCTTTGCTCTGTAGTGATCATTATATACACCTGGGCATTCTGACAGATTGCACAGTTGCTACTCTACAGGAAATGTAGAGGGCGACATCTGTCTGTTGAGTGGCCCACTAATCTCTTGGTTAAAGTTCTGTTTGTCACATCAAAGACTGGCTACCCAGCAAACCAACTTTGTTTAGGCATTCATAGCACTGTTTAGGGGATATGGTGATTTGTTTAATTAAAGTAATTTTGTGTGGTTTTAAAATACATATGCACCTTGATTTGGTCTGAAAGCAAGTATGGATTAACTTTGTTGCTGTTCATGAAAAAGTACTTTAATGGCTAGGATAGATTAAGTGGACAGTTAGTATTTATATGCCTTTTTATATAACTAACTGTATTGAGTTTTTAATTGTACCAGCACTCTGATGTTTTACTTCTCTTTGTTTTCAGGGCCATGTTTATGAGCGGACTAAGTGAAAGTAAACAGTCACATGTTCATTTGAGGAATGTAGATCCTGTCACCCTGCAGACAATCATCACTTATGCCTACACAGGCAATTTAGCCATCAACGACAGTACTGTGGAGCCTCTTTATGAAACTGCCTGCTTTCTACAGGTCAGAATCTTACAGCCATGTACATACACCAACACATCTTTCTGATTTCTACAGGTCAGATTCATGCACATGCATATGCATAAACACTCTAATATGAGTAGACCACCAGGAACAGGGTTGGGCGGTATAATGTACCTTGTTTAGAGATACTACAACCTTGAGAATCGGTTTCAGACCATTTACATAATTTACAGTTGGCACAACGAAAGCTGTTAGGCTAATGTAGGAATGGAAATGTGTAGCATACAGCTTAGAATCATGCAAGCTGCATGCCAGTCTTAAACTTTCTTCTTTTTGCTTAGGTGGAAGATGTGTTACTGCAGTGTCGTGATTACTTGGTGAAGAAAATCACTGCAGATAACTGTGTACGGATGCTGAGCATTGGTGATCTGTTCAGTTGCAGCGAGCTGAAGCAGAGCGCAAAGCGGATGGTGGAGCACAAGTTTCCAGTGGTGTACCGTCAGGAGGCCTTTCTGCAGCTTTCTCATGAGCTGCTACTGGATCTGCTCAGCAGTGATAACCTGAATGTGGAAAAGGAGGAGACTGTGCGGGAGGCAGCCATGTTGTGGCTGGAGTACAACATGGAGGCTCGCTCACAGTATCTGTCTTCTGTCCTCAGCCAGATTCGGATTGATGCACTGTCTGAAGTTACCCAGCGTGCCTGGTTCCAGGGCCTACCTCCTAATGATAAGTCAGTTGTGGTTCAGGGTCTCTATAAGTCCATGCCCAAGTTCTTCAAGCCCAGACTGGGTATGACCAAGGAAGAGATGCTGATTTTTTTGGAGGCAGAGTCTCCTGGAGAGAGTCAGCCAATGGTGGTTGGACCTCGACACACTGTGGTGTGTTACAGTCCACAGGCTGAGAAGGTCTACAAACTAAGCAGTCCACCCGGAGACCTGCAGAAAGTTGGTACTTTGGTTACTCCAGATAATGATGTTTTTATTGCTGGTGGACAGGTACCTCTTAAAAGTGCATTGGCCAGCCATGGCAGCAAAAGTGGAAAGCTCCAGGCTGCTTACTGCTCAGTTGACAGCTTCTATTGGCTGGATGCCCAACAGAATGCCTGGGTGGCTAAGACGCCCATGCTCTGCGCCCGTACCAAGCCTTCACTGGTGTATTGCCAGGGCTATATATATGCTATTGGTGGTGATAACGTGGGCGGAGAGCTTAATAAGCGTACGGTTGAGCGCTACGACTGTGAGAGAGATGAATGGAGCATGACAAGTCCGCTGCCCTGTGCATGGAGTTGGAGCACGGCTGTCGCTGCCCGAGACTGCGTCTACGTTATGAGTCACGACCTCATGTACTGCTATTTCCCTCATGCCGACACATGGGTGGAAATGGCCATGCGTCAGACCAGCCGCTGCTTTGCTTCAGCAGCCGCACTAGGTGACCTCATCTTTTACATTGGCGGCCTCCATGTAGTGGGTAACTCCAGTCCGCGACTGCCCACCAGCACCATTGATGGTTCCTCCGTTACTGTGGAGATTTACGATGTTAATAAGAATGAATGGCGGATGGCTGCAAACATCCCAGCTAAACGCTACTCTGACCCGTGTGTGCGTGCTGTGGTTTTGCTAAATTCTTTGTGCATCTTCATGCGTGAAACACACCTTAACGAGCGTGCAAAGTATGCTCTGTATCAGTACGACCTGGATCTGGACCGGTGGTGCCTGCGACAGCCCGTCTCTGAGCGTGTGTTGTGGGACCTGGGCAAGGACTTCCGCTGCACCGTGGGTAAACTGTACCCATCCTGCCTGGAGGAATCACCATGGAAACCGCCCACCTACCTCTTTTCTCCTGACGGAGCAGAGGAGTTTGAAGTGGACAGGGACAGAGACATGATAGCACTGCCGCATGTATAGCTTTTTAGATCATAGTATCTAACCCAGGGGTGTCTAATTCCAGTACTTAAGGGCCTTAGTCCTGCACAGTTAAGTAACTTCTTTTCAGATATGGTTGATTTAAAGCTCGCTATTGAAGGAACACACCACCCTTTTCAAAATTCTGCTACGTCTGCAGTTTGTATTCATTTACCACAAACGGTCAGCTGCTAAATTACATTAGTAAGTCTATTTCGGTATTCTTCAGTTAAAAACTCAAACAAGGCTGGATTCTTTCAGAAATTGGAGCTGTTTCCTTAAGTAAGAAGTCTTTATCATTATGATGGTGTGGAGAGATTTGGTGGTACTTGACCATAAACTGTAGATAAAAAAGTAGAGGTTAGTTTGAAACACGCCGAAGTATTCCTTTAATTTTCAGTTGAATCAGGTTTAACACGCAGGAAGCCCTAAATCATCCTGGACGGTGGCCCTGCAGAACTGAAGTGGACGCTCCTGCATTAGCTTATCTGCTTATCTGGAACTTTGTCATTTTCTGACTTCATTTGACTTCCTGTAGGAGGTTCTTAATTACCCTATCCATGAAGAGCCAATGTGGCTCAGGGTTTTCGTTCCAAACAAGCAGGAGCGCTGACTCTACTTATTTAATCAGTCTTCTTCATGCAGTTGATCAGGTGTGTTTCTTTCTTTGTTGGAATGAAAACCTGCAGCTATATTGCTTCCTTGAGGAGAGAAATGGACGCCATAATTCTAGATGGCTCTGGGAGGAATAAAGGGTAAGAACCCGTCTAGATAGCCACAGTGTCAGTATTGGTCTGCCTTCCACTTGGACTTCAAAGACGTTATTGTGGAAAACGGGGTGAATTTTTTTATTATTTTCTCCCTCCCCCTTTAACCCACACATCCCGACCTTGGAGTCACCACTCATAGCTTATTATGGTATCTAGTATACACCTAGGAACAGCATTGATGATGATGATTCCTAGCAGAAGGGTTGTTTGGTTTGTTTATATCTGTTGAGCATTATTGCATTATTACAGGTCTGATACTGTTTGAACAATGTGATCATGTAAAGAAATTGCTCGTCAGTGTGGATGATGATGCACTTAGAAGAAAACCTCCTGCAAACTGATATTTAGCAATAGACCTCTGAGGTCATGCATATTGTATAGTGGGTGACCTGTGCTAAACAAAGAAGATCCAAAGCTGAAACATTTTGTCCGACATTCATTTTATTCTGTGAATGTCACTGGCTCCTCATATTTTATGAAGACCTTAAGCAGTCAAAATGCTAATATTTTTACATACATGCCTCATGCAAGCTAACACTCCTTTCATATTGAGATGTCATTGAGTTAAAGCCTTTTAAACTGTAATATAACACCAGCAACTCAAACCTACAACTGCCAAAACCATAACAACTACAACTGGAAAAAGTGCGGTTTTTCAAAAGTAAACCAGTAATGCTGGCATGTTCTCATTTTTTACCTTTACAAAAGGGGTTATTTTGTGTCGAATTGAGACAGAATTCAGTCGCTGCATCATCTCAGATAGTGTTAAACGTTTGTCTAAATAATGTTTGGGATCCATAAATTAGATCTACAAAATATTTTTGTTCACATTCAATGTTTTAACTTTTTTTCTTCAGATGTAGGTATTTATTAATTTGATACTAATATTTGATGTCTCTGCCACTAATGGACACTAATGGAAGTCAGGAACGCAAGGCATGGTAGCATTCGTCATTTTTACAAGGCCAAAATGATTAATAAGGGGATAGCTATGTCCTTCCATGTTCCTTTTAAAGATTCATTTTAGAGGCATAGTTTTACCCCTAATTAAAATAAAACAATCATCTCAAATGCACTCTATTCCAGTGAACATATACAATGTTTATCATTTATGTCTTACAATTCTTATGGCGGTATGAAAGGAGATACTAAGGTGATACTTCAGTGGATGTTTGCTTGCCATAGGTTAAATATCTCCCAATCGTTTTCTAAAGGACATTGGCAATTTGTGACCATGAATCAATCAATTTACTTTTTATATTACTACCAGCTGTCCCACATAAAAATGGCCAGAATATGCTACTTTGCCTTGTTTTATTCATAATTTCTTCAGTCTATTGGTAGCCGTGACCTCAAGTATTGGTACATAATTAATGAAAGATTATATTTGCTTAAAATTATTGATGCAAAAATGTAGCTTTGAAGTTTGCACTTTTCTGCAAATCTAGGGTCTTATTAAAATAGCAATTTTGATTCGTTTTGGTGTGTAGACAGTATTAAAATAAACAAACAAGAGAAAATGGCAGTTATTTAATGGGGAAATATTATGCAAAACTCAACTTTAAAAAAAACAAAAACAAGTTATAATAGGTCTATGGGCTATTCAAAACATGTTCATGAAGTACAAAATCACTGACATAAAGAGACCTCACCAGCTTTATTCTTGACAGTTTCATTCTCTTTCAAACTGAGCCGTTTGGATTGCTCCCTTATTGTGTCGTCAGAATAAGGACATTTTCCTAGAACCATCTGTCGAGCCCCCACCCACTAGATTACTTGAAGATCCGCCATTTTTGTCTGCTGGTTTTTTGAGCACGCATAAGACGCTGTGTACAGGCAGAGGCAAGTCACTCATGAAGTGTTGTGTTCATATTGCTCTGGGTCCGACTTGGGGTTGAACATGTAGGGCTGGATAGCACCTGTTTTCTGCCTTTTTCACCTGTGTTAAGTGTCTCAATACTTTTCCATGGTGTAGCTCTCACTCTTTCTTCCTCCCTTCTTTCATTCAGCCTGGTCACCATACAGGCTAGAACCACGGTCACAGATTGAATGGATGGAAAGAAAGAAACACTTTCACTGGTGTTCAACATAGATTTTAATGTGTAAAATCGAGAATTTAAACATGCAGGTTAAGCATGGGATGGGTGGGGCGTGGCCAGCAACAGCTTAATTGCATAGAAGGGACTGAAGTTTTAGAGCTGGTGAGATCTCTATGTGAGAGTGATTTTGTGCAAAGAACTTCATGAACATGTTTTGTATAGCACATAGACGTATTATAACTAAAGTGTTTTTTTGCATAATATGTCCCATTTTATAATGCCCTTTATATTGTTTATCAGGCTTAATCAGGTAACATTAGCTAGAGGCCCAACACAGCAAAGTAGGTATCTGAGATTAAAATGGCAAACAACATTTAAAGAAAGAAAGAACCACATGCACATGTTTTTGTCTATGGAAACACATTGCTAAACAAAGCTTTTAAAAGATTCAGACTTTCAACTAATTGTTTCATCACTGCTGTAAGGAAAAATCCAGTAAAGCTCTTAATCAGTCTTGTTATCGGTTATCTTTTAGCATCTTTGAAAAACCCATCACTGAAAGGGATACATGGTAATCAGTCATATTTATTGAAATTTTATTAATCAGTTATATTTGAGTACTTGCTCATGGAAGTGTTGGCTTGCTTTTAGCATGGATGTAGCAATATTTACAATGTGATAAAACATAACTGGCTATCTGCTTTACACTGACGACAAGACTGCAAATATCGTCGAAAAATGTTTTTCACTTTTCTCATAGAGAACGATGACTTCTTCCCGGAATTCCTTATTTGAATATGTTGCCAACCACAAAATGACATGTCTTTCAGGGCTAGTGCATCCAAGGGCCCTGTTTTTGTTTTTCCTTGCTTTTTACTGTTTTATTCCTGTCGTCATTAACCATAGAGTGGAGTTCTCAACACGTACAGCAACATGTATGGCCATGTACAGTAATGATGGGCGTATAATGTGTGTGTGTGTGCCAGGCACATGTAGATGAGTGTGTGTTGAGTGTTAGATATTTAGGAACTGACCGCTGGTTCGGTTAATTTCTCATTTGTGCTTTTTGTACAGCTCTCACCTTCAGTCCTCTCTGCCTCTACAGAACTACACACACACACACTGACTCCTCTACACAGTGGGCACTGAATCTGCTTCTCTGCTGGGTGTGCTCGAATTTAAACTCAAACAAAACATTATTTTTCTGGACTCTCTTGTTTTACATCTCAAACACATCTGATTTTCACACACTCTCATTCCTGACACCAACCTGTCTCCAATTTGTTTTACAGTGAATTGGGTTCATGCATATTGTTTCCCAGCTGCTGAAATGTTACTCTTTTTTTCACATGTTAAAAAAATATAAATCACTTCATTGGGGGTGTGGGGGGGTGATCAGGTTTTTTTTTTGTATTTAGTATCTTTTATATTATTTAATATCAACCATTACTGTAATGATTGTGTATGGACATCTATTTTTCCTTCTTATTTGGTTTCACCTTTTTTTAATGTTTATTTTTTTGAGTGAGAATTGGGGAGTCTTGCTGCTGATTGGTTCTTCAAGAGGGGAAAATGGACACGCCCAAGGCTGTTGCTAGGGCTATTGTCCCAGCAACCACTAGCAGTATGGAGGGGTTGGGTGTGGATGGGATTCTTGTACCTTAACCATTCGAGCACAGGTGCTATTGGCAGATTCTTTGCTAGCACGTTCAGCTGCATTCTGTTCTTTTGGCACTGTATTTTGAATGAACATTAATTTATTAAAAATCATACCAAAATACCTGCATTTGTGTTTTCTTTGTCAGAACGACACATGAATGTTGTACCAAAGGCTTCCCGAAGGTGTCGGGGCTCTGTGCGTGCCAGTCAAGTTCCACACCAAACTCATCCAACCATGTCTTTATAAAGCTTGCTTTGGGAATAGTGTTGTCCATAATATCTTGGTCTGCTGAAGTATTATGATTGTCATTCACTGGAAGTAAGAGGCCAAGCCCAAACTCTGAAAAATAGGTGTCCTGGTACTTTTGTCAGTATAGTATTCATATAGTATATTTTCCCCAGACATTGGTATTAATAAATGCACACATTCAAAGAATTCACACACTAACTAAAAATGTATGCTTAGTGGAGAACTTCAAGACACTTCCTTAATAAAGAGACTAATCGCCTGCAGTGCTCAGGTTTTGACCTGTTCTAAATAGACTGTCTTTATTTTTTTCAATTCTGTAGGCTATTTAACAAATGTTGACTGAGCCATTCTAACAACAGTTCTGTGAAGTACTTTGAGATGAGAAACTGCTGACACAATGCTGTTTTCACCTCAAAACCTCACTGTTTTGGTGTTTTTTGGACATGCTGTTTTTTTTCTCCAAACATGAAGTGCAGCCTAAGAGTTTAATTTTGATCTTGTCTGACCAAACTACACTATAAGAACAAAAGTATTAGGACATGCCTTTTAGCCAGGAAGCCACCTGAGTCCAGAAATTAAGAGGTGTCCCAATACTTTTGTCCATTTATTGTATTTGCATTTCCTCCTGGCAGAATATACTAGTAAGCGTCTGTTGAAATTGGAATAAACAGTTCTGCAGAATCTCAACTGGAGAACGTAGTGATCCAAAGATATCTGACCGCAGAATACAAAATGCGTTCATAGGCAAGTTTTGATTTGAAATGATCCTGTCTCTTTAAGGCGGGTGACCCGTATGAATACGCACCATGATGACGTCACTGATCAGTGATGTCAGGCGAAACGGAAATTGTGTTTCTGTGACTCTGTTATTGAGGAACAGCCGCCAATGCTGGAAATAAGGGAAACTGAGAGATTGTCTGAGAAATTTGGTCTCCAATATTGTTAAAATTCACCTTAGCACAGGTATATTATGGAGTCCCTGAGTCAGGATGAGCCTAAAGGACCCGTGCTGCACATTGTAGTGGTGGGCTTTCATCACAAGAGGGGCTGTCAGGTGAGACCTTTAGATTCATTTACAGGTTTGAAAACAATCCACAGGTGTTGGTGTTTTCTATTTAAGAGCTGTTGATTATAAACACAAAACCTACTTTCAGTTCAACTGTATAAAAACATCTTTTTGTCTGTTGCACACTGTCAAAACAATTTTTATCGAGTGGTGCTGGACAGTTAAACAGTTTCAGTGAATCAAACACTAGATCAAAGTCCTTGATTCTCAGAAAATCAGCTTTATTCTGGTTCTCTGTTTACACTGATATTCTATCCTAGTGAGAGGAAATGGGAATATAAAGAGAGGGTCGATAAGTATGATGCTATATGTTTCATGATTTGATTTTGAGGTTAAAATACCAGGAAATAGTAATTATTCAAGTTTTATGAAATCCTTTCTACCTAACACGGTAACACGGACCTAAACGTTGAGGAATCAGACGTTACAAAAAAAATCCGAATTGTGAATCGGTTCGATCGATTAGATCGATTCGATTCAAAACAACCGATTTGTTAAGGAGTAGGGCATTGAAATTAGAGTGCTTCACTATAGGGACAAGAATCTTAATTACTGAATACAGATGGCCCCTTTCTTGCAATGAAGATACTTTTGTCCATATTGTGTATTTGCAGCGGTGATGGTAAAATTTGCAAAACTGTGTTATCACTGTTAACATAGCACAAGAAGTGTAGGTGTCTTGAAAATGGGAGATCGCTGACTGGTATAGACACTTTAACAGTGTAAAAACAAGGAGAAGCTTCTAAATGACACAAAATAATTTAATTTAAACTCTGTTGATTCATCCAAACTAATCAGAAACAGAAAACTTAATTGATCCTGGAGGGACTTGCTTAGGTTCATGAGGAGGCTGCCCTTTAGAAACCAATTTGCAATAAAAGGCAGTAGAAAAGGTTGCCATGGCTTTTGTATTCCCCTTAAAGGTTCTGGTGCGTCTCTGTGTATGTCAGTTGTCTTCACTCTATGCATGTACTTAGTCAACCAGTCTCTTCAGAGTCAGCTGGTGGATGCACAGGATGTTAGGTTTACTAAAACAAACTGCTGCTGGTTTTCCATTTGTAAGTGTTAAAGTATTGCTTTGTTAAGTTTCTTGTTCAGAAAAAACAACACCTCAATAAGTGTGAGTGAAAATGAAATGAAGAAACTATTAAACTGTAACTGCATGTAATCTGTCATCTTAGCCACATTGTCATAATAATGGTGTAGGCTTACTATCGTTAGAAAATGTTAAGTTAGGAGAAGTTTTTATTTAATCATGCAGTTTTCAGAGTGCAAGCTTGGTGTAAAGTAAATGCGTTAATTCTCTGAACTATCCTATTAAAGGACAACAAAAGTGCACTGTGCTCCTGTTTTAATGGATTATTTATTAGGTCTACATGTTGGATTGGATATCAGCTGTCTGGGGGTTTACACTCTAATTGCTGATACTGAATATCATTTGTAGATGTCTTAAAAAAGAGTCAGGGTTAGTCTCTATATTTTGCCTTTCTGCACTAAACTGTCAGTTTGGCTCACTACAGAATAAAAAGAAACAATTAATTATTTTATAAGTAATTTTTTTTAATAAGCCTATTTCGTCCTCAATTTACTACAAATATAATGCAGCCCCCATGTTTTTATCGATATCAGCAAAAATCTAGCGCATAAGGCACAGACAATTTCTGACTTTTTGATCTGTGCATCACTGGGATTAAACATAAAAACTTCCCTCTTTAATCTTCATGACTGGAATACAGAATTAATTTGAACACTCCAACACAAATGTAAAATGAAGGTACTCATTTCTGAAGGAGTACTCATTCTCAATGCGATTCCAAAACAGTCGTATTTATGTGTCATTGCATCAGAGAGAGAGAATGTGATGTCACATGTGAGTAGGCTAGAAAGGGACAAAAAGCGGGAAATACACAAATGTGAAGCGAAAAAAGTGAAGCAAAACACACGACTCAAAAACAGAGACAGTTGTAAAAAAAAACAAAAAAAAAAGATGTCTTTGACTGTTAAAAATAATCAGCCCGTGAACGAGTCCTTACCCATAAATGGCTTGGTAAGAACTGCCGATTTTACGAGTGCATCGTAGGTGCAATTGTAATATTTTAAAGAAAAAGGGATGATAGGGATAATATAGGGAGATGCGTAGTTCAGCCTTTTCTTAATATTACCTAGATATGACCATTCCCAATTTAACTGTTTAGGCTATAGACTGAAAGCAAGGCTTTTGCAATCAAAAGGGGCCTCATAGCAATAAGTTTAAAGTTTAATCTTTAACCTGCTAACTTTTTAACCAGTAACTTCGCCTGTGCTCATGTCTTCTTGTGAAATAGACAGATCAGGAGTCTCCTGACTATGAGTGGCTGTAGCGTGTAGCAAGATTTTAGTGGGAGCGAAATGTGGTGCATTGCGGTTCTCTCTTGCCCATGCTTTGGGGCAGCTGGTGACCTAGTGGTTAGGGAGTCACCCCTGTGATCAGGGGTGTGGGTTTGAGTCCCGGGACTGCCAGTGGCACCACTGAGGTACCCTTGATCAAGTTACCATCCCCACACACTGCACCCCTGTGTTCCTGGCTGCCTGCTGCTTCACTTGGTGAATGGGTTAAATGCAGAGAACAATTTTGTGCTGTGGTGTGACAAATGGACCTTTACACTTTACACTAATACCACTGCAACCCATGAGCTTAATATGTTTCTCAGCTCAGCTACTAACTCTTGCCCTCTCAGCACCTGCCACCAATTTTACAATATGTTGTTCTCCTTCAAATTGTCTCCTTGTGTCAAGTACTTTATTTAATGATTTACTGATGGAAGCACATATAGTGATTTTTATAAGTTGTAATGATCCACTTGACAAAATGTGTTATCCATTGCAATAAAGAGTGAATTTTTCATTCTTCTCTTACTCAGCAGTTTTAAAAGTGAAAAATATGACTCAGAGTTTGGACACTGAGTGGGTAAATGAGCCGGCTTAAGAAACACTGTTCTGATGACTTTGATCTGTGATTTAAATAAGTAATGTAAGCAGTGCAGCATTGGTTACACACACGGTAATGCAAAATTTATCATCTGACTTTAGTCTCACCATAGTCACCTGAAAGTCCAGGCACCGTATTATATGTTTTCAGAGCTTCTTTTTTGACCTTTTAAATAATTAGATGCTATTTTAATGTTATACCATCCATAGCTGTTCACTGTTTATGTGCATTGCCTTACTGTTTTATTTAAACATATTGTGATATTGCATGTTGATTAACGTTTAATGTGTAAACCATGCTATATAATAGGGCAGGGGTGGGCAAACCAGTCCAGAAAGGGCCGCTGTGGGTGCAGG
>JBBPDB010000108.1:24962487-24979661 GCA_037974465.1 Brachypetersius altus | reverse complement strand
CTTACGCAAAATAACAACCTTGATTTAATCATGTCACTGTGCCCTAAACTCTGCAACCTTAATCATTAGCCAGCAGAATTACCCTTGATATGAGTATAACTAGAAAGAGTTAACTGAATATACAGATTTCCTCTTACAGTATGTGATTACAAAGGAACATATGTATGATTACAAAGAATAAATGTTAATGTCCCAGACAGTGTTTACAATCACTGTTTGCATCCAGTGGTTGGTATAGTGTGTGGATAACCCTGATGTCCTCAATGCAGCTCACTGGAAATTAATTTCCGGGTAAGGCAGGCACATCTCGCCAAATTTATTAGCGTTTACTTTACAGCAAAGTACATAGTAACATGGCGTAAGCATACAGACATTTGGTCTTAATACACCAATCTGCCCTAATGTTAAAGCCACCTGCCTAATACCCCCATTAATACCCCTGATGCGTTGATTTCCAGAAGTCCGTAGGTTCAAAGGTGGGGCTTCCATGGATCGATCTAGTTTGTCCAGCCCATAAAGAATACAGTTACCATAAAGGGGTGGACTTGGTCTCCAGCAATGTTTGGGTAGTGTTCTGCTGGGAAACCCTGCTGGGACACTGGCCAGAGCATCACACTGCTTCCCCTGGTGTGCCTTTTTCACATAGCGCATCCTAAAGCCATCTTTTCGTACAGTTAGTAACATGTATATGCCCGGCTGTCCTCATGATGCGAGAGGAGAAATGTGATTCTTGAGACCAGGCCACTTTCCATTCCGTAATGCGGTTTGGATGCTCATGTGTGCTTTTGGCAGAGGACAGAGGTTAGTATAGACACTCTGACCGGTCCATATCTGCACACGAAGCTGAGATACACAATTGGGCATTGAGCGCATCACTGAGCCTTGAGTCATCTTTATATTTACCTGCTGTACCAGGTTTTTAATGGTAATTTTAAAAGGCAAGTTAATTTTAGATATAAATACTATAAAAAGCTAAATAAATATGATTTTAGCAGATACTATTGCTGTCAGAATTTATTGCACACAAAAATGTCAGTTGGTCACTAAATACCAATCTCCTACACAACATTCTTATTAGCCATCCATTAACTTTCGTTTCTCTGTGTGTTTTGCTCAGATAATGAGAAGCTGCTGGCAGATTATGGCTCTGCATTCATCTCAGCCTGGAAGATCACACACAATTACAGAGTGTGGTTCAGCAACAAGCACCCAGCCATGGCCAAAATTACTCCAGGGTACGTCTGTCCAAAGATCAGGGAACAGAAACAGAAAAACACGGTTTATCTCATGAAATAATATTTGAAAACAGGATTCTTTGATGAACAAGAATGATGCAAAGACAGAAAAAGTATTTGTAAAAAAAGAAAACCAAGCCTTTGCCTTTTTTGTAGGGATTACATAGATCTTAGAATCAGCATACAACTGAGTTTTAAAAAAATCACAATTGAACAGATGTATGAATTTCACTGATCTGTCTAACAAGTCAATTATAACTTATTTGTTGACATTGATTATTCTCTGGAAGAGCAGAACCCTTAGGCGATGCTTTGCTAAACTGTTTACATTTTATTAATTGTACTAAATTTGAAGCACATAAATTATAACATTTCCCCCACAATTCCACTCCAAGTAAATCTGGTCCCAGTCTGTACATTAAATCAGTATCTGCATTGGCCCATATGTAAATATATGAAAAATATTGGAAATTGGAATTGCAGTTTCCACCTTGCTGTATCCACATTTTTGTATTACTGTGTAAATATTAATTTCATCCTTTTTACTTTTTTATTATTACTTCTTATTAGCTTACTTGTTAGAAGAGGTTTACTTTTAGAGCATTGGTGTTGCCTTCGGGTCTTACAGAGCAGAATGTCGGATGTAATCAGTGATTATGATTATATCTCGTACAATCGTTGATTGGGTCACATGTGCTTTGCTTGGTTTTGTGTTCTTTTATACACTATATGGACAGAAGTATTGGGACACACCTGTTTTTCAAGGTTCGTGCTAGACCCCTTACTTTCAGTGAAGTGCTTCAGCATACCAATGCATTTTGGATAACTTTGTGGACACAGTCCTTTTTATTCCAATATGACTGTGCCCCAGTGCACAAAGCAAGATCCATAAGTTTGGTGTGGAAGAACTTGATTGGTACAGAGCCCTGACCTCAACCCACCTCAACAACTTCAGGATGAACAGGAATGGAGATTGTGAGCCAGGTCTTCTCATCCAACATCAGTGTCTCACCTCATAAATGCTCTACAGAATGAATTAGCACAAATTCCCACAGAAATTCCAAAAACTGTAATATCTGCAGATGGGGGACCAACACAATATTAAAGTCTGTGTATTTGAATGCAGTGCCATTAAAGTCTCTGTTGGTGTAATGGTCAGGAATCCCAATACTTTTGTCTATATAGTGTATGCTTACTGATGCCTTATATGGCGAAAATCCCCAACTGCGAGAAGACTATTGAAAAGTGCTGTTTTCTTTCCTCTAGACACCTATTTCAAGGCCAGTACAGTGTTGCTGATATGAAACTGCGCTTATCACAGTAAGTTGTCAAATTACAAAGCTGTTCATTAAATTCATTAAAATGATTTTTTTTGTTTGTTTGCTTTTTTACCAGAACTACTGTACATCACAGGAAACATTTTATAACTGATGTAACATACATTGCAGTTGCTAGGCGTACTAGTGGAGTGACTTGCTACTGTAGTAGTGCTTACAAATATCTTTGTGCTGAAATACCTTTTTAGAGAAAAAATTGTTGGAAAGTTATCCAGGATAAATGAAAGTGTTCTGACGCGAGTTATCTACATATAACTCAAAATGCCTTTATTGCTTTTCTTTGTTCTAAAGGACAGCAATGATCATTTAAAATTACATGTGTGTCATTTTAATTTCACTTGTTGTGTGTGTACTGTAGTGATGTGGAAATCGTATAATTGTTTGTGTTCCTTTAGTTCCGTGCAGAATAGTGAGCGTGGGAAGAAGCTAGGAAACGCAGTAATCACCACCAGCCGCAGTATGGTACAGACCGGGAAAGCTGTAGGTGAGTTTGAAAGGGGGGGGGGTCACACATGCTACTTTAAATATCATTTTATTTTTCCCTTTCCTCATATCTGCACTACTTATATGGCAAAGCAGTAAAAGCAGTAGGCATCACATCAGTAGCCTGGTTTTAGTAACTTTCGAGCTTGCACCAGAGCGCAAGGATGAATTATGTACTAAACATACAGATAAGTCTGTTAACACTACATGTAAGATTAGCAAACACTGTAATCAGTAGTGTTTTTTTTTTTTGTATAGCAGTAACAGTTCAGTTCAGTTCATATCTTAATGTGGGGAGGGGTAGTGTGTTTTTAAAGTAGTACCTACATATAACTCAAAAGCTATATATGACCCAGATCTGGTGTTTGCCATCTTTTCATTTTTGTACTGTTTCTCTTCCACTGTGATGCAGCAGATACCATTAATACGGCCATCATAAAAAGGTCCCATAACAAACTGATGAATATATCTATCCCTCTGTAGGTCAGTCAGTGGGTGGAGCTTTAACCAGTGCTAAATCAGCCATGTCCTCCTGGTTCTCCACCCTGGGCCAACCTGCACTGACCAGTCCAACTTCAGACTCCGCAAACAAACAGTGACCTCATTTACACTCTGAACACTTAATTACTCATCTTTACATTTTGTTATAGCTTATAATCCTATATTTGTCTGGGCTGATGAGGTATTTATCACAACATTCATTTACTATGTATTTTATCAATTAAAGGAGCAATATGATTTCACTATACAGCTTTAAAACATTTTATCTGTCAAAATATCATATTGTGATTATATTGCTGTCTTTTGTAACAGCAGAATGCCTTGTAATATTTAAACCCATTGGTGAGTGTATACACTATATGCACAGGGAAAGTATTGTTCGCTACAGATTATAAGGTTGAAAATCACTGGGGTATTTTTTAAACCCGAGAGATTATTGGAATGAAATTATCAAGACTTTAACTGGGAGGGGATGACAGTTACTGATTTGGGAATGAAAATGACTCGGTTTGATTTGTGAAATAACAAACAAAAACCCTGTGTCTGATTCCATAAGACAAATGAAGATCCATATAGTTCCCCTTTGAAGGAACAATGCTTGGAGTAATAATGTCCAACTGGGTTCCTTCCAGGCCACAGCTCTAACACTCATAAAAACTTTGCTAACTTTCTAATCAACTGTATCAAGATTGTGTAATTAGGCACAATCTAAAACTCAATTGAGCTGTAGCCTGGAAGGAACCCAGTTTGACATCCTAGACCTAGTGTTTGCTGTTGGAATGGGATATATCATTAGTGGGGATTCCACCCATTTTCAATATTTCTACATAATGAATTATTAAGATTAATTATGCAGAAATGAACAGTCATTCAGAGCAGTTTGATATGAAATGCTGTATTCTTGATACTCTTGTCCAGTCACTTCATGTGTGTTCATAATAGTGGTGATGGGATCCAAACGTCTGAACACTTACCCACAGAAGATTATCCAGTTATGAATATGTTGCTTTTTTCCAGATTTTTGACCATTTTACCTATATCATCACCACATATTAAAACCCATGTACACGGGGATTAAATTCTAAGTCAATAAGTATCTCTAAAATGTACTATTTCGTGTTAAACTGCTCTGATGGGAAATTACTTGTGGCGCTTTAACACTGGAAAAAGGAACCATGCTGTATCATTAAACAAATGTTTTTGCATTACCAAGTCAGCCGTACCCATGCTGTCACGGCCCTGTTCAATGGCACAGCCAAAAGTGGGCTGACCACATCACTGCTTTTTGATTGGTCAAAATGTTGTCATGAAAACAGATGGACTTGGAAACAGGCCGTTTTATTTTTTCATTCATTTTTTTTAATTGTCCATAAAAAAAACAAACAAAAAAAAACAATAGAGATACAAACTAACAACTGAGAATTTGACACGGTAGGAGCTCTAGCATCTATTTGGGATAAATTTGTCTACTACTAAACTACTAAAAAAACAGCTATATTGCATTTAGGCAAGAAAATACAAATTGTGATTACATGGTTGCTATGGTAGCTGTAGTTGTTGCTAGGTGGTTACTAATGGTTGTTGATGCGTCCAACTGTAACCCTAACTTTCTGTGAGGGAACTTTTAGAGGTGGATGTCTGGCTCCTTTAAACACTTCTGACTTCTCACTGGCATCTCACACCAAACCCGCTCTAAACCTTGTCTTTGATATTGTGCTCCTTTAGTAGTGGGATTTTTCTCTGGGCTGTTTTAATGAAGCGTTTAAGGTGCAAATCTTAATATCAATATCATAGACGGCACTGACAGGAAAACTTTTCGCTGGTACAACTCCATGTGCACTGTTTTGGGACAACTGCCCATACGTTGTGGGAAGATACAATAGAAAATCAAAGCGTGCTGCAGCTTCCATTCCATTGCAGTACTGTATACACACAGCACGGTTCCTGTATACCTATGGAAAAGCACCTTTTTACAGTAAATCTCTGCAAATTTCAATCACTGAGATGCAAACAGGGTCATTCAGACAGGTTTAAAAAATATCAACACTGGTTTCTCTGCAATTCCCCATTTCACATCAGTTTCTCTGGATGATTTTGTTTACATGTCAGTAATTGAATGATGCAGAAATTTGGAAAAAAGAGTGGTTAGTTATAAGTTTATTACTGTAAACAGTTTATAGCAAAAGGCTGCTGCTGTACTGTGGGAAGTTTATCTTTGTGAGCCTTGTTCAATGTTTCATTCATAGTTCATTCAAATTCTCATTTCTACAGTTTTGAGCTGAAACATGTCTGGTTTTCCCCGTTTAGTCATATGCTTTTATTGCTGGGTATGTGTTTTAATGTTTCGAAATAGTGGTCACTCCCTCTAAATGTTTTGGTCTTTTTTGGTATTAAAAGCCAATTTCTAATTTTATTTTTTCTCTTTAACTGAATGTAACATAATAACCCGCTGGGTAGTATATTTAAAGGGTATTTTTAAAACAAGTTTTTGATATGCATGTAAACATGTCAATGTGTGCTGTTCCTATTGTGATGTTAAAAAAGAAATAAAAATAATTTACTGGCATATACCTGTCCATTCGCCCGACAGCAGTTTCACATTTCCAAGTTATAAGGAGTGGTTCCACTTTGACTGCCTTTTTTATGAATTACAATACAGAACAGAGTTAATTGACATTAATGGTCTGAAAGGGACATTTAAAAAAAGATTTTTCCAAAAGCAATGAACTATGTATGCCCAGAAATAAAATCGCCATTGCTGTACAATATACCATATATAAATGTCACTCATTTCTTTTTTTCCTGTTTGCGAAGGACACCTTTTTATTTTTTTTCAGCAACTTTTTACTCGTCTAATGATTGAGATTTTAATTAACGAAATGAAATAATGTACCATTGTATTGATTGTTTTCTTCTCTTATGCTGCACATGGGATGAATAAGCTATGCTGTATAAACATATCTGTATTTCCAGGAGGTTTTTTGTTTATAGAAGGTTTGCATATCAAATTAGTCATTTATTCCAGGAATCTGTTCAGATCATTATAAACCTGATAGCAAATTATAATAGGCCTATAGTATTTATTGTCAGAATTCAGTTCACCCTGATCCTACTGACTTTTTGGAATTATTGTATGAACGTTTTTGTTTCTTGTTTGAGCCACTGGAAATCAGATATGTAATATTTTTACTGTTATCTGAAATGATAAATATATATATTTAAAAGTGTATAAAGTGTGTGAATGTATTACTCCCACTGTAATGAAGTTTACATAATTTTCCAGATGTATGCTGTAGCTTTAAACCCTTTTTAAAGCAAATAAAAAGTCTGACTACATTTTTGTGTATTGAAACAAGTTTGTTTTTATTTTAAGCTCATTTAAGTTTACACCTGATGATATTTTGTCCTGATTTTCCACTCCGTTTTAACTCAAAAATTAATCCTTGATTGTGGCGGTAGCTCAGTGGGTAGGATACTTGCCTCCGGACCAAGAGGTCACAGGTTTGAATCCTACCTCCAGCACACCACTGGGTTCCTGAGCAAGACCATTAACCCCAAGTTGCTCCAGGGAGAGACTGCCCCCTGTAGTTAGGGAATGGAAGTCGCTTTGGATAAAAGCGTCTGATAAATGCCATAAATGTAAATGTAATGTCAACGTGTCCATACAGCTATATAAGACTTCCCTCCCCATGGCCTTGATAAATATATTGGTAGAGCGACTAGCATGTTGATCCACTTGATTACCAAAAGAGTCAAAAAAGGGAAGTGGATAGGGAAGGAAGTTTTATTCAACTATTGCGACGAAACCCTAGTCTTGTGCTTAGTATCACGTCATTCTCCATGTCGCTTCTGTTTTGGGAATTGGAGAGGCTGATCAGAAATGGGGTCTTTCATCAGGAGGAGGTTTGCGTAGAATTCACTTAACTGTAAGTTACTAAACTGTAGTATTTGCAGGAACGTTCACACTTCAGTCACTGCGTATGATGCATTTTGTTTGATAATGCTATTGAAGATCGTCCTGAACAAAGAAATGTAATTTATCATAGCTATCATACATACCATGTGAACAACTTTTCCGACCCAGAAACTGATTTTGTGGAGCCTTCTTGCCAGAGGTCCCTGGAACCTGCAGAAGCAGCTTACAGCAGATAACACAAGTGCATGTTCCCCAGGTCATCTGTACAGATTTTAGTGTGACATTCAAACTCTTGTGTACAGGAACTTTTCTTGTGTACAGGACCGAGAAACATAGAGATTTGGAAATAGGAAATAGTCTCTGTGTAACAGCTTTGACTGGCTACCTGGACGAGAGTAGGTGGACAGGAGTAAGCAAGTCTCTGGAAATAAACTGGCCACCCAGTCTGGCCAGTTTATTATTGTGATCCTGTAACATTAGTATATAATGTTCAAAATGTTTTCTTTGAAAAAATAAAAGCGTTCTCAAGCAACACACTAGCCTAGTTTTTATAAATAGCATAAAAGTAAAGAACAATATATTCAGTGCTATCTTCATTTTAGATCTCAAAAAGGATTTGCGGCTCCTGGTGTTTTCTCTTTTGTGGAAACTGGGTCCAAAAGGCTCTTTGAGTGTTAAAGGTAGCAATTCTATGGAGTTCTGTGCATCCTGGACCCCTAAAGACTATTTAATGGGACATTTTTGCCTATTTTGTCGCCATCAAGCTGCTGGGACCTTTAAATTAAGAGACCAGAAACTGTGTTTCTTTAAAAATTTTGAAAAGGTCATACCAAAATGGTCATACACTATATGGACAAAAGCATTGGGAAAGGGGTTGAGGTCAGGGCTCTGTGTGGGTCAGGTTCTTCCCCAAACTGTGTCCAAAAGTTGGAAGCACAGCGTTGTCCTAAATATCACGAAGCATTAAGATTGCCCTTCACTAGAAGTTAGGAGCCACCTTAGTTCAATAATTAAGAGGTGTGTCCCAATACCTTTGTCAATATAATGTACTTCGGATGCACAAATGCTAAATAGTCACCATTTTGTTTATGTGCTGTAGGTGGCGGTACATCTGCTTTGAGCTTCTCCACCATCAACAAAAGAAGAAGAAACAGTTGAATTCGCCCATAGATGTATATACTGTCAGTATATATATGTATGTAATTCGCCTCCTGCTGATTGTGAAGATTGTAGTCTCCCGGCTTTATTTGAACATTATGATAACTCTTTATTTGTCCACCGGTGGAAAATTTGCATTGTTACAGCAGCAAAGAGGACAGAACAAGAAGAAAGCAGAAGTAGCATAACCAATAGAATAAAAGCTGTACAACACAGGAGAATCATATAAAAAGTACACGATAGAAATAAATACTTACAGTGTGAAAAGCTGTTATCAAAGTAAAATGTGTCTGCTTTGAGGATGTAAAATATAAAACATTCTGGTTTAACTCTTTTTGTTTACTGCATAATGTCATGTGTTCCTTCATCACTTTGATGTTTTCAATATTAATCTACAATGTAGAAAATAATAAAAACTGAAACCACTGAATTTGAAGGTGTGTCCAAATTTTTTTAACATGTTTTTTGTGTTGTATTCGCAGTTACTGTGCTTGTTTGGTCCTAAAATAGTTAGAAGCCGCTTGAAAAGACGTTAGTTATCCTAAAAACTCCTCCTTTCTTTAAGAGAGGAGGTGTAAACAGTGTAAAGCTCCAGTAGATGGTGTAGCTCTGCACCTCTTTCTGAGATTACAAAATGGCGGCAACACCGGCTTCAAACCCCTCGCAGCTTCTCCCGCTCGGTATGACATATACTTACCCCTTCACTTTAATTCAGACAGAGCCACGGTGTACTGGTGAAGGAGACATGTGAGAGTTTATATTCACGACTGGGATGTATTTGTGTTGTGTATTCTGGACGGAGTGTGGCGTAGAGTTAGGGACCACGCTGGTTTATGTTCCGTACTCCATGAAGCTCTTAGGTTTTTAAGTTCCATTTCTCTTAATAATTGGGAACATCAGTTGCGGCTGGGTCCTGTGAGTAATTCTGTGTGTTTTCTAGTATATTTAATATAATCTGTGATACCATGAGTCTTCAGTAGTATGTCTCAGAGAATAGTTGGAAACCTTATTTCTGTCTGAGACGAAGTTTCAAAGCCCCACATTTGATACCTCACCTGACATTTGTGTATATAGTATGAGGAATGTTTATATATTCGGCTGAAAGCAAAACGGTTGAAGTTTCAACTTGGGACACCGTTAATTATTGAATGCAGCTGGCTCCTTACTTCCAGTTAGGGGTAGTCTTAATGCTTCAGCCTACACCAAGACATTTTGGAAAACGCCATGCTTCCAGCTTTGTGGACATAGCTTGAGGAAGAACCTTTTCTATTCCAGCCTGACTGTTCACCAGTGCACAACGCAAGGTGCATATAGACATGGTTGACTGGCCAACACAGAGCCCTGACCTCAAACCCATCCAACACCTTTGGGATGAACTGAAACGGAGATTGCGAGGCAGGCCTTCTCGTCCAACATCAGTACCTGATCTCAGAAATACTTTACAGAATGAATGGGCTCAAATTCCCACAGAAAAAAATCTTGTCTTAAATCTTGCCACTTTAATTCAGACAGAGCCACAGTGTACCAGTGAAGGAGACCTGTGTGAGTTTATATTCAGGACTGGGATGTATTTGTGTTTTATATTCTGGACGGTATATTCCAGCCACCTCCTATTCAGAACCACTCACGTTTATAGTGTAGGAATATTTACTTTGAGTTTGAGGGACAACGCAAGGGTCGTGTTTAAGTTGTTATATCCACTAACATTTTCACTCTCCTATTTAATTGTATATTTCAGAGCTGGTGGACAAATGCATTGGCTCCCGAATTCACATCGTTATGAAAAATGACAAGGAAATCGTCGGTACCTTATTGGGTTTTGACGATTTTGTCAGTATCCTTTGACTTTCCTTTTATTGGGTTTGCAGTGCCTTTGTGTAAGAAACAATTTACTGCCACTTCAGTTTTTCTTTACCCAAATAATTAGATATGGTCCTGGAGGACGTTACAGAATTGTAAGTATCGTTCCCATTTCTTACCTTTTTGCAAGCAACACAGGAATAGTTTAATGCATCAGTCTGTTCAGCCCAACACACTGGAACTCGTTATTTATCGCAAATAAATAAGGAAATTGAAGAACCTCAGGAGTATAAAGTGAAGAAAGACATGTTTAGTCTATGTTTTCAAAGGAATTAGCTAGGCTATGCTAGCATCTGCATTGTCTTCACAATCTTGTCTGCATCTTTGAGTTTGCTGTACTGTTTAAACGTCCATCTTCTCTCTAGATTCTGTTTATCAGTAATAATTCTGTTTATATAGTTACATTATTATCAGTAATAATGTAACTAACTGTATAATCTTAGGAAAACTTTAAATGAGAGAGGGTAGGGTTAATATTTTGTATTTTTTGGTCTTTTATAGAAGATATTGAAAAATAACTGGTGTCAATAACCTTGAAATCCAACCTTTGTTGTTTTTTTTTAAACAGTGAAATTACACCAGAGGGCAGAAGAATAACCAAACTGGATCAGATACTTCTCAACGGAAACAACATCACCATGGTGGGCAACCACATATTTAGAGATTTTGGGTTTAAAAGAGATTTTACTTTAAAACGTATTGTGGTGTTTTGTTTGGTATTTGTTTGGGTGCACTTTAAATGATCAGACAACACATCAGTATCACAAGTTTAGCATAAATGAGGCGCCATCCAAACTGCCACCAACCCAGCTGTGTCATGTTACTGCTTCAGGCTGGAACATCAGCTCTCTGCTACTGCCTTGCTTTCTTAAGTAAACGACAGTTTTAACCTTGGTGACAGAATGTTTTTTTTTACATATTTATACGAATGTACAGTTAGTCAAAGGATATTGAGGGCTGTAGCCCATGGCCTCATTACATATATCAGTAAAGCTGAGTAGCCTATAGATCCACTTGGCTACTGGATCAGTCAAAATCAGGAAGTGGACAGGAAAGGAACTGTACTGATACTATGCTGGTCAACCCACAGTGTCGGCGTTATTGGTTTTGTTCGCATACAGGAGCACATGACTTTTCAGGCTTATGTTTGGTCCACGCGGCTTTACAGTTAGCACTGCATCGCTGTCTGTTGGGTTGGCATGCTCTGTCATTTGTTTTATTTATTTATTTATTTTTTTACTTTTACTTTGTGTGGACTAGGCCTATGATATGATGCCCGAACAAGTAGGTATTTCCTTAGAGACAAATGTATTTCTGCTCAGATGGGCCACTAAAAAGGTTTATTGTTTGTCGTTGTCCATATGACTACATTAAAACACTGCTAAGAATAAATCTGTATGGTCAGATTCTAATGCTGTGTGTAATGATCATTTCAGGATGAGCAATTGGGTGTACATTCAGAAATACCAAGTAAAAAAGCCTGTAAAATATGCTTTTGTGTAACCCTAGTTCTTTCGAAAAATGAATCTCCTGTAGTCATTTTGAGTGCAGCATTAAAAAATAATCATGGTGGAAAAGACCCTCAGAAGGTTGGCCTTAACTAATCCAGAAAAAAATTCAAATTTTATGAAAAGACTGAGTTAAGTACAACATTCAGTAATCTTAAGGTGCAGGCACCCGCTCTGCTATATGTAATTAACAAGATAAGCCTTTCATCTTGCCTGAATTACATCCGGTCTGCAAAGAAGAGTGTTGGGATAGTGTGACAAACATGCACAGAAAAACCTGTATCTTGTACATTCTCTTATGTATTTGTCATGTATGTTTGCTGAATGTGCAGTATAATATATTCCTGTAGCAGTTTAAATTGTAGACTTCATATAACCGATGAATACAAGTGTTTTCATGAAGTTTCTTTTTTTTTTTATTTAGCTAATCCCAGGAGGAGAAGGACCAGAAGTATGAGAAGATGGTTGAATGAATGTCCTGAGTTTTCTGAAAATCTTGTCTCTTCAGTTTCTCTTGTTTTGTAAGAGGCTTTCTTTTGAGTTATTTCTTAAAATCATGTTAGCAGGAGTTATCAGTTTTGTGAATTGTTAATGTCTTGTTAAAAGTATATACAAAAGAAAGGCATTTGTGCATGGGAATGATTTCTGTACATTCTAAACTACTTTATAGCCGTCATTGATGCGTAACCATGCACATTTTAGTACCTAATGTTTTCCTACAGCATAATTTGAGAATGTTTGATATATTTTAACAGAATTTGTTTCAACTAGTCATCTTTTTTTCATTACAAGTTCCCTGTGCTGTTTGAAAGATAAAAGTGAATGGTTTAAAACAAAGACCACCTTAATTCAGGATTGGTGTGATGTTTTATTTTGTCATTTTCTGTGTGTTGACTTGAAAGGTAATGGCCATTTGTTATTGTTGGTTTTCAGTGTAGGGGTGGATAGGTGTGGCTGTTGTTTAGTGCTCAACAATGGCTGCAAGTGAGCATAGTATAGACACCATACACATTAAGCTTGTTTGGTCTGAGGCAGTTACAATTTACTAACTGTTCTTTGTTGCAGTAATAAGGTTTAAGATGGCAGTTGCTGTTCACCCACATTTTATTTGTACATCCAGTTTCTAAGTTCTTAACTAGGAGTGCTGGGACCTAACCCAGAATTCAAGTCATGAAGTTCAAGTCACTAACTCTTGTCTACTAAGTGTCATCTGGGTCTGCACCCAGCTACCGGCCTTTATCCCATCATTCAGGCTTCCGTTCCTGCCATCCCTGCACACAAGGCAAACCCAGTCCAGACTGGTCTTGTTTGTGTTGGAATGAGCTTCCTAAGCTGACCAGAGAGGCAGAATCCTTGTCTAGCTTTTAAAAACCACCTGAAGACTCATCTATTCATAAAACGTCTGTCCTGGTGCTCGTCTTCTGCTCCCTACATAAAGATTTCACCACACTATCCTGAGACTTTAGTGTTCCCTTGTATTGTGAGTCACTTTAGATAAAAGCATCTGCCAAATGGATGTGATGCTCATAGGTTGAAAGGTTGAGAAACCCTCGACAGGTCACCAGTCATTCATGGGACAAACAGACAATTTAGCATTTACATTTACGGCATTTAACAGACGCTTTTATCCAAAGCGACTTCCATTCCCTAACTACAGGGGACAGTCTCCCTGGTGCAACTTGGGGTTAAGGGTCTTGCTCAGGGACCCAGTGGTGGTGCTGAAGGTAGGATTTGAACCCATGACCTCTTGGTCTAGAGGCAAGTATCCTACCCACTGAACTACCAACACCCTTAGCATCTCCAGTTCACCTGACTACGCTGTATTTTTGTAGCATAATCTAGAAACTGCATAGTAACAAAAAGACTGGGTCATTGGTTTAATGTACAGAATCTGATGGTTTATTTGTGTGACTACATTAACCAGAGATAACAGACAGCACATTTAATGGTTACAGTTACAAATTCTACTGCTCAACAATTCAAAGAAAAACAAGTCTCTCTCCCTGTGTCTCAGTACATGGAAGGCTTCTCTTCTCCTTTAGGGTTGGTCACTTTCTCCAGGTTCTTACTGATGATGTCAAACAGCTCTGCCTACAAATGAACAAAACAAGCACAGAGCATTAATCGGCATGAACAAAACTCAAGTGTATTGTGCTAAGTATATAGTGTTTCAATTTGAAGGTGCCTATTGCTTAACTTTTGAAATATGAATTAAACACCTTTTCTGTTTTGGCCAAGACCAAATTTTCTAGCTATTTTAAAACATAAACAATGTAAAGGAAGTGTTTAGTTGCACACACTGTCTGTGGTTCACCACTGTATGAACAGCTTGTCCAGTTTTTGTTGGGTAATCAGTGTATTTTTTTAAACCAAAAAAGTTTTTTGTATAATGCATTGAACTGTTTCCCAAACAATAAAGTGGTTCTTGTGAATTTAAGTTGCTGTGCATACTTTTTAAACCAATCTACTTACATAGAATCCACGGATATCTAGCAGAATCACTCTGATTTCAGAGTAGGTAGCCTCGTCTTTCTCATGAACTAGTGCACGGTAATCCATCTGCAGTAAAATAAATGGCAGCGTTAACAGAGAACAGCACAGAAAATTATTTTTGATGTGTGATTTATCTGAAGTAATATCAATTGCTAATGCACTTTCTGATGTCATAAGACATACTGTAATTTATAAAAATGGACAAAAGTGTTGCGTAGCTAAAACAGCGTCCTAACTACCACTATCTAACTCATACAGGTAGTAACTGTCACAAAGCAATAGTTTTGTGACAGTTACAGTGTCTAAACACATTTGTCTTTTTTCTCACCACATGAGTCTCTTTGGAGGCTTTAGCCACTGCATCACCTCGCTCTGAGAAATACCTATAAGAAGAATCATCAAAACCACAGTGATGAACAGAAAACAAATGCATTTCAGAGTAGCTGCTTTTTGAATGAGGCACAACACACAGCAGCCAGGCAGAAAAGATGTAATTAAAAAATCTTAAAATCTACAGAAATTATATTTGCAATACAGTGTTATGTAGGGTCTCTGGGCTAGCTGAGCATGTTCACAGAGAAGGACAGCAAGAGGAAGAAAGTACATAAAAACAATCTGGGATGTTGGAAAATGGAATACAGTAATCCCCCGTTATTCGCAGGGGTTATGTTACAAGAGCACCCGTGTCTAGTGCTGTGTTTTTGTCAAAAAAATGCCTTAAAATGTCTATTTTAATAGTGTAAACCCTAAATATGCCCCCAGATCACTTTAATTTCACTTTAAACTAATACTTTACCCTTAAAGAAAATGTAAAGATAAGATTTAAATACAGAAAAGTCACAAACGAGAGAGAGAGACAGAGACAGAGAGCGAGAGAGTAAGAGAGAGTGAGAAAGAGAGAGAAAGAGAGCGGGACCGAGAGAGCGAGAGAGATAAAGAGACAGAGGCTGTCTTTTTTGTATAACCACACAAAACGTGGCTCAGGGGAAAAAACCTTGTGTAATGTGTAATATTGGTTTGAGGGACGTACTTGTTAATGTTGGTCTGGAAGCCCTCCACTTTAGTCTTGATAGCAGCAATTCTCTCAAGGATTTTCTCCTAAAAATGTCAAAAAAATATTTAAGCTTGTTTCTCTCCACTCCTCTTTCAAACAACTTATACATCCAACACTCACACACTCTCAGGAAAATCGGACCATTCCTAACCACTTGATGCCAGTCAGATTTACTCCTGACTGGTCTTCCTCTGAAGGCTACCAGGCCTCCACAGGTTAGTCAGAATGCAGCAGCATGTCTGGCAAAATTCTCACACACCACTCCATTACTGTGGACCCTTCGGTGGCTTTCTGTGGTTGCTCACATTAAAGCCAAAAATGGTCCATCTCTGTCTTACCTATTAGCAGGGATCAGGCCATAGTCATATATACACAGTATATATGTATTTCTTAAATCCATGGTCAAACATAAAATAAGGTGACATTAATCAAACAGTTAGCAGACATAGATTATATTTCTTTTCCTATATATTTACAAATCCCTCTTACCCTTTTAACTGTTTTACTGTTTTTACTTACTTTGACTTGCTTTTTCTCTTTGACAGGGTTTGTTATGGTGTGTAACTTGCAGTAACTTGGTTAAATAGCCGTTGTTGAGTTAAGTATAGCTTTACAGGTTTAAGAACAGTTGTGGACTAATTTAAGCACTGATGTACGTTGCTCTGGATAAGAGCATCTGCTTAATGCCGTAAACGTAAACACAGAACATAAAGTAGGCAAACAGCAGCATCAGCGAGGTACAGAAACAGAAGACAGGCTCAAGAGGTGGGAGAAGAGGTTTATCGTCTGTGCTTGCGTAGTATGGTGTGACAGCACTCACTGTCATATCTGTTTTATTTTATTTTGTAGCCCTTGTGCATGTCTGTAACTTTATCTCTAATTTCCTTTTAATAGTCTTTGGTTTTTATTTTCACAGCTTTCCTTGAGATTCGCCGTTTGACCAATGAGACTTGAATTAAGGGGGAGTTTTATCCAGAAAAAACTTTTTTTGAATGATTCAAGAGTAATACTACCGCGTTCCCGTTTGGGAAATTGCTTTCAATCTGTTCACATTTTTTACACCATAGAAATTGAATATGTAAATGAAAATGATGGTTTAAGTAAGTATTACACAGCACAAAAAAGAAGCATTTGTAGTCCAGACAAATATAAAGGTTTCTTGAAAACCGTTGCACAGCACTCTATTTGGTATTATATTGTTGATAAAGCTATTATTTATTTTAATTAATCATCTTTCAGGGTCTGCAATAGTGGTTTTCTTTGCAAAGGGGAGGAAACGTTTGGTAAACATACCTGGACTGCGACTCCAAAGTCATTTCCATCTTCTATTTTGGGAATTAGATGTGAAATCCAGCAGGTGACCTGAGCAAAACAAAAAATACAAATTAATTGAAAGTATTCAGTGGCAATAGCAAGAATGTATTAAGGAAATATACTGTCATGGGAACGTCAACAGTTCATCTGACACTGGGGCGCTACTTTTTCTAATTCACTGGCCTCTCCCATTTTGATTTATCCATCAGTATGCAGTCTCTCCTAATAATGTGAGGCTTCGTTTACACTGCAGGTCTTGATGCTCAATTCTGATTTGTTGCCTATATCCGATTTTTTGGACCTTCTGTTTACACG
>JBBPDB010000108.1:24947389-24962387 GCA_037974465.1 Brachypetersius altus | reverse complement strand
AAGAAGTCCACGACTGTTTCTTACCTGAAAAACAGCTTAAATCCATGTCAACTATTTAACCAAGATACTGCAGTCAGGAGCATCTTTACAACTGTCACATAACAACTAGCCAACAATACATAAGCCCTAGAGAAGAACAACGCAAATCCTAGAGAAGGGAAGTGAAGGGAAAGGTATTTTTAAATTTATTTATTTTTGTTTTTATTTTATACGTCTGCATCGCGGTGCATCGATTATGTGATTGATTTCGACACCCCTTGTTCAGTCAGTAATCATCTGTTGTTTTCACTTTCCTTCTTGTTCAGATCTCGAAGGGTAAGGAGAATGGTGAGGAGGATTTGATTTGGGAGTCTCAGATTGACTCCTCTGTACTAGAGCAGTCAAAAAGAAATATCCTCCGTACACTCAACACAGGCTCACTGAAAGAGCTGAAGAGCCTGCAGCTTATTGGAGATAAGAAGGCAAAACTCATTCTGGGCTGGCGGGAGCTCAGTGGAGATTTCACACAGGTACAGAAGGATAATGGTCTACACTTTACACTTCTTTAGTCCCGTCAAGACTGATTTGTTTTTTCCTTCTCCTCTAATTGCTTCATAAATAATTGGTCACTACATAGCACAAAACTATAAACCCATTCAGGTGTTCAGAATTGATTTTTGATTTTAATTATTTTAACATTTGCAAACTACTGATAAGTGCAGTAGTTTGCATGCCCCTGGTGAAATAACGTTTTATATTTTCTAAGAATCTTTGTGAAATTTAATGCAGTTTGAGTAGTGTTCTTTGTAGAGGATGTTTAACACTTTCTGACCCAGGGTATGTAAACATTTGCATTTTGATTGTAGATAGGTCATTTTCAAATCATTTTCAGCTGCGTTCCTTCTTGGCAGGGTTTAAATATAATGAAATTTGGATTACTGTAAATATTTGCAGTTTTAAGCAACTGCCGTTATGACCAGCCTAACTAAATTTAAAGAGATCTTCAGTAATATTCCTTTAATATTCTTCTAGGTGGAAGACTTGAAGAAAATTGAAGGCATCACAGATAAACGATTCTCGTCTTTCATTAAGGTAAGACTAGGCTAAGGCCAGGAGCTACAGAGTAAGGCTAGAAGGCCTTCAATATCCCGTATTGGACTTGGGTCCTCTATTTTCTTTCTCAACATTTGTTTAAGCCCCAACTATTGTCGTAGATATTAACTAGTGTGAATAGTAGATTGGAGTGCTATTACTCTTCTCCCATTAGAAATGTTTCAACTGTAGTTGCAAATAGATGAACAGTTGCTCCTGTCTGTTATGGTCGGCTAAGGTTAGCTGTAGGGAATGACCTTGGGTCAAAAGGTCAAGGGACATGAGACTAACGTAGACAACTGTGAGCTTTAAAAGGAGAAGAAAATTTGTGCACATAGAACACTATTTTAAAAAGTGGTTACGTGTGTGAAAAGCATGAAATAGTTGCCTTATAGAAAAGAGGTGGTTCTGGAAAAAGACTATAAACCAGGCACTGTGTACAAACGACAGAACACCTGATCTGTGTTAATTCCGACAACACTACCCACAGAAGCACTGTACTCAAAACTGGTTGCTATAGTCACTACCGGGACCACTTTTTTACTAGATTTTTAAAGCCGCCGCCAGAAAATCAAGCAATGTCATTATGATATAATCGCTTATGTTCTGCCACTGCATTAATGGAGAATCATCCACATCTGCATCGCGATGCATCGATTATGTGATTGTTTTCAACACCCCTTGCAAACATGCAAGCATATCTTGTTCACTTGTTGGTGACTATAAATAAAACTCCATGCGTTACTTAAGTTGGATGGGAATGTATGTAGCTCAGGAAGACTTATTGTGAATGGAAATTGCTTGCTATTTGCTGTTAGCTTGATGCAGCAGTTCCCACAATAGAACCTGTTTATCTTAACTTCTGTATTACAGGTAATTTTCTTTTCTCATCCACAGGCCAACATTCTCAGTGCCATGGCGAAGCGATGAATTGGATCAAATGTTAACGTATAGCAAATCTCACTGCTTATTTAGCTTTTAAGCTCTAATTTTTGGTGGGCTGTTCAGCTACAGAGCTTCTGCAGAAGTTCTGTGCACTTTTAATGCTTTTTTTTTTTTTTTTCCCTCCATCTTTGTATTTAAAGTGTTTTAACATGTACTATACACTGTGTGCACGAATAAATGCTACTTTAGTGCAAAACTGTCATTTGAGTTACTCGTTTCCTTGAAGGGAACATTTAACACATTTCAGCCATTACATTTTGAGCAACACTACTTTCTGTATTTTGAATTCTTATGGCTTGAAAGAGATACTATAATCCAAAAGTAGAAAGTACTATTTATTCAAATGTAATTTAAGTCAGTGTGGATGGTATAAAGGAAATCCAAAAATCTTAGGTTTATAACTATAGATTTATTAAAAACCCAGGTGTGTTAAAGTGCTTGAGCCTCCGCCGCTCAAGAGAAGAGGGTCCCCAGTGGTGGAATGAACTCCCTCTTCTGGTCCGATCAGCAGTGTCCTTCATGGTCTTCAAGCGTCGCCTGAAGACCCACCTCTTTGGCAACTATGTGTCTTTCCTACTACTTATTTCTCAAAAAAAAAAAAAAAAATCCCTCGATTTCCCACTTCTCTACGACTTGTGGCATTCTTCTCTATGGCTTATGTATTGTTGGGTGAGGTGTTGGCTAGTTATTATATGACAGATGTATAGATGCTCTGACTGCAGTATCTTAGTTAAATAGTTGACATGGATTTAAGCCGTTTTTCAGCTAAGAAACAGTTGTGAACTTCTTAAGCACTGATGTACGTCGCTCTGGATAAGAGCGTCAGCTAAATGCTGTAAATGTAAGTGGTTTATAATGCTATGTTCCAGGTGTCAGCAGCTTTCCCTGACTCTGGTCCAACTTGATTAGGAGCTTCATATTTCTGATATGTCTGGTTATAAATTGAAACTGCTTTGTTCATATTGGGGATTAGGTTTTCCCCCCCCACTTTATTAGATGTTATATTAGATATTATCCAGCAGTGCAAATTCACAGAGAAGCCTTGGAAACATTTAATTCTCTTCAGGATGCTCTCATTAAATGTAGTGTCCTAAGAGTCCAGAGAACTATGCAGTGCACCATCTCTACCCCAGTTGATAAGTTCAGGTAAACAAGCTGAAGGACATCACAATATTACAAAACATACCTCGTCTCAGAGAGAACCAGGTCACACAAAGCAATGTGCTGATAACCCATAATTCAAAAAGTTCAAACTATTAAAATTAAATTATTTATTTTGTACAGAAAGGAGAAAGTGGATACAGCAGCACAACTCATTTTGTTCATGCCACTTAGGAAATCCTCATTTCACAATGTATTAACATGAACTGAAAACTAATCCAACATTTAAAAAATAAATGTGAATTGAAAAGAGCACTTGATTCTCAATTGGATTATGAGATGGGAAATGTGAAGGGATTTTTTTGTTCATGGACACAATTTTCAGTATTTATAGAAAACTGCTCCTTTTGCTACTGGGTATGAGGATGATGCAGATTCTGAAATTCAGATTATTTACTGATCATGTACAGAATGGATGTGGTCATTTTGCATTAAAGTAGGACAGTGTATTGATCCGCAGCCTAAAACAGAACCACAATTCCATCCACTTGTGAGAAAATGTGCTATAGAACCAAAACAAGTGCCAGTTAAATGTCCTGTGTAAAAGTTACCGTCTGTGAGGAAATATTGTTTAAAAACCTCAGAAGAGACTTGGCTCAAACCTACAGCACCATATTGACAAAGCTGGTAAATATATATAAACACCATCCTACATGCAGCGCACAGATTTATTGCTGTGAATCTGTCCTTTTGCACATAACCAGAGATGATTATAGTTGAGATTTAATGCCATTTCATGGTCCTGGTGTCAACAGGGATCCCTTACAGCAGAGAAAGCATTTTCTGTAGACTTTATAGCAGTAATATTTTATAGAACAGCACATCTCACTGGCTTTATAGACCACACTCACTGGCTCAAACGTGTTCTATTCATATATCTATCAGCACATTTATCCCTGTACCTGCATCATTCTGCTATCCACTCATTGCTAGATAACATAAAGGGTCACTTAAGTCTGCGCTGCTTTACCAGGTCATACCATGCAAACCTGAAGAAGAAAAGCAAATGCACACTCGAAGTTGTGTTTGCATGAAAAACACCAGGGCAAAACATGCTATTGACCAAACCGCATTTGTGACGTTACGTTCGATACTGCACTCTCTTGTGTTAGTGCAGTGGATTTGGCCATCTGCACCATACCACTGCATTCCACCAGATTACTTTTACAGATGAAACTACTCACAATTTTATATCCCTTTTGCTGCACAACCTTTTGCTTTCATCATCATCAAGCAACAACATGCCAACTTAAGTCACAATTGTTAATTAAAATTCAACTGAATTTAAACAGGCTAAGACAGCACTGACTGACAGAAGTGCAGATAGCAAACCACTAGGCTAAAAACTAAACATAAGTTTAGTATGGCTTTGGGTCTTTCAGATTTTATTTTAGTAAATATACTTTCATTAGTGAAATCATGCTCGTGTATTTCCGTTTATTTGACTTTTTATAAAGCTTACTTACCTTTTTTTTTTTTTTTAAAAACATTTGCTTATAATTTTACTGATTGAGCTGCTTCTATGCACATACTGCAAGCTGTACAAAGCAAGGACTTATATGTATACATATCATTTTGCAAAAACTAGTTTAAAGGAATCATAAGTGAGAACGGTTCTCAATTGTACACCAAAATCATGTTTTGATGCAGCCCTACTATCAAATGTCAAAAGAAGAGTCACAATACACCTACATTCAGGTTTGTAAAAAATGATAAAAGCAAAATGTACTATATGCTTGGGGAACAGCTGTCTGCAGTCTGCTAATTTAATCATAGTGCTAACTTTTTGGAGATCAGGACATAAAAAAACAAAAACAGTGAACTAATGTCACTACCAAGGACACGTCGCTCATGGACATTTATTTTGCTTCTGGTTTGGTTTGCAGTGGTGTGAACTTCGTGAGACTATGAGGCACACCTTCCAAATATTAACAATAGCATCTGTGTGCAGCTGCTTTACAGCACCCACATATAAAAAAGGACATCACAGCATATTAAAAAAAATGCTGTAAAAGACCATGTAAACATACCCCAAATAGTTACATATAAAATAATAACAGTCTTGGGAGACCAAATCAGTTAATTTACTCTTCCATTGCAGACCAAGCCTCCTCAGCCTTCATGTAGTATTGATTAGCCAGTCTGCCTTTCATTGCCTCCATGGCAGCATCAGCTGCCTCAGTGAACAGATCACCTAGAGAGGAATAACAAATTATTTAATGGACGCAGAGATAATGAGCAGAGAAATATGAAGGATCTTTTATGAAGTGGGCAGAAATAGGGAGAAGAATAACACCACAGGACAACGAAACAGTTTTAGTAACTTTTTGAATTATGAGTAATATTAGATTTGCAATTGACTTGCATGTGTTTTTTATTAAACCGCAGGCACCAATCAAGTCACCGTTTCTACATTTTCAGTGCAAAGTCAGACAGGCGAACACTGTGGCATAGATATAATGATCAGTGTCAGTCAGCTACCACTGTTTCTTCAAAAACGCTAAGCATATTATTATTACAACTATCATGCAATATATGAGTAGCTTCATCACAAAACCGTATGTGCTAGGAAAAACTACACAGATTTGAAAGCAGCATGAAAAACACTACAAAACCCACATGAACCCATAATCTCTGATGATTTTGACCTGTTGACCTGTGTAATTTATAGAGTATCAGTTATAATAAATACATGTATCTATGTGCATGCAAGCAAACACACTTCAGAATGGGAAAAAAAAGTTTTAGTGCTGAGTATCATCCTACTATCAATTTAAGACTTTCCCCACAACAAAATTGTGTTTTTAAAATATCAGTGTATTTTTCCACTGCACATGCAAAGAAAACTGACCCCAACAGCAACAACAGGACTTTTAATAAAATGGTTCGGCTGGCCATTCGGCTGTGCTGAATGTGTTACAGCACTTTTTAGCTTCACCAAGCTCTGTGACGTGGCTTATAGAATATTCTCTGCCTTCATTATTCATTTATGCCCAGTGTTGGTACCAGGCTTCAGCAGGTAGCAAACTTTGGTAGTGGACCAAAGGCCTAGATGAGAAGCCTAGTTCGAGTTTCCTGCGGCCATTTTTTTTTTTGTCCAGTGAAAAGAACTCCCGTAGAAGCGTGAATAGGATAGTGTGACAATTCCAAAAATGCTGCATCAGAAAAAAAGCTTAAATAATCTGATGCACTGCCCACACTGAAATTGTTTTATATGTACTGATTCTGTTTTTACCTGCTCTCTGAGGGTCTGCGGCCAGGTTAAATCCACCCTCCTGATACATTTCTGCCTCACGGGCCAGAAGAAGGTAGCGTGGTTCATCTTGCATCCCATCAAATTCTCCACCCTCATCATAATCTGTCATATTTAAAACGCAGTCGTACCAGCGCACTGCTTCCTTCCAGTCTCGAGCCCTGTCATATTTAGAACACAGTAGAATGCAACACTTGATACTCAGGAAATGATAACACTGCTGTCCCACAGACTTTGAGCAATTTATAGAGAATTCCAGTTCCCATTAAAGTGTATATTTCCAAAATCAAGACTTAAATGAAGGGTATCAACACAGAGTTCGTGGGACTTCACACTAGAGATGTAATCATTTGACAGCAACTGCTGTAAACATTTGACAGCATTCAGCAGCAAAAGTATTACTGCGGTCAGGTATTTTTGTTGGATGCATGACATTGGTGGTGATAACCTTAGACTTGCATGCAGCTGCTTTAGGGCGTCCCAATCTATTAACAATGCTGTTCTACAGAGATGTATGTACAACTGAATACATTAATAGTGCCTTAAAGTAGCTAAATTCACTAATTAGACACGTGGATGCTTTGGACACATAGTAATAATTATGGATTGATAGCTTCCAAAGATAACCAACTGTATATATAAAAATGAAAGTAAACTCATCATACTTGGTTACTTTACTAGGGTTATTGAAGGTATTACCTGTTTATTTTGTTTGGTTAACAGTGGTTATGACTGAATGAAATAGCATTTTAGTAAATTATATTTTATAGCATGACATCAGCTTATGTAAGCAGTACTGAAGAGTAATACAGCAATATTACAGCATTTTGCTCTGTGCTGTAGCGTATAGTTTCCCTGTAAGCATTTGTGTTCAAACATTACCACCACAAGTTACCACAAGTGCAAGCAGGGTTTTCACTAGGCCTTAGCTTTTTGACATGGATTTTAGACCATCATAGATACGGCTACGACTTTATACATCCATGTACTTCAAATGTTTCACAATGAACTCAGCAACTGTGCAATGGCTTCTACTGTAAAAAAGTCCATTTTCAGTTTCAAGTTGATACGTTAAAAAAATATCAAAAATATGGGTTGCTGTTAATGCAGTATTGTTTTGCAACAGTTAAACATCAGTCTGAAAAACAGCCTAGTACTCTTAAGTAACAAGGTAGAGACAGCTCTTGTACCTGTCAGGTGGAAGATAGTTGCCTGTGTCAAATGATCTGGCCACTAACATCATGCTGGGTCTGTCTCCAGCCTCAGCAGCTTGAAGTAGCAGTTGGAAGCCTTTATTCCTGTTCTTCTCAGTGTCCTGTTGTCAGAGTCCATCAAGTGGCAGCACACACAAGTGGGGGGAGAAAGTTAGAGGGGGAAACAGTGATAATTCCACCTTTAGGGAAAGGAAGAGAAAGTACCTCCAGTTCAATCTCAGACAGAATGTGATGGGGAAGTTGCAGGTAGCACTGGGCAAGGGCTACGATAGCCTCCAACTCGCCACACATCGCAGCCCTTTCCAAATGGTACACAGCAGAATCCTGGTCCCAAGGTGCACCTTTCTCACAGAATCGGCCTGCTTCATGGTACCGGACCATGGCTAGATGAACCTGATCATACACATACAAGCCCGATTTAAGTATTTACAGCAGAGTTGAACGATTTGGGGAAAATATAAAACTATTAATAAAATACTTAATAATAATACTGTGACTGCAAATTAAATTCATTTCTAAAAATGATGGCCCATGCTTAATAGGTGTGTTTGTGCACATATGTTCATGGTTCGGTTGCTTTACTCTACAGGCAGCTCCAAACACAATTTTTAGGAGGTGATTTTCCAAGTTAAACTTCAGTCTAGTTGGTAATAAACAGCATCATTACTTTATAAATGATTCAATATTATTTGCTCATACTTGGCCAAAATAAAAGGCTTGATATCTTTTTAAAATTTAAACTTCCCCAACCAAAATCTTTGCACTATTGCACTGCACTATTTTGTAAATAGTTAATTTTTTCCAGTCACATGTGTATGTCAATGTATTTTTAAATAAATCTGAATCATGTAAAATAATTAAGCTGAATTAATTTCTTTAAAAATGTCTAAATTAAAGCATTCTGAGGTCAAAGATGTACACTTGTACTATATGATTTTTCTTTGTAGCCAAGACAAATGAACTGTTCTTGTAAAATATGAAGCCTACCTTGCCCAAAATAGACTTGCCAATTTTCCTTTCAAGAAATAAAGAGTTCAGTCTCTCCACCTCTACCGCCACACAGGAGGGTCTGTGAATATGGGATCGGGACGAATGGAAGAAACTCCATTTTTCTTCTGTCATCTGTAGGGTAGAGCACACGTATATTAGTGCTGTTCTACGGTATTAGTGAAAAATAGATGGTATTCATGTAATGCAGTTTCTCAGCAAGGCAGAACTAAAACCTACTATCAAGGATTCAAAGGCCACATTTACACCTGGAATTAACTTATGTCCAGTGTGATCCAATCATGAGGTCACCCTGAAGACACAATTTCATTGCGTGTTGTGCTTGTATAACTATGCATGTGACAAAGAATCTTGAATTAATATGATCCGATTACTCAGAGGTGGTCAGGGGCACATAACCACATATCAGTGACCGTGTGAATGCGGAAGCTTCCCTTTTATTTTCCTTATACTTTCGCTCACTTGACGATTATATAGATTCCTACCACTATTATGCTGACAACACTTGTCCACTCCTTTCCTCCCTGTAAGATCTTTGTCTGAAAAGCATTTCTTCCTGGATGATGCATCACCTGAAACTAAATGGCAGCAAAACAGAACTCCTGTACATCCCAGGGGATGCATCCCCATGCAATCCCTCTCGGACTTGCATGTACCCTATTACTAATATGATAAGAAGAATTTGCCATTCCTCCCCATTGATGCCACTCAGATACTTGTTCAGTCACTTAACGTTTCAAGATTCATTCAAGATTCTTTGTTATCTGTTACTGCACTACTGTAACTCGCTCCTGGCTGGCTTTCCTGTTCAGAATGCAGCAGCACTTTCGCTCTTCAATATACCAAAATTCTCATCACTGTACTGCAAAGCATTCACATTCCTCTGGCTGCATGCATTAGATTCAAAACTCTAATGCTCACTTGCAAAGCCAAAAATAGTCTTGCCTATTAACAGAGATCAGACTATGGGTCACAGCTCGCCCTCCTCTTTACTGAGCACTTATCCACCTCTTCTCAAAGGTTCAAAGACACGCAAGAAGACCATTTTTTTGGCACCAAAATGGTGGAACAAACTTCCCCTGACCGTTAGAACTACTCAGACCCTGCTTTCAAATGGTTCTTAAGATGTTCAAGTCATAAATGGACTTAACAAAAAAAAGAATTAAAAAAAAAAAAAATCTCACGATTGGGTGATTAGGTAGAAGAAAGCTTGTCTGCAGTACACAGGTTTGACTTCAAATAAAAACTTAACTGTACTGTTATTATAAGCTGGGCTTTGCTTGGACCATATTTTAGTATCAAGACTGCAAATCTGAACATACTTTCTGGTCAGTTTGTCATGCAACATAAAATGCCAGAAACTATAGAAGGAAATCCTGTGCTTATGCTTTACTTTCTCTCCAAAAAAAGGATAGAAAAGTTTGATTCATTTTTTAATGAATCAAAAAGTCGAAGAATCGCTGCACACAAGGCCCCTATACATTGCAACATAATCTCATAATAATCCATAATAATCTCTGCAATCAGTAGAAATAAGCAAACAAAAAGATAGCTGTCCGCTTGTTGCATCTTGTGCATGCATTAAACCACCAACATGCAAGGAAGCATCAAAGAGGTTGAGGAAGACATGAGGGCAATCAGCCTTTTAGTACTCATTCAATTAGTAATGTGTCCTAAACAGAGTGCAGTGCTAATCGTGGTGCATGTAGGAAATCACCGTATCAGATTCAGAGCTGTTTACAGAAACGGACAGCTTGCTGGCATTAAACACCGCTTTCTGCTGGGGAAGGTGAGAGGAAGGTGAGGTGGGTGAACATTAGGGATGATCAGTAATGCAGCAAGTAGTAAGGACAAAAACACCTTAGATGAATATGAGGGAGAGGTGAGAAAGAAGTGAGTGATTAAAGGTAATGATTGTATACTGGGTTATGTGGTCATGGTTAGACCAGAACATTTTTATTGTATTTACCCGACGAACACTGTCTTCATCCGATTCAGAGTAATGTCTACTGTAGATGGGTCGAGCCTACATGGTGATGTACAAGATTTACTGTCACATATCTGTGTAACATTTCACTGCAGTTGTTACCATTCGCAAAGTTTTTTAAACTGCTTATATACTGCAAAATATATCACAAAAATTCAGTTGATGTGGAATCAACATATATTTAAAAAAAAAAAAAAGTAGTAAGTACCCTGTCAATATGTTCACCAATGTCTCCTTCACTGCGTTTTTCACTGGGGTAACCGCTGTCTCCTCCATTTTCTGAAGCCTGGAAACAAAAGATAATTTTAGCTTCAGCTGGCAGGCTGGATGACATTGCTACATTAATCTAAGGCTAATATCAAAACAAACGCAGTCATCAAGCGGTGTTCGTTTTTACCCTACCTTTTGGTCTGCGCTGTTTCTGTCTGTGTCACTCAATTCATTCATAAATGCCCAACCTGTGAATACACAAAGGTATGAGTAAGGAAACAAAGTAGCCCAACTTAACATGTTTCTAAATGATAATGGTAAATGTAATAACTAAACACAATGTGGTGTTGTACAGTGAAAGCTGTGTAAGAATAAACCTTTGTGTGTTCTCCTCTAGGAAGTCCATATACTGTATTAGCAAGAAGGGCTGGGCAATTAATCGAAAAGTATTGGAAATTGACAGAACCTATATCAGACCCTATAATCGATCAAATTTTTCCAGGTCGATTATTTCGATTACTTTCCCTTTAAAAACACAACTGCGTGTTACGTTTCTCCGCCGACATGTCGAGGATGGAGAGCGTAAACACAGACAACTGAGCAACTTGTCAGTGAACTATGAGGGCAAAAAAATTAATAAAATAATCGCAACCGAGTTAAAATGTTCAAATAATCAAGATTTTGATTTTAGGCCAAATCACCCAGCCATATTAGAAAGCCCAGTTTCAGTCAGCACTGAACATACATCATAATGCATCATAATACACTTGGGGTGTAAAAGTACACTGATCAGACAGCTAGCATCAGATTCAACATTGCTTTTGAGAGAGGGGCAGGTAGGGGTGATACAGCTGGGAAGAGTGGTAAAGAGATCTAAGGTTTGACGGCAGGGTTGGGTAAATAGTGTTGGTGAAAAGGACTATGGGGTTTGTTGGGTTGAGGGAGTTGATAGGTCAGTGGTTGATAAGGTTCAGGAGAGGGATTAGGGTTTGACAGGGTGGGGGCGAGTAGAAAGTGGTTGGTAAGGTAGGTATTGTTATAGTTAGGAAAAAGGGTTGGAGGGTTTCGGGAAGATGGTTGGCTGTTTTTTTTAAAGAATTCCAAGGAAACCTTACCCCTGGGTGAGCGGTCTGCAGAGATGCCGAAGCTCATGGGAGAGCACGGAATAGAATCTGTATCACTGGTGTTCTCATCAGCTGAGGAGGTCTCTGAAAAGCGAGACAGAAGAGGCGGCATGCGGCTGAGGGAAGTGGTCCGCACCCTGGGAGACCCACACTGCTCTTCAAAGCCGCGGAGCATGGTCTTAGCTGACTGCTGCCCAACAAGAAAACACAATAAATCTCATTTTGATCCATCAAAGTAATGGTGGATGACATGGTGAAAACATCAACATACTTTACAAGGTTATAAAATATATTAAACAATATATGTACAAATAATATATACATTTTATATACATTTATTACCATTTAACAGTAAATCCTGACATTCTAAAATGCCTATTTTTATGGTGTACATCCTAAATATGCCTCCAAATATGCTCCTTTTGATTTCATTTTAAACTCAGCTTAAAAAGGTAAACCCTATATATTACTTCTTTATAGACTGTAGTGTACTTTTTTCTTTGGTATAAGCAGGGTAAATACCATGTCTGGAGATATCCAATCTCTTTATCAAAGGTGAAATTAGACTAAAAGATATTGCAGGACTCTTAACAGATTCTTACAGTATTATAGTTATTTAAAACATGACGTCAGGTGGTAATGACGAAGGTTGTGTTGGCAGTATGATTTTAGCTCACCAGCAGCTTGTTGGTGGTGTCCAGATGCATGCTCTCTGCAGGGGACAGGTCAAATGGTGTAAGGCCCATACTTTCACAGATTTTGTTACACAGGTGAGAGTGGAAGAACAGGGCCATGCCACGTACACCTTAGAGATGGACAGAAAGGCGATGAGAGAGACAACATGCAAGAACAATTTGAATTTTACAACTACATGCACATTCATTTGCCTCTGAGGTTGCGTAAGCTAATGACAGAACAGTACAGTTTTTTTTAATGAAGAATATGCACAGAAAACAGAAATTGTGCAAGTTGTTGCAGTGAAAAAGGCAGATAAGTACCCAAGTTGCCATCACCAAAGTCAGTGCCCATCTCTGTGTGGATTTGTGGGTCTGTGTAGAGGTCACCAACTCCTTGAATGTCCACAACAATCAACTGATGTCCAGAGCGCTCAAATGTGAAGTGACTGAAAGCCTAAGGTCATAGCCATCATATGTCAAAAATAGCCTGTGGCATTAAAAACAAATAGTTTCTATTTGAATGTGATTTTTACCTGAGGTGTGAGGCGTATGTTATCATCCCTCACAAAGCCAGAGTTGGAATTGTATTTGATGTATTGACCCTCAATATAGTGCTCCAGGTGGTAAAGAGGTTTCCCTGGGCGAGAGGACATTTCCACAACACACATCTGCATAATGTCCACCTAGATAAACCACAATATAAACAGTTGGTAACGAGAAATGTATAAAAGTAGTTTACAGCTGAACTAAAGTGTAAGTTCAGTAAGCACCTGTTTGGGAGGCCTGTGACGGTTGAACTCTTCACCCCATAATTTAGCTTCCATCTGTAACTTGACGTCCTCGAAATAAACATCTCTGTCCACACTCTCCATGTACCGCTTAGCCACATAGTTTGATGCTGATTTCCAATTGCTACTGTGAGAGAAGTTTGATAACTTCTTTCTGCAACGAGAGAAAACATATCACAAGCTTGAAGCTGCAGATAAGAATGAAAAACTTACAACCGAAGATGAGGAAGTTGCAAAGTGACAGTGCCTGTTTGCACAAGTACAACCAGTATAGGAGCCACTGCATAAGAAAGGAGCCACTGCATAAGTCAAGTTAAGTAAGGGTTGTTATGGTCATTTCAACCTTATACACAGTTAAATGCAACAATGTTCCTCTAGGAATACCAATCAACACAAGTCAGATACACAAGTCTACACAATACTACATAAGTGCAGGCAGGACACAAATGCAAGAGAGAGTGCATAAGAAACAGTACAACTTGGACTACTACTACAAGGGACTAGTACTACAATGCAATTATAACAGGTTTTGTCAGCGATACCACATGAATAAAAATGCTTACATTTGTTCAAATTGCAGACATGAACCCAGTTTTCATTAATCCATTCACAAACTGCCAGAATCAGATATTACAGTACTAATATAACAGTATCAATAATGGAGGCCAAAAACCTGCTATTGTGGCAATTCTATTTATGATGAATACTACAAACAAAGGCAGAGCAGAACACATTTTAGAGTTCTTAGTTGAGCCTGTTGCCACCTTGCCTAGAGCAAGAAGTCATTCTTCGACAAAAAATGTGAAAACCGGTCTTATCACCTGTTCAAGCATTAGAGGAATGCAGCTAAAAGGGAAGAGCGACATTTTACACTTACGTTCGGTAGCACTCTCTCATGGCTCCTTTTCCAAAGGGCTGTAAAAGAAAGATTAAAAGAAATATTATACAGAATTGACAAGTCGAAGTAATAACATCTACAGCAATGTGTATTAAATTGTGCGATTGTAAAGGTTATATAATACCTGAGAGGACATTTTAATAAACACTTGGTCCTGTGACCATTCACCGGCAATGGCGTTGTACCTAGAGGGTAAAAGAAAGATCAGTCAAACCCATAGGATCCCTGTTCATTTTAAATTGTAGACATGCAACACTGAAGTCGCCACCTATCTTTACCAGTTGTGCACTATAGTGTTAATCCTAATCGCGACATGCAATTTCATTATTTTTAGTGAAGGTATGATAGCACTCATGCTTGACAGTCGAGTACAAAAGTTGTGGATCAATTAATCCTTTATGTGGTTAAATATCATGCGTTTTGAATTATAACTGAAATCTGGACTCTTATGATCAGAGCGTTGCATGATCAATTCTTATAAACCACAACTGAAAATGAATAAAGACTAGTGCTGCCGCGATTATTCAAAGTATTTGACGTAATCGAATATGAAAATTGGTCGACGACAATTTTTTTTTCGAATAATCGGCTATTTATTTTTGGTCTCAAACGACTCATCCAGAGAGCTTTTGCTTGTCTGAGTTCACGTAATTCCCTTCCAC
>JBBPDB010000108.1:24929887-24947289 GCA_037974465.1 Brachypetersius altus | reverse complement strand
CTGCTGCTGCTGTGATTTGTCCCCTGTATTTTAAGGGCCCAGCAGTTATACTTTTTGAATTAGGATTTTTCTTTTCTTTTTTTTCTTCTATTTTCTTTTATTTTGACCTGGACACTTTGTGCTTGATTATTTTTGTTTCAAGCCTGATTAAATTTCACAAATTTTGTCCTCACTCTGACTCTGAGTTTTTGGCCAAATCCACTCATTTGGAAGGGCCTAGTTGGCTACCTTCACATGCCTAAAGTGATTAACATCTGGACTGTTCTTGGTTATAGCTCTGCAGAGTTTAGCATTCTGCCTCAATAAACACACCGAATTCAACTCATCAGCTAATAATCAAGGCCTTTGTGAGCTGAATTCAGAGATTCAGAAGAAGGACATCTCTGCAGTGCTTTGGCTTGGAAGGAGTTTAGATTGACACTCTGGTCTAACGTGGTGCCCTTGGTTGCTCTGGATCTTGTACCAGTAGTATATATTGTATGTTTGCTATATATGCTGAGTGACTTGAGAGAATAGCTTAACAACTAATGCAGGCTTGAAGAAGGTTGTTTTATAGGCAAAAAAGGGACCAGGCTCAACTACTGAACTTCATAACAGAATTATGGGTAAACACAACTGAAACAGATGCATTTCAGGCCTTTAACAGTGTTAACAATGTTCTATTAAGTAACTTATTACATAAAATAGAAACTTTTTTTTTTGCAGGTTTTATTTTTAATGACTTGAATACAGTCCGAAGCACAAAAGCAGCCAAAGATGGTCAATAAACTCGAAATGACTGTGATTTATTGTGATTTCACCATTGTTTGGCACAAGCCTCATTCACATTGTTTAATTCTCATAACAACCCACAGAACACATGCAAGTGAATTCACTGGTGGAGAACAAAATGAGTCCAGTCTGAAATGATTAAGTTGTCAAACGCTTGCTTTGATGAACACCATAAGCCAGCCATAATAGGCATTTGGCTGATTTAGCCGCCTGCACTGGAGCTACAGACTCTAGAACCTCTCGAGCATCCTTTGGTCTCATTCCAGCAGAGGCAGGAGACCCTGCAGAGGAACCGAGAATGGCAGAGCAGCTGCAGGGGCAGGGTGAGGGGTGTGGCCCAGCCTATGGGCACAGCAGCAGCCAGCCAATCAGATCCATCTGGATTTCTGATTAAGACACTGCAAATGGTGTTTAATGTCAGAAGTTGTATGTGTGATGCAGATAGAGAAATAGAATAAACAGCATCATGAAAACAGAAAGTAGGCCACACTACATAAACACCTCTTTTAGTATACATTAAGTTAGACAAACCTTATGGGCAATCTCCACAGTAGTCTCAGGCACTTATTTCTAGTTGTGTAATGTACATATATTTTAAGACAAGTATTACGAAGATCATCAAAATGTTCCTAAATGCAAAAAAAATGAAAAATGCCAAAACCTTCATTTCCATCGGCTGTTTTGCCTTTCATTTGTGTCTCCACTGCACATATCTAAAGTGAATTGAACAAAATGTGGTGCACTGTAGAGTAGCCAAGCTAGACTTATAATGTAAACTTATAATGCTATCAGGTTAAGGTAAGCGAACATAGCTAGTGTGAATGTTTTTTTGTTTGCTGAAATGATTTGCAGTCAACATTTGTGTAAAATGATTGCACATGGACGCCAAACGTTAGCTGAGTTATACGTTTAAAACACCACTACCTTGACCCAATGTGCGTATTACATGTGTTATAAGTGTCACAAGTCACATATTAAGTCAAACAGAAATTTGACTGCTGTGCGTATTATAACTCCAACAAAAGACAATCTAACAATTCTAGTGTGAATTACTGCTCACCTGGGTATTGTCTTGAGCTACAGTGACCTGAATAGGGCATTTACCGCTAGACAGTGCTAGCTGTTCTATTGTTTGTAGAAAGTATCAGTACATTCTACAAACAAGGATTAACTGAGAAAAAACTGTGAAAAGAGAAAAAATACTGGTGTTCCTAAGGACAGAAAGGAGCTTATGGAACAGACTTGTCAAAAGGAGGAGGCAAGAACTGTGAAAGCAAACAGACAAATCACATCTCGATTGCAACACTGGAGAGCAGAATGTCAGTAATTTAGTGTCAGTGTTATCAGCAATGGAAAAGGAAGTGCATCTACGGTGGGGAAAGTAGTCTCATAAGTGCATCATGAAGTATCAAGCTCCTTCACCTGACAGGTCCAGGTTCTTTTTGTATCTTCCTGATGGACAGATCAGAATTTGGAGCGAGCAGCATGAGTCCGTGGAGTCGTCCTGTTTGGCTTTAGTAGTGGAGGAGGGTGAGGGTAGAAAAACTGTTTAGAACACATTGGCCCATATAAACATCATTTCTCCTTTCATGGCTGCGGTTTATCCACAGTTGAATGGATACTTCCAGCACGATAATGCATAAAGGCACGTATCATCACTGCCTGGTTCCAGGAACATAACAGTGATTTTCTTTTCTTCAGTTTCTTCAATGACCTGTTAAGTCCCTGCACCTCAACTCTATTGTATGTTTGGGATGCATCATAGAGGCTGTTTACAGCAAGACTGTGCAGTCATCTAATTTGCAACAATTACCCATCAAAGTCACGTCTCCACAGGGAACAACACGGTTGCACAACGCTTTCGGCATCTTTGTGATGTTCTAAGGGCAAAGTAGGGGAAACACACTATTAGGTACTTGTTACTGTCTCACTGACAACCTATGCTTGACATGGTTTTCACTTTCCTGCCATCCGGCAGGAGACTCAGGACAATACACACATGCACAACACGATTCAGGAACAGTTTTTACCCCAGTGCCATCAGACTGTTCAACACACAGTAACTGTGGTCCTCTCTGTTGCACAATACATCTGTTCTTCATACTATGTGTAATACTGTAGCACACAACACTTTACACTTACACTGCACTGTCACTTTACACGGCACTGTCACTTTACTGTACTTTATACAACTTAAGACTACTGTTGCTGCACTGTGTTGTCTTTCATGTCTTTTATGTCTATATATATCTGTGAAGAGGGTGTTCAAGTAAGAATTTCACTGTGCTCTGTACACTGACTAAACGGTGTAAATGTGTTTTTTGTACTAAACATCCCTCCTCTATTCCCCTCATAACTGCACAACTTTCATACTAGTAGCTACTGAATTATAAGTATTAGGATCAATAGCTGAATAACAAACCTAGGGGTTGACAAAATTTAAGACAGAATTGCTCACATTTATGAGATTTCTGTAATACCATTCCATTTACAATTTTATTAGTTAAAATAACACCAGCTTATTAGATTAATTAGCTAATTTCTCCAACAATTACCAAACAGATAATGACAGAGTTATAACCTTTTGAATGTGATAACATTATTTCTCAGTGTCAAATAAAGGTACTTCATTTGCACAGAAAGAGTCACTGTACCTCCACGGTAAATAGCTTTTGACCCAGCAATGCCTGTTCCACTGCGGATGTTAAGGAACTGTTCTCCTACTTGCTTAAGAATGGCATGATCCACACCTGTGTAACCGAGAAAAACACGCTAGAGTTTCATCGAGGCATACCCAGCAGCCATCAGACAACATAATTCGTGGCAAATATAAACAATTTTGAGTGGATCTTACTCATTTACAGAATATCAGGTCAAGTTAACATTCAAAATGACATACCAAGCCCCACTAGAGCCATTCTTCCACTTGTAAAATTGTTTTGAACAAAGGTGCACATCTGTGAAAAAAATTAAAAAGAAAAACAAATAGTGAAGCACCACCAAACTACTGTACATCCACAGCTTTTACTGCTTTGAGCTTTACCTGCTCCGTAGTGATCTTGCCAACCATGTAGTCTGGACAGTACAGCGAGTTGGAGAGGGCATTCTTGTAAGCTGCAGCATGCAGATTCTCAATGACACCTTTGGAGGATCAGAAAAACAATAAGATCAAATTCAGCTTTTTGTGTGCCATTTAGGGTAAAAACACTAAAAACAATAGACAGAACCCATGTATCATTTTTTTGCAGAGTTAAAACTACAAAGGAAATCATGATTTATCAAAACATACCAATCTGTGCACTCTGGCGTGCAATACCATTGTCCACTTTTACCCTAGGGGTGAGCTCAGCCAACTCCCAAGGCCGAAACTCTGGTGCTGTGGTCACATTGATCAAATACTCCATAACAGTGTCACTGCAAGTGGACACATACAATGAATACAAACAATTCAAATGAGAAAGAAAAGCACATTGCCAAAAATAGTCCCTGGTAAAAAGACATAAACCACATCCTACTTACATATGATCCCTCAAACAATCCACGGTGTACAGCATGGTCTCCCGGGTTGTAGTCACACTGAAATACATAAGTTGAAATTTGCTTAAGCATCTAAATGTAGGTTACTGTAACCAGACTAGATTCACTCACATTTTCTGATTATACTGTGCAAAAACTGTGGCTAATAAATCAACTGTAATGGAAAATTTGTTCATGTTTATGGCAAAATATTGTTACTAACACAACCTTTAAAAGCCTTTTAACAAGATTAATCAGATAAAAAAAAACAACACAAACCCCAGACTTCCTCCCACGGCTTCAATTCCACGGCAGATCCTGAAAGCTGAGGCTCCTTTTGTAGTCTGGAAGAAGCAGCATGTGAGCAAGTAGGTATTAAAATGTATTATACACAAGTACAATTAAGACACTTTCATTCACCCCCATCGTCATTACTATCATTACTACGCACCAGGCCACTCGCCAGTCGAAGCAGGTGTGTGATACCCAGGCTGTCCAAGGGTTCATAGCGGCTACCGGCCCTCACAAGCACGCCGATACGAGAGGCAGGGGAATAGTTCTCCAAAGAGGCAATCACCAACCCGCTGGGCAGCTTGGTCACCTAAAAAAAAAAAAAGGGTGATCTATAACTATTAGTTCAATCTAACAATGGTTGTTCTTAGTTGAATATAGTGGCTAATCATAAAAAAACCCTTTACAAATCTACTTATACTGAGTTTGTATACAACCATGTCACAGCCATATAAACTATCCACAAATTAAAGCGTGCTGACATCCAGACCACAGCTTATTGGATGTCAGCACCTTAACAGCACATTATGAATTAATAATCTTAATAATGCATTTCTTCCTGTGTCTTTTTAAATCGATTTAATTTGTGGAATGTGCGTCCATACCTTCTTAAATACTTTTGTTTGTGCATTTGTCCATTACAACTTCTTCACAAACCAAAGTTAAACTTAATACTGTGACAACTGTAAAGTGTCAGGTTGTGACATTTTTGCATACCTTCACCTACAGTATTCAAAATGAAACTACAGACTTGCTATCGCTTAAATGTTCTTAAAGAAGAGCGCAGAGTGATCCTGAAACTCTTATATCTTGCATGATTAGACACTACTCATGTCTAGGCAGTGAAAAGTGGTACTACAGAAATCTACTCTCTCATTCAAGAGGCACAGACAGCACATTCATTCTCACACACATACATGTACATCCTGGTATGTGTGAAGGGCAGCCATGGACACCTTAAAGATGGGTGGCTTCGTTGGGCTGCATCTCTGCAGAGAAAGAGAAAAGTCAACATCCACTGACCTGCACCTCCTGCGGCAGAAACTTTACTGGCTCCGCCTCCACCTTACGAGCAGCCTGGGCTGCATACAGCCTCCTCTGCAAATCGGAAAAGGAATCAGAAAACGAAGAAGTGGCATTGTGCTGTAGTTATGGCTCAGGACGAAAGCAGCAGAAAGGCAAATACTGGGCGCTTTCTGCTGATGGTATTTTCACACTAACATGCTCTCTTAGACAAACTTAAGTAATAATATTGATATAATGAAATGCATGGGGGAAAAAATGCTATACATTGATTCTGTGTGTGTTTATTAAGCACATAAACTGGAGTTTTAATTTGTTACTTTGGTACTCATTTCTCTACTCAGCTTTATTTGTGTTTTTCTGAACTGTCTGGGTACCTCAAGACATCCCAAAAAAAAAAAAACCCAAGTTAGACCTTACTGTTAATAAATATTTGAATAACCTGAAATTATATTGCAATTAGAAGTTTATTAGCTTTGTATCTTCAGAACAAGACTTAAAAAGCAAATCTGTGTTGACTTACGTTTGGGGTAAGAGGAAAATTTGCTAAGATTGATTTTCTCTGAAAAATGCCATTAAAAACATATCCAGACTTATTTCATGCCAAGAAAGCTGGAAACTTCATTTCAGTGGGATCACAGATGATATGAAAATGTTCAGTTCTAATAAGTTAAAGTACACTAATGAACAGAACAGAATGGATATGGAGAGGAGTTAAAGTTCATATTATTTAACTTGTTAAAGCCCTCATTACACAGGTCAACAGGACATCAGAGATACGTTTATGTGGGTTTTGTAGTGTTTTTCGTGCTGATTTCAAATCTCTGTTTAGTTTTTTCCCCTGTATGTACAGTTTTTGTGATGAAGACAGTTATATATTGCATGATAGTTGGTATAATTAGCCTATAATAATCATATGCTGAGCGTTTTTAAAGAAACAGTGGTAGCTGACTGACACTGATCATTATATCAATGCCAGAGTGAGCGCCTGTCTGACGTCGCACTGAAAATTTTGAAACAGTTACTTGATTGGTGCCTGCAGTTTAATAAAAACCCCATGCAAATCTATTGCAAATCTAATAATTCAAAAAGTTGATGTCACTGACACAAACTGAAAGCAGATCTGAAATTAGCATGAAAAACTGGTTTAGAAAAGTGTGACCTGTGTTTTTTAAACCATGGGTCCTAGACAAATTCTGGGCTTCCATCTCTTGGCCTATCACCATCATTAAATATTGGCAGACAATTAATTGACATAAAAATAACTGCAATAAACAATATCGTTGGTCTTATGAAACTACTAAAGTGCAAGTCTAAAGGGGTCAAATTGTCTAAATAGCTGCCTTACTACTCAGCTGTCTCATATCTTATTTAAAGGTCACATCTTCGCTCTTGTAAATAGGACTTTGTCAGCTGTTCAAGTAAAATTTTAAATTACAGATTCAGTTATGCTACATTCGAGTGATGGGTACATTTTAATAATGAAGTGAAATATGCATAAAGTTCAGCAAAGCTTATATTTGTCTCCTCAGAGTGTGAATATATATCTAATTTTGCAGGTACACATGCTAAAAACAATAACAGTGACTCCGCAATGCCCTCCAAAATACCTGCCACCAGATGATTAGTAAGTGTGACAGGCCTGTTCACCTCACTGTCCTGTAATGTCGACCTAAACCTCCCACAGAGATCCACAGAAAGATCAACTTTGACTGACCCAGGAGTTTTAACATAGTTAAGAGAAAATAAACCTTTTCATGAGTTCGGTCATGCCAGGACATATTTAAGTCACTTGCTTGGAGAAGAAATGTCCTAGTAACTATGAATGTAGAAGACAAAAATCGAATTATATTTTTTTTACTACTTTTTATAATTGATACTTTTTTTTTCTTTTTGTGTTAAAATGTCTTGTTCCTAGAGCTATAATGATAGGTTTGACTAAAAAAAAATCAAAAACAAAATGCTGCAAAATACTATTGTATACAAGTCCAAGTAACATAATACAGACATTCGCCTTCTGGAAAACCTTGCACATGTCCTTTCCAATTTCAACTTCACACATTATTTTGTTTCTGTGAGAAATGTGTGCCCATTCATTTTGTGGAGCATTTATGAGGTCGGGCACTTATGTTGCAGGAGAAGGCCTGGCTCACAATGTCTGTTCCAGGTCCAGCCCAAGGTGTTGGATGGGGTTGAGGTCAGGGCTCTGTGTGAGCAAGTCTAGTTCTTACACTGAACTCATTCAAACATGTCTTAATGGAACTTGCTTTGTTCACTTGGGCACAGTCATGCTGGAACAGAAAAGGGTCCTCCCCAAACTGGGTCCACATAGTTGGAAGCATGATGATGTGCAAAAATACGCGTTCTGAAACATTAAGAATGTCCCTGAAAGTAAGGAACCACCTGAATACAATAATTAGGAGGTGTGTCCCAATACTTTTGTGCAAGTAGTATACCGATAATACACCGTTTTTGAAGTTTTTAGTTTGTACTGAATAGTGTTACACTCTTAAGAGACACTGTTCAACAGAAACAAACACCAGATCCTCTCAGAGTAGCTGTAGCTTTGAGCTATAGATTTAAGGAAGCTTCCATCTATATCTGTCACACAGGCACAAGCTCATATCAACAACTAGTCCTCCAACAAAACATTCACAAAACGTGTCCTCACCGACAGCTGACTTATTCCCCGGATCCCTTTCATGATCCTTCTCTCCTTCAACGCGGCTCGACGGCTAAAAGCTCTGACCTGGACGTCCTACACACACAAGAGCCGCGTTTGTCGCTTCTCCTCTTCAACTACAGGCGCTCTGAGCTCACAACTCCCCCTGCTGGAGTGGGGCCTTCCAATGTGAACAAAAGTATTGGGAAACACTTTTTTCGTTTTAGGCAAGGCGCCTTACTCCCAGTGAGGAACTTATTGTTCACACCTTTTTTCTATTCCAGAAAATAAACTGAACGGAGATTGCGAGTCTGGCCTCATAAATGTTCGCTCTACAGAATGAATGGGCACAAATCCCCACAGAAACCCTCCAACCTCTAGCAGAAAGCCCCCCAAGAAGAGCAAAAGCTATTATGGTTGCAAAGTGGGGGAATGTACTGTCATTGAAGTCCCTGTTCGTGTTAATGGTCAAACGTGCCGATACGTTTGTCCGTAGTGTATATAGAGAAAATAAATAGTTTGCGGTAACATTACACTTCACGACACAATTATTTTTTAATTCATATTTAAAAAAAAGAAAAATAAAAATAAAACAATTTTTAAAAAGATATAAATGCCCTGCGTGCTCAAATTTACAGGGCTGACTGCGCATGCGCACCACCACAAAGCCCACCACGTGTTGTGAGTGGCGGTAGTTGTAGAGCGCCGCATTATACAGGTCGTTATAGTAGTGGTTGTGTGTTCTTTTTTGTTGTTTTAAAGCTTATTTTAGTGTTGGGACTGTTTGTCCTCCGTGAAGCACACGCCGAGAGGACGTGAAGACTACCTGAAACGATGGTGAGTAGTAAAACACGGAAAATAACTACGACTGAATGGATGGCCATCAACATACAGCTATCTTAATGATATGTATTCGGGATTACGAGTAAAGTGACATGTTTGTGCATTTTATGCCATCTGTAAGGTAAAGGGGGTGGTGCAGTCCCTACAACGTGTGTTTACATACTGATCAGTGACTCCATGTTGGTCATATCAGTGGAGGAGGGTTAAATGTAAATCTATCCATAATTTACTACTTAAAAGTTGGTTATACAGTGTTAGTAGCAATAGTGCTCTATAGTGCCTAACCCTGTTTTGACTTTTTTGGCCTGTTTTCTGTATTCATTCCAGACTGATACTGAAGTGAATCCGAAGGCCTACCCTTTGGCTGATGCCACCCTATCCAAAACCATTCTGGATCTTGTGCAACAGGCATCAAACTACAAACAGCTGCGGAAAGGAGCAAACGAGGGTAAGAACTCTGGTTTTAGGATTTAGTTTTGAATACTTAATAAAGTTTGTATTACGTGCCTTGTAATGTTACAAAAAGCCAAACAAAATACATTCCATCTATTCAGTCTACAGTAGTTTAGGCAAGAATATAAGATGTATTAAATCAGAGTTAATTGGGTGACCATTTTTTTTCCTTCACAGCAACAAAAACTTTGAACCGTGGAATTTCAGAGTTTATTGTTATGGCCGCTGATGCTGAACCACTGGAGATCATTCTGCACCTTCCGCTGCTGTGTGAGGACAAGAATGTGCCTTACGTGTTTGTAAGATCTAAGCAAGCCCTCGGACGAGCATGTGGGGTTTCAAGACCAGTCATCGCCACATCAGTCACTATTATGGAAGGGTCGCAGCTGAAACCACAGATTCAGTCTGTGCAGATGGCTATTGAGAGACTCTTGGTCTGAGCCTAATGTATTTTTTATAATTTCAGATGATCTGCAATCTCTACAGAACACTGTTTAATGTAACCTGGTATATTTTTACTTTTTTAATGAGCCTTATTTGCTTATAACAGCCAAAATAAAACTGTTTATTTGGACTAATGTTGCAATAAATATGGGAATGAACATGGACTTAGTGTTTAAATGCGTTTTAACATATTGATCTTTCTCTGAAATTGTACAGACCCTGCATCAGTCCAGTGAAACTCCATTCAAGCATTTTACTGAAATAGTATAATAATATTGGTAACAAATATAATGAGGTAGCTTAAGCCCATTCTCAAATACAAATAGTATTACAATAGTAATGTATAAGGTTGATAAACTGCTTAAATGGTTTTACTGTGGAACTGAAGCAAAACCTTCTGCAACCAGCATCTATCATGGACTTACTAGACCTTTGTGCGCAGCTAAAACCTTTGTGTTTGTTTTAAAACATAACTGTATAAATGGTTTAGTTTGAAGTATGTTTCCCTATGAACTTACATTCTAAGGATAAATCATTGGCTGGTGGAGGGCAGTCTGTCTTTAAAGACATAACTTGTTAAATGATCTAACTAAAATTACAGTAAAAGGTTCTGTTAACTTCTAGTTATTCTGAAAAGTTAGATTATCAATTTATCACTGTGTGGGGTATGTGACTGTATTGCATTCATGTCTGAATTTTCTAATTTTCGTCACATTTTCCAGTTTTGTTACACACGAAGTACATATGGACAAAAGTATTGGAATGCCTGGCCAATATACCAAAAGGTGGAGTATGGAGTTAATATGGAGTTGGTCCCTCCTTTGCAGTTATAAAACCTTCCAGTCTTCTTGAGAGGCTTTCCATACGATATTGGAGAGTTTCTATGGAAAATTTGTGCCCATTCATTCTGTGAAAGCCTGGCTCGCAGTCTGCGTTCCAGTTCATCCCAAATATGATGGATGTGGTTGAGGCCTCCTTGTGGGCCAGTCAAGTTCTTCTGTGTCAAATTCCTCCAACAAAGTCTTTATGGACCTTGCTTTGTGCACTGGGGACTTGTTATGCTGGAATAAAAAAGGTTTTTCCACAAATTTGGAAGCATGGCGTTGTCCAAAATGTCTTGGTATGCTGAGCCATTAAGACTGTCCTTCACTGGAAGTAAGGTCTTGCCCAAACCCTAAAAAACATGTATCATTTTGTCCATATAGTGTATCTGTATACATGTAGGTGTATTGCTCGAAAAATTAACCCCTGCAGAAGGTGTGTTTGCGTCTCACTCCGTGATCTACATCACTGAACACGGTTTAAACAACATTAAATGATCTGGTATGTTTTAGCCGCAGCTTGTGTATGAAATGGAAATACGAGGAGTCTCAGCTCATTGGCTCATTGTATCCACGTGACCTGAAATCAGCGTCCACAAATCCCGAGTCGTTATTTCACGCCTGAAGTGTTTTTATGGATATTGCTTCCTGGATTTCCGGTACAGAATACGGATAAAGAAATGTCTCAGCCGCCCGTGTTCCTTAGTGACAATGTCGTTGCGAGTTTACTGAGATATGAAGAGTTAATCCCTCGGTTAGAAGAGGCTCTGGGGAAGTTTTCACGCCGCAACAGTGCAGAAGTTGTGCAGCCAGTGAGGTCCGTTATGCCTCTCCAGAACCACAACGGGTACGGATCTCTCACATTCTCTGACTTTGCTGGCAGTATAACTATGTTTGAACATTCACCGTATAACTATTCTTTAAACAGATTTTTGGGTCTTATGCCTGTATATATGGCTCATGAAGGCATTTTGTGCACGAAGATGTTGACTTTCTACAGACGTGGAGATGGGTCCAGTTTGCCCTCAACTCAGGCCACCGTCTTACTCTTTGACCCTGAGTATGGGAATGTCACAGCGGTGAGTTAAAAGACATTCAGACAGAATTTCCTTCATTAAAGGCCCTTTTAAAAGTGTGCACTGCACAAAGAAGTGAAACCTCAAGAGTGAAGAAACTGCATTTAAAGTTTTGTTTTAAAGCATGCTGGTACCCTGGTTACACCTGGTTATGCCTGACGAGTAGTATCCTACCAAAACTGAAGTCTACTGTTCAAATGCTTCCCATTTTGGTCTTATTGATAATTGGTATCGCCCTGAAAAAAACACATTGGTCGATTTCTACAGGGGAGATCTCTGAACTAACTGAATATTTCACTGAATGATGCATGGGAGGGGGAGGTCAAAGTTGATGGATAATATATTTTTTCCACTCTTGCCACTGTAGTATAATTATTAACCAGAAAACATTTAAAAGGTGGACAAAGGACGTTTACTACAGTAAAACGAATTTGTTTTTAAATATGTTGATCTGTACTTAAGACCAGGATATGAATAAACAAGGTTTTATACCGTCCATTTTGATTTAAGTTTTTTTTGTGTTGGACATGGTCTGGAGTTATGGAAAGACTAAGCAAAAGGGTCATAGTTCAAAGTTTACAAGTGTTGGCTAATTATGTCTGAAAGATCATAAAGCTGACATTACTAAACTATGGATAAAACAAAATTGTCAGCTTCAATGTAAGAATGCTTGTCAGGTGCCTTGCCAATTTGCATCCTTGCTTATGAGGCTTATGAGGCCCCCTGCTGGCCGAAGCTCCACATTACAGCCTCTAAAACTCACTTGGCTGATGACTAATATTATCTTTCGCTATATCTGGGTTTTCCTCTGATAGGTTATGGATGGGTTAGACATCACGCATAAAAGGACAGCAGCCGTCTCAGCCATATCTGCCAAAGTAAGTCCCTTAGATCTGTCTGTCCTTAAGTTGTGTGTGTTGACTAACACACACCCCAAAAACACTGAATACTCTTTTTGTCTTTCTTCAGTTGTTGAAGCCGACTCAGTCAGACATACTGTGCATCCTAGGTTCTGGACACCAGGCCCTCAGCCATTATGAAGTCTTCACACAGCTCTTTTCATTTAAAGAGGTAACCAAGACTTGGAAAAAGAGAATAAGAACAGGTCACACAAAACTACAGCATAGCTTTTCCATGATGTTCCCTGCAGTACAAAAAGCCTAACGGCTTTCCATTGTGCCTTTTAAGCTGGATGACATTAAGATTCCATTGACATCTGTGGAAATAATCCGTTAATCAAAGCCACGCTAAGGATTGTGATGTTATAAATATCATATCATCAACCACAAAGGGGGTCATCGAGTTACGACACACATTCATTCCTTAGATGGTGATGTAACCTGAATTTTGGTGTTAGTCAAAACACACCCTAGTTACTTACCTACCCTAACACAGTTGTAAAATCATACAGCCACAAAAAAGGAAAACTCCCATACTTATACACCACATTACTGTGACACTGAACCCTGAAAATGTATTTCTAATTTATTGAAATTCAGGGAGCAGTCATTTAGGAGAGGTTTGATTCCAACAGCAACTACATGTAAGTGTTATGATTGCATACACCAGTCAGCCATAACATCAAACCCACCTCATTACAATGGCACTTGTCAAGGGATGGGACATATAAGGCAACAGCTAGCAGTCAGTTCTTAAAGTTGATGAGGTGGAAGCAGGATTTCGATAAGTGCCAAATTGTGACGACTACATGACTGGATCAGTGTATCTCCAATACGACATGTTTTGTGGGGAGTTCCTTCTCTTCAGTGTTTAGTACCTAACAAAAGTAGTTGAAGGAAAGGCTGCCGGTGAACTGGTGACAGGGCCATGAGCACCTGAGGGTATTTTTTTTTTTCATGGGAAGAGAAATCTGGCTTGTTTTATCTGTGGAGGAGGGGCAGTGTGATGCTCTGGACAATGTTCTGCTGGGAAACCTTGGGTCCTGGCATACATGTGGATGTAACTTTGGCATGTACGACTACCTAAATGTTGTCGCAGACCAAGTACACCTCTTCATGGCAATACTATTCCCTAATGGCAATGGTCTCTTTTAGCAGGATAATGTGCTCTGGCAAACAAAAGCATTTTTTTAGGAATGTTTGATGATCAAAGAGATCAAAGTGTTGGCTTGGGCTCCAAATGTGCAGAATGGGCTGGAAAAACTACCCCCCCCCCCCCACCCCCCACAATTTATAGAATATAAAGGATTTGCTGCCACAGCACACTATCAGGGGATCTACACAATGTTAGACAGGTTGTTTTAGTGTTATGTCTGATCGGTGTAAAATGACTACTAATACATGTAACTGAATAGATGTAACTTTTTTTCCTTCAAGATTCGTGTTTGGAGTAGGAGAATGGAAAACGCAAAGCGGTTTGCAGCCAGTGTCCAGGGTCCCGTCACAGTTTGTTCTTCTGTTAAAGAAGCAGTTGATGGCGCTGACATACTCATCACAGTCACTAACTCAAGTGAACCAGTGCTGTTCGGGGAGTGGGTTAAACCAGGGGCTCATATTGCAGGTAAGAACCTTTAATGTCTGATCTTTCAGAACTATTTCACATGGATGGGGGACAGATGATGACACGTATCAGACTTTAGTCATGGTGTGCAAAAGCACCTCCCCCTCAAGAGCCTGTTAACAAGAGCAGTGAGCTGAAATTTACACAACTTGCCCCTGACTCCAAAGACATGTTTGCTTCTTTAGTTTTGCACTATTAGGTCAAAGCTGCAAACAAGTAATATGTATATGCTTAAAACTGCCAGTATAGCACTGTACAACTCATGCCTACATCACAGAATTAATTTCTTCTTGTTGTTTAGTAATTCCAGACACTCACTTATGTGGTTTCTGACTAGGGTTGTCCAAAAAAATCGATTCTCAGATACTAATCGATACTAAAATTGAGTATAGAGTTCGAGATCAATTAGCACTGGTGCCGATACCTAAATGCCAGTTTGCATCTGCCGGTTCATGGAAATCAGCGGCAGACTACAACAATTATCAATATGCATTGCAGCAGGCAGCCTCGCCCTTGGCTACCTAGAGGACCCAAATGTTTACAAATCAGCCCCGTAACTCGGCCAGGGAACACCCGAGCGCGGCAACATTTTACACGGACCCTCAGCTAGTGTTGCAGGGTGAACAAATGTATTGGGTCGCATTGCCAATTTAGTGCCAGGGACAGAAATGACTGACGCACACAGCATTTTGATAATCAGCCTTTCCCATACCCACAAAAAAAAGCTGATCCTAAATTGTTCCGATTTGGTTGTGTAGACTATATTTGTTCAGGAAAAAACAAATCAGGTAAGTTCAGGCCAACACACTTAAGACTTTTACCAGTTTTTGTTGGCAATAGATACAAATATTTTATTTGCACTTTTTAGTGATGTTATTTATTTTATTTAAATTTATATGCGTTCTAACATGTTTGGTTGGCAAAATAAATGTCGTAAATTCAAATTAAGTGTCTCAGGTGTCTGGAATGGATGTACAGTATTTGAGTCTATAACAAAAATATAATTGAATTGTGAAATAGTTTAAGAATATTTAGATTTTGTCTATTCTACAATCTTACTTATACTATATTGCCTGGGTTAAATAGAATTCCATTCATAGAAAAGAGACTAAAATACAACTTTCATTGACTATATGCTCAGACTTTTAGCTGACTGAAACTTGACTAGACTAAAAAGAGTATGGACGTGACTAACACCAATTAATACTAAAATGACAGCTTGATGCAAAGACTAAACTAAAACTAACGACCTATCGAACGTTGCCGGTGCTCTCCTCCCCACAGAACCGGCGCGTCGGTTCCGATAGTACAGACCTTCCGAGTCGTGGCATGCCGGTAGATGTCCATGAGACCTTTCCAACAAGCCCTCGTTTGCCCCCTAGCTCACAGTGATCCCGAGTTACTCGCCCAAAACCCTCCCCCATTGATCTCTACGGAGGGGAAAAAAGCGCTGTGCACCTTTAAATGCACTGCCAAGTTCTGAGTCGGCTAATAATAACATTTATAAAGTTCTTTTTTTAAATACCCAAAAGACGCTGTACAATTTTGAGTAGAATATATTGAAAATAGTATAGAGTACCATCCTTAGTATCGGTATTGAGTTTGAAATTTCAGCATCATGACAAGCCTATTTCTGACCATGCATGACATACTGTTGCCTATAAAAATGGACAATGGTATATTCCTACATTTTGCTTTGTCAGTTGCGGTGTTTGGTTTAATTTTGTTATTTCTTGTGTGTGAGCAGGATAGCTGCACTCTCATTGAAACACTGTCACTTCGTTTGAGACAAGGGGGAGGGGTGCCTTTGTGAAATTCACAAGGCTCTATGCAACTTGCATACTGAGCACATGGGGCCAAGCAAGTCTTTAAGATTACAGAACCTGTTGTGAATTAAGGTGTGTATGATTATTTAGGGTACATAATTCTGAACTGGTGGTTCTAAGCCCCCACTACTTAACTACATTAATCTTGTAGCTACAGGGCAAAACTAAAGAAGCAAACATTTTGACTTCATGCAGGGTAAGGGGAAAAATATGTAAATTTTTATGGAACTTTAAACTGCCTTGCAGGGACTCTACATACTGTTAAAAACCTGTGTCTTTTAATGGCCATGTAACAGTTTTCTTTTTGTCATTTTAGCGGTGGGGGGATGCCGACCAAACTGGAGGGAACTGGATGATGTTTTGATGAGAGACGCTGTGATCTATGTTGACAGCAGAGAGGGAGCTGAAAACGAGTCAGGCGACATTATTCTGTCTGGGGTATGCTTTGGATGACAGATCTAGTTGGTAGATAATTAACCTAATGACTTGCATCTGTGTGAATTAATTTCCCTACACAAATACATGAGACTACAATCTTCAAATGTGATATGAAATGCATGACACATTCAAAACATTACTAGAACACATTTATGTTGAATCTTTAACCAAATGCACTTATCTTTAAGCATTCTATAGAGTTGTGCTGATTTTACTGACCTTTTTAAACATTAAATTACTTTTGTAATAACAGCAGTGATATAAATCTAACTGTTATAAATGTATTGTTTCTCCAGGCTAAAGTGTTTGCTGAACTCGGAGAGGTTATAAATGGAAGTTCACCTGCTCTTCATGAGAAGACAACAGTGTTTAAGTCTCTGGGTAATTGTTTTTAACTCGGATACAAGATCAAGCCTAACCTCGTTGAATTGCATAAGTTCAAATTGCAACGGCGTTGCAATGGCGCTTAAAAAAACTTTTAGTTTAGGCTTAATTTAAATTCAACTGAATCTGGACTACACTGGGCTATGGATGGAGAAAGAAATAACAGTCCTTGACTATGTTTAATTCCTGACTGGGAAAACAGGCCCAGGAGTTTTAAAGGCAAATTCTTACATTTACATTTACGGCATTATCAGACTCTTTTATCCAAAGCGACTTCCATTCCCTAACTACAGGGGACAGTCTCCCTGGAGCAACTTGGGGTTAAGGGTCTTGC